>LPNX010656934.1:94704-125283 GCA_001517045.1 Pseudotsuga menziesii
TATCACTTGCATAGCATCTTCCAACATGCAATTACATTCCTTCCAGAAGATAAGCGTGTATAGCGGCATAATGAAATGCTCACAGACCTCTCTGTAATAACTGTGGTACTGATGAGCCCACAACAGTTTGTAAGCTGCATACATAGGCATTCTTTCCCTATCCCAGACACACTTGAGCCCGGGGAAAGGCTGGTTGCATAGTATGCAGTCTATCAAAATTGAACTCATATAGAATTCAGATTTTTTACGGGCTTCTCCTCCTCCCAAGGCTGCAGCTACGCAAGAAGAGAGACTACTTGATACTAGGATGGCCCAGTTGAAGACTATTGCTTCTGTCGCCACATGGAATATAAGGGGTATCCACTCAAATTTGAAAAGTCTGCCATTGGCTCTACCAAAGATCCTATTTAGCATCAGAGCTATAAATCTGTAAGGAGCTCTTAAACTCACCGTATCATAATCCTCGGTTGTTCTGTGTCGATAGAGCTTTCCCGGCAAGAACATTATCCTCAAGGTCTCCACCAAATCCATCCTGAGCTTATCCAGCCAATCATTAGATAGAAAGACTTGAGGTTCTGGCAAGTGGTAAGCTAACGCCACATATCCAGGGATAAATGTAGCATAGACCTGACCTTCGACATTTCCTATAAGCATTGTGTTGTTGTTTGTATGGGGCAGAATCCATCTCATTACATCAGAGCATGGGAACAGCTCTGGTCTGGTAGCCACCTTCATGATGGCGGATTTTTCTATGTTGGCATAAATGGGTTCTTCTTCGAGACCCATGTCTGGGACTTCCATGTGGGAAATCAGTCTGTATATCTCACCCCATTTATACTCAGGCTCAACACCAGAGACACATTGGGTGTCCTCATATATATATTCTGTCTGAGCGACGACCTCTATTACTGATTGTTCTTCAACCATAGGGGCCTTCTTTTTCTGCCTTTTGGACATTGTAAGTTCTTCCTGCCATGTATAACATTATGACATTAAGCAATTCGAATTTGCGAACATTGTGCAGCAGTTTATTCTTTCTCAAGTGTATCATGACTGTAATGAAATTAAGACATAAGCCCTTCAGGTTGAAGAATTGAACTAGCATGCAATATTGTGCAATGTGCTAATATCCTATGTTAATGTGCAAGCAAGAAAAGAAACCAACACATGTATGCACAACCCAGCCATGTCCTGACTATCAGAACTACCAGTACGAAATAGACTCAATCCACTACTACGATATAATGAGCAATGTCCTTCTGTTGTATGATACTAAAACTTGATCAATCATAATTTGGCTGGCATTAAATCTACATTATTTCACAGTATGCCATTTTTTCCATGATAACAACTCATAAAGCACAAGTATGAATTTTAAACGCAAGGTGCAAATGTATCTTTCCAAACTCAAACATGGCTTTAGCAAGGATAAAAAATGGCAATAGCTCATGCTGCTCGCGGAAAGGTAATAACATCAGTGTGGCTATACACTGCAGGCATCAACATTATTTTTCTACAGACGACGCTTTCATCCAACCCAGCTATTTTCAAAATGCAACACTATAGCAACACAGCCCTCAAACCGCCTAGGGTTTCAGAGAAACAAGACCGACGGACGACGCGGGATGGTGCGGGCGAGAAAGTTGGGGTTCGACAACCAGATAAACGAAAAAAAACACTAGCGGAGGAAAAACTCGACCGCAAAACTTCTTTGGGTCTCATCATCGTAAGGGAAAACCAGGTACAGGCAGCACAACGGCCGTCTGCACCGCGCCTTCATTCATTGCGCGCGAGGCGAAAAAAAAACAGCCTGAGGTCAACAATGATTAAAATGCGATTTTTAAAGAAAACGCCCCCCTTCCCAAAATGCAAACAGCTAACCTAACAACAAATCTCAATACGCGGGTGCAAAATGTCGGGCGGGAAAGGAAAAAGACTATGGCAAACCAAAACAGCGGTGGACCCTTGTTCATATGTAAAACGGGGCTTTCCTAAAACATCTAACCGTAGCATAAAAAATCTTGAAAGGAACAAAGCATGGTGAGAATGGCCTACCTGGTAACGACGTGAAGCTGACGGGGCGAGGACGGTTGAGCTTCCAACTGACACCTAGACGCAAACACTGGTACGATAGTCCATGGGGGTAGAGGAATTGATAGCACAGAGAGGAAAATGACAGCTTGGACCAAAATAAAATAATACCATATTCCAAACCACCCCTCGTATATATAACAAGGTCGCACGTGTGACGGGTCGTATCGGGTGGGAAACGAAAGTGAATTGGGTGGCAAGAATCCCAGACCTTCCGCAACGGTAGACAGTTACCATCCTCAACTCCTCCGTTAGTGGTGAATAAACGCGTGGAAAATAACGATGATCGGGCGTCAGCGGGGACTGAGATCGGAGGCCAGCAACTTGGACTCTTCCAAAACGGCGGGCGATGCATAACAAAACAACGTTTGTAACTCACATCATCCACCTGGAGGCTCTACATCGGAAAACTGAAACTTGAACACGCCCGCAACGGCGGAGGGAACAGAAGTTAACGAGCTCCGATACACACGGATCGGCGAGAAAATGAAACCTTAGAACCCCGCATGGTCCGCAACATCGGATACCAAAAAATAACCCGTCCGCAACGTCGGCCAAGTAGATATTCATCCCCTTTCGATGCAGAACAAAATTCCACCCACAACGGTGAAGAATCGAAAGCCACCCGCAACGGTGAAGAATCGAAAGCCACCCGCAACGGTGAAATACAAAGTAGCAAACCTCCGCAACGGCGAAAAGAAAAACCAATGACTTAACTCCCGATTCAGAATGATTTCGAAGGGTAAGCAAAAAGCAACGATGAGCTTGATTATAGATGGGATCATTCTAAGCATTAACGGAGAAAACAGATCGATTGATAGCAATTCAAAGTGCTGCAAAACATTCCAAAAATCCATAGACCAAACCGAGAAGAAAAACCAACTAAATCAAAGTAGAGGAGGGTCCTAAATTTTTTAGAATTTTGGGAAATTGTTGCAGGTGCAACAAGCTCTTTAGGAATACAACCTGGAAATTAAGCCTCTAAAAATTGTCAGGGGACAAGGACTCTGTAAGCTGGAAGCTGGATCTTCGCACAGTTCTGAATCTGATCTGCACTTCTTTAGTGAACCTTCTTTGTTCGAAAGGGAAGTTTTTCCGATCTCCACTCGTCCTGATTCTTGGTATAATGATATTAAGTTTTTTTTATTCCATGGGAATGCTCCTGAACATTTATACCCACATAATAAAAGGGCTTTGAGATTGAGATCTGCCCCTTATCAGCTGATTGATAATATTTTGTTTAGAAATAATTTTGAAGGATTTCTCCTTCGTTGTCTAGAAAGAAATGAGGCTGATAATGTGTTATCTCAACTACATGCAGGACCAGTCGGAGGAAAATTTGGTGGAGAAACCACTGCACATAAGATACTTAAAGCTGGTTACTACTATCCTACATTGTTCAAAGATGCATATGATTTCACCAGGAAGTGTCAGGAGTGTCAGAAAGCAGGAGGCAAACTGAAGAAGGCAGCGTTACCCCTCCAGCCGGTTATTATCGAAGTCCCATTTCAGCAATGGGGTATGGATATTGTTGGCCCAATCACACCAGCTTCTTCACAGCAGCATAAATACATTTTGATAGCCACAGATTATTTCACTAGATGGGTTGAATCCATCCCCTTACGAGTAGTTAACTCAGAACAAGTGATATCATTCCTTGATTCTTTTGTTATCACCAGATTCGGTGTTCCTGAATCTTTGATTTTTGACAATGCAACTTATTTTTCTTCTATTAAATTAACTGAGTATGCATTGGAAAAGGGTATAAAGTTAAAGTATTCAGCTAATTATTATCCCCATGGTAACGGGTTATCTGAATCTTCTAATAAAAATCTAATCAAGATTCTCAAACGTATGGTGGTAAATCATCACAGGAATTGGCACAACGCCTTATCAAATTCCATGTGGGCGGACAGAGTGACTCCCAAAGCTGCCATAGGAAACTCTCCCTTTTTCCTAGTATACGGTAAGGAAGCTATTTTGCCTCCTCATTTATTTTTACCCTCTTTACAGCTCTCCCAGTCAGTGAAGGAGACACCATGTTCTGCCATGGAGCATCGAATTAACACCTTGCATAAACTCGAGGAAGATAGAGAGTTGGCTAGGAAAAAGTTTGATAAACACCAGCAGACCGTGAAGCATTGGTTTGATCTCAGAAAATTAGTCAATCGAGATTTGGAAGTAGGTGACCTAGTCCTGAAATGGGACAAGGAGCACGAAGACAAAGGAAAACATACGAAGTTCCAATGCCTGTGGTTGGGACCATTTATTATTACAGACAAACTTGGTCCTAGCACTTTCAGGTTGCAGACATTGGAGGGTGACATTGACAACCTTCCAGTGAATGGTCACCTGATTAAGAAATAGTTTTGTTGATCCTCCTCAAGGGATTATCCTGTATATACCGTGTGTGGTGTGCTTGGTTGGTAGATCTTATTTCGGTTTTTTTTTATTTGTTTATTTTAGATATATTCTCATTTTTATTTATTGTTTTATTTGCTCATTTCTGAGTCTGATCAATTTATCAAACTTCAAACTTATGACTTCTTTCAAGTTCTGTAATTGATCTGTAAATCATGCACAAAGATATTACTGTCTTGAAAACTGTCACACTATTTTACTTCTTGAACAGGGAATAGTTTTTCATTGCTCTAGATTTTACCAGAAATTCTTGAATCGTGTTAATATTAATCAATAATATGAGTCTTTACAAATATTTTTCCAAAAGGGTTAGGGTAGGATTTGGCAAGGTTATCTTTTAAATCTTTTACGCCATCCCTTCTCGTAAAGAGAATAAGGTCTGCCTCCCCATCTGCTAAGGTAACCTCATTGCAGATTATATATAAATAAATTCTGGCCATGGTTGGGTTGGAATACTTCAAGATTAATCTGAAGGACAGAGGGTCTCATAATGAGCCAGTCTGTTCAAGATCATAGGTTTGCATTCAGTAACATTGTTGTTTCTGGTCACCAAGCCTAGACAATGGCCCTTGGAAAAACACTGAGGGATAAAAGGTCTCATCACGAGCCGGTTTATTTATTGTGGTGCTGACTGGTGACTGACATGGTTGCTATCTGGTAACCAGGCTAGAACCATGATCTTCAGAATTATGCTAAAAAAAATAAAAACACAAAAAAAGGTCAAAATGATGGTGACAATTCAACCCAACCAGAATTGTATATATTTAAACTAGCTGATGGGATACTGGCATTCCTTGAGCTTTGAAGCAACCCTGTCGAGGCTATAGACGCCTACTGGCAGCAGGGCCATGCTTATGGTGTTGGGGTTTTATTCTTAAAACCAAGCCATTGATTGTTTTACCTCTTTTGGACTGATATTTTGTTAAAAACTCGATCTTTATCAAATAAATAATTACAACTATAAATTTCTGGTAATTTTTAGAACTGTGAAATGCTTGGACCTATTGAAGATGTTAAAATATCAATGTTTGTATAATGGCTTATATGAAGGATTTAATTTCTTTGTTTGCATGGTTTTAGATTAAGAAGCAGAGATAACTGTTCTTCCCAGTCAGTCGCCATCTGTTGTGCCCTTGCTCAACAGCCTTAAAAAACATTATTTCATCAAACAAAATCCTATTTTGTTTTGATGAAATGTTCGAATTTCCGAAAGCAAATCTAGTGAATCACCAGCTAATGAAACAATGAGATTCTACGAGCTACTGAATCAATGAAATTCAATGTTTTTTAAGTAGCCTTTGCAAACTATAGGTTATTTGACAAAATCACCATTATCGAGTTATTAGTTTGGATAGATTTACATTAACAATTAAGGGAGGAGTATTAATGATCTTCATGTCCTTTTTCCATAAACCTAATCTTCAAACCTTGTCCAAACGTTTATCACTTGATCTTTACCCTCTGATTTTGTTATCATAGTCATTATTTAGGTTGCGAAATTGGATGATTGATTATAGTTTGGTTCGGCATGTTATCATAGGTGTCGTTCGAATATTAAATAATGGGTATGTGTGACCGGTTTATTGAAAATTACATAAGACCTAGAGTATCAAAAGCTTAATGATTTAGGCAAATGCGTCTTATCCTAGGTTTATCATTTGACATCCAAATTATATTTGCTCATTTTATTAATGTTTAGGGCTGATTGTTATAATGTGCCCCATGCTATGAGGATTTGATTTTGGGTTTCATGGTTATGACACGTTCTGTCTAGCGCTTGTATTTTAACCTTTGAGTCTTGCATGATCCAAGCATGAATATTAATCTCAACCTTATATAATATGATCTGTATTGTCACCTATATTATCGCATGAGAAGGGTCGAAGTTGACATGATGGTTATGCTACGTGCCCCATGTAATTTATTTTCCACCTTCGAAGGTAATTCTGTTATACCTTAAGGTATGAGAATCAACGTTCAAAGGTTTTAATCCTTACTATTGTTTCGAATCATGCCATCGCTTCTGAAGTCGATCCACCTGCTATAAGGTTGATCTGCTATCATTGCGCTTGTACTCGAATCTACCCATCACATTCAATGGTTAGTACGTAACCAACGTCGTGGCTTCATGATCGGTTAACACCTGTAGTCTGTGCAATGAGTGGTCTTACGTCAATAGGTCAGGTAAATAATGGCAATATTTGTTCGATTTGGAGTTGTTTGTTGTAATTTATCATTGTAACTGCCTGTTTGTGTTATCATTCCCTTCATGCCGAATTTTCAGGATTTTCGGCCGCGTTCGCTCATGGTGAAGTCGTTTTATGAATGTTTAGGGCTGCATTGCTTAGGTTTTTTGCTGGGTCTGCACCCTAAGTGTTCACTCTCTGGTTCTTTGTCATGTTTTCAGCTCGAGTACCTTGTCTGGGTGAGTTTGCGTGCCTATGAACAATCAGTCCTGGTGCCGGTGGTTAGATTCGAGCCTTGTGAGATGAAATTGCTGGATTTGAACCCTGAGGTGTTAACAAAGGTCTAGGATGTCGGATGGATACCATTTGTCAGTAAGTTCTTGGATTCAAACCCCAAATTCACGAGGGTGTTCCCTGTGTCCTTGGTCGAATTTCAGGCTGTAGTAGGTGACCTCTGTTTCCGAGTGGACGAGCGATCAGTTGCGCTTGCCACTGGTCTGTCACTAACAGGCGAGAGGTGGTTTAAATATAAGCGAATGGACATTACTGAGTGGCGAAAATTACTGAAAAACCCATGTCAAGAGGTATCATTCCGAACTGGAGTAGTGCACAAATACTTTAAAAAGGAATGGGGCCCGTTCTTGGACTTGATACACAGGTACGTGACCTGTGAAGGTCGCCTGTCTTCAGCCTATGTTTACCATCTGCGCTTGATGTCTGTTTTTATTGCTTTCCCACTGAATCTACCTTACTATCTAGTGCAAATTCTGTTTAAAATGTCCTCTACAATTAAAAAGGGCCCGAAGCATGTTAGTCATAGCTTGTTCCATCATGGCTTGGTCCGAAGGTTAATTGAGAGGGAACTATCAAAGTTAAATCGGTCATGGGATGAATTTGTTGAGTCTAATGGTTTCTCATCCTTCTGCCACTATCAGTTTGACAACCCCGAGGAATGTATCCGGCATCAAGAGCCGAATCAAACTTCAGTCTCTCCTTTGCATAAACCTCTGTCAAACCTTACCGGTCATATGAGCCCCAACCCTTGTATTGATCGTGTGGATACTCCGGTAAGAAGTCCTGTTACTCCTCTGGTCTCTAAACGCATGAGAAGGTCTACAACTTCGTCACCGGTTACACCAAAGAATAATGTGGATCAAACATGTAATAGGGCAAGTAGTAAGCCAAAAGCTAAAGTGATGGGTAGGTTTACTAGAAGCATGGCCAAAGGTAAAGTTGTCAAACCACCTGTGAATGATGGTATTCATGTTGAGACTGTTGTAATAGACGATGAAGAAGATCACCCGGTTTTGCCTGTTGATAACTATAATGTTGCTCCTGAATCTATCTCGAATCCTATCGAAGATAGTCCTCCTGCATTTGATAAGGATGTTCAGCCTGGTCCTGTTATTGATCTCCCAGTTAAGGGGCAGGCTGTAGATACAAACTTGCCAAGTTCGTATCAAGCTGGGGATGTGATTCCTCCAATGTTCATTACCTGTTTGTTGGATAAGATTTGCAACATGGAAGGTAGGGTGACTAATATGTTGGCTCATCGTGATGTTGTGGAGGCCGAGAATTTGAATTTGAAAGAGCAGTTAAATGCAGACAATAAGTCTTTGTTGCGTGTTAAAAAGCATAAGAATAGGCTGATTAGAAGGGTATTAAAGTTACAGAATGAAAATGATAGTAATGAAGAGAGGGTAAGAGAGCTTAATGCTCAAATCACATTAATGCAGTTTAAGGATCAGTCGTCGAATCCAGCAAAGGGCGTTAACATTCAGGTGTTTAACGCACCTGTGAATTTATAATGGGTTGAAATGCACTTGTTTTGGATTACAGGTTTGAAGTTTTGATAGATTGATAATCAAGTTTTTACTTACAGGTATTTTGTTTGTGTTAATTTATTTATTATTTAGTTGATTTGATTTTCTGTCTGATTGCGTTTTAATTATATTTCTTTTGTACGCAGTGTCGCAGGTAATCTAATGGATCTTCTTTCCCGGATTTTTATAACTGCCTATTGCCTGGACGATCCCTATATAATTGGGAATAAATCAATTTTTCAGGAGCTACTTTCTAGGTGTTGTTACATGATCTATGTTTTGATGTTTTGATTCACTGTTAAGAATTGAATTTTTCCCATTTCTTGGCATTTCCGCGTATGTTAAAAATGGCATGTTTCACTTGTCATTTTAAGGGAAATTAGTTAAAGGTTTCGATTCTGCTATCTCTAGTTTTTAGAACTGTTTATTTTTGGAGATTTAATGTATTTAAAGGGGAGATAGCATCTGGGATAGGGGGTCTATAGTTCTGGAAAAAAGAAGATAAGACTATTGTTTGATCGTTCTGTAACTGGAGGCAGTTTCCTGTCAGCAGATATAGTGTTTTTAAACTGGTGATACTTATATATATTTACATTATTTTTACTTTTCATATGTGTTATGGTATCGCTTGGTCTTGTTATTTTTCCCATATTTTTAAATGTTTGTCATAATCTCTTTGGTGGCTTATGCAAAATATATCTTGTGTAATTATCAGCTTATTCTAATTTCGACTTTGTTGATGGATGTCATATTGTGGAATTGGTGATTGACATCATAACCCATGTGATATATGTGCCTATTGTATGATCTTGTTATTTTATGAATTTCTTTTGAATGCTCTCAAGATTATTCATGCAATAGTCCCATTAGCAGATTCGGTTTCAGGATTATATTTGCCACGCTCCTGATCAGGATAAGACTTAGGTTAAGATAATATAATTTCTTTTTCTGTTAATTATATTGTTAAAAAATCTATTTGAATCAGATGTTTATATTCATGTCACATTTAGATTATTCTTTTTCATTTCTGATTAATGTACAGGTGTATATAATGTATCTTTGTTATTGATCAAGTCTATTAATAGTTATTTAACTTCTATCTTTGTAATATAAACTGATTTAACTTAGGTGATTAATACTGTAATTAATAACATTCATTAACTTGTACAGAGATAGGTATATATCTGATTAATAATCAGTAGCGTTAGCTTTATCCGTACACTTTTCTTTAATTAGACTTTCAGGCTAACAGAGCCTTTAAACCTGTCGGGAACAACCATCCCAAATATCTTGGAGCCTGCTTTAAGGATCTTGATCTGGGTTGTCTTCCCCTATTGCGTGCATAGTCACATATGCCCGTCAACAATGGCACTAGAAGGAGGGCCAGCTTAAACACATGGCTGATGAAAACAATCTTGTTAACAAAATTAATCATCCTATCACTCCTCAAATACAGTCATCATCACATCCGCGTACTCTCCGGTCATCACGATCGGGTGAAGCCCCACTAAACGAATCTGTTCGAAACCTTATCTCTCAGTTCAACTCTCCTGGTATTCACCTACCTGAATAAATTGACCAGTATGAGCAAGCCATAAACGAATCTCGTAGGATCCTGACAAGGGCATATTCGAATCTCACTAGGCACCAACCCACTGAACTACCTCTCCCGCAGATCACACGTCCCCGCACTCATCGTCATGAACCTGCTTCGGAAGAACAGGAGCAACCTTTAGGTTCCCTCCCTGATCTTCAGATACAACAGCCTTTGATAGGTGCCAATTAGCCTTCATCTTCTTCAGGACCACCTGCTTCAGGAGGGGCTGGTCAACCACCATCACCACCTCATTCACCTCCCCCCATTCATCAAACACCACCTTCGTTGCCTCCAACTCCAAGAAACATGGCAGGTGTAAACCCCCCAAACCCTAATGCTAATATGCCATTGTTAGCTCAGGATGCAGTTGTTGTCCCAGACGATCAACATCCTTTACCCAAGCATCCTCAGAAATTGTTGCCTAAGTTCAACCCCAAGTTGAAAGAGCCAGCAGAAGACCATGTCAAGAAGTTTATGCTAGCTGTTCAGCTCTTGGATGTTGAACATGAAGATGGATTCTGTCAACTTTTCCTGTATACATTTGAGGGCAAAGCTTCAACATGGTATTTTTCGCTTACGGCTGGTTCCATTACCAGCTGGAATGAATTCGACCTTTCCTTCATGAACAAGTTTGGAGACGACAAGACTCCAGCTGCCTTGGTGCTAGAATTGTCTAGAATCCGCATGGAAACCAAGGAAAAGGTCAAAGATTTTAACCAGCGATTCCTAACTCTAAGAAACAGGATTCCTGCTGCTTCAAGACTGGCTGAGGATGTCACTATAGAATTTTACACTTCAGCCTTGCCTATGTCAATGGCCATGTTTGTCAGACAAAAGGCCAAACTTGCCCTTGCTGAAAACTTTGAAGAAGCAATTAAGGTTGAGAAGGATATGTCTGCCATAAAAGCAAATCCTGGAGTAGACACAGATGCTGCATCTTCTTCTCGTAAGAAGACTGACAGTCCTACCAAGAACAAAAACCCTGAGAAAAAAGGTCAGGATTCATTAGACCTAGATAGCCTCCAAAGAGTTATTAAAAAACTGTCTAATGAAATCATTGATTTAAAGAAAGGTGCTTCTGAAAACTCTCCTAGTAAAGAACCACCTAGAAAACCTTTCAGAAGGCCATTCCCGAATACAGCTCCTAGACAGACCCCATCCTCTTAAGCTAATAGTGTTGATGAAATTAATAGTTTCCTCAAGTTATTAGTTTCAGGCCTAGAAACATCAGCTGAAAATGAAACTCAATCATCAGGACAGAGTTCTGAAGGTACCCAAGACAAAGATAATGACACAGAAGATAAACCTCCTCAAGTTATTAGCCACTTTTGGGATACTTCAGAATTGACTGATGATGAAGATGTAGGTGTTTTCAATGTAATTCAGCATCAGTATAACACTAGAAGCAAGAAAGATCAGCCCTTAGGGGAACCTTCTACAACTACTACAGATAATAGCTCAGCTGCTCAAACAAAAACCCAACCTGCAAATAGTAAATCTGCACCCTCTCTTGATTTAGAATACGATCTGATTGAAGATTTAAAGAAAATAAGAGCCAACATCTCTATCTATGAACTACTTAAATTACCTATGATTAGAGATAAAATGATACAAGGGGCATCTTCAAGTAAAAGTGCCAAAACCCCTTCAAATCAAAACAGTTCTGCTAACACTAAAAATAACTTAACAAAATCTTCAGTCAATGCATCATCCATAGGCAAGAAATATGATTCTTCAACTCCACATTTTTTACTTACATTTGAAATATGCAATCGTAAAGTGCACAACTGTATGATAGACTCGGGGGCCTCCAAGAATGTTATGCCATACTCTGTATGTAAAAAACTAAATGCAGTCCCTGTGCCTTGTGATACAAGTATTGTGCAGCTTGACCGTTCAAATGTAAAAGTAATAGGTAAGTTGAAAGAGGTGCTGATAAGGTTAGCTTCAAATCCTCAAGTCCATTTTATCATTGATATAATTGTAGTGGATATCCCAGAAGCATATGGCCTATTTCTCAGCAGAGATTGGTCTGAGAAACTGAAGGGATATTTTTCTATGGATTGGTCACACTTATGGATATCTCATAATGGTCGCCCGAACAAGATCAGAATTGATCGAGAACGCTATATGAAGCATACCGTCACCGAATTGGATGATTCGAACGAACCGGTATTATTCACCGATACCATAATGGGAAACTATATGGTAGACTCTTTCTTTGGTGATATTGAAGCTGAAACTTCGTCAGTCCTGGATGCAGAACAATAGTCTGAAATTTTCCACTTTATGCAAGTTCTAGATGAAAGTCCAGTCACAAATGCAGTACATTTAGATCTGAACGATGGTCTCTGGTCTCTATATTTCGACAGATCTAAGTCAAAAGAAGGGGCTGGTGCAGGTTTCTTGCTGATAGACCCCTATGTGAAAAGGTATTTCATAGCTTGCATGTTAGAATTCGAATGCACCAACAACGTGGCTGAATACGAAGCTCTGATTCAAGGGCTGAAAAAAGCAATTGACCTGGGAGCCAAAGCTTTGGTAGTGTTAGGAGACTCTGAGATAATTGTTAGACAGGTACGTAACACTATACATTGCATTGCTGGACATCTGATAAATTATCAGGTAGAGGTATGGAATTTACTATTAGCATTTGAAGCCTTTAACATAAGTTCTATCCCTCCTTATCTAAATCAGGAAGCTGATCTTTTAGCTAATGTTGCTTTGAGGTTAATTCCATCTGAAGGAATGCTGATTGATTCTTTCTCGGTTGAATTGATTTTCAGACCTTCTATACCTGACAACATAGCAAATTGGAGAGTCTTCGACAACGATGAGCAGTTGATCGATTTTATGAATTTGAAGGATACTTTTAAAGATGCAGTCATTGGTGAAATGACTCACGATGAGGATCTATATAATTTTGCAGTAATTCATAAGCCTTGCTCAATTTAGGAATCTCTCAATTAGGTTAGTACTCTTCCCAGATTAGTAATCAAACTTGAGAAATTCTATGACTTGAAGGATAAATTTAAAGCTGCAAGGAACTGTAAAACTAACAGCTCCATTATGCAATCTGAAATTGTAAATCTAGGCACTGAACACAACCCTCAATGTGTAAATCTGGGTAGTATGTGTACTCCCCAGGAAAAAACAGCCTTCATAAGACTCTTTAATGAGTTTAAAGACATTTTTGCATGGACATATGAGGATCTTAAGACATTCAACCCAAATATAATGCAACATGTCATTCCTATGAAACCAGAGGCTAAACCTTTTCAACAGAAATTGAGGAAAATGCATCCTAGCCTAGAACCAGTTGTCAAGAAGGAGCTGAATAAACTCCTTGCCGCCAGAATAATTTTCCCGGTTAGGCATGCACAGTGGGTGGCAAATATTGTCCCCGTCAGAAAGAAAAATCGTGATATCAGGTTATGCGTCAATTTCTGAAACCTGAATAAGGTTTCAGACAAGGACAATTATCTTGTTCCTCCAATGGAGAAAATCTTGCAACAGGTCTCTGGATCTGAAATGTTTTCACTTCTAGATGGATTTTCAGGGTACAACCAAGTATTAGTATCCAAATCTGACCAGTTGAAAACAACCTTTAGGACTCCTTGGGGAACCTATGCCTATAGGAAGATGCCATTTGGTCTAATAAATGCCGGAGAAACATTTCAGAGGGCAATGGACATCGCATTCAGAGGTTTGATCGGTAAGTTTGTCATTATTTATCTTGATGATATTACTGTCTTTTCAAAAAACAGAACTGATCATTTAACTCATCTCAGCAGATTTTTTGAGCGTTGCAGGAAATATGGGATTTCTCTAAATCCTAAGAAATATATCTTTTCAGTTACAAAAGGTAAGTTACTGGGTTTTGTTGTTTCTAAACAAGGCATCAATATTGACCCAGAACGTACCCGTGCTATATCACAGATTTCAATGCCTCACTCAAAGAAGTCTATGTAGTCGTTTCTTGGGAAGATAAATTTTGTTTCTAGATTTATTCCTGGGTTCACGGAAATTGTTAGGCCGCTTCAGAAAATGATCAAGAAAGATGCTGAATTTAAATGGTCTGTTGAAGAGAAGCAATCTTTTCATCACATCTTAAAAGCTATTGCTGAAGCTCCCACCTTAACAAGCCCATATTTTTCTAAGCCATTTATCTTGTACATGTTTGCTTCTGATTCTTCATATGCTGCCATCCTAACACAGAAAAATTAGGAAAATAATGAAGCTCCCATCGCTTTTACGAGTTCTGGTTTGAATGGTGCAGAACTGAATTACCCAGAAGTGGACAAACAAGCATTCGTTGTTTTTAAGTCTATCAAACATTTCCAGCCATATTTGCTGAAATCTCATACCAAGGTCATTGTGCCATATTCCGCAGTTAGAAATCTCCTGGTACAAAAGGACCTGGGTGAAAAGCGAGTCCATTGGGTTACAGCTCTTCAGGAATACGACCTGGAAATTAAGCCTCTAAAAATTGTCAGGGGACAAGGACTCTGTAAGCTGGCAGCTGGATCTTCGGACAGTTATGAATCTGATCTGCACTTCTTTAGCGAACCTTCTTTGTTCGAAAGGGAATTTTTTCTGATCTCCACTCCTCCTGATTCTTTGTATAATGATATTAAGGTTTTTTTATTGCACGGGAATGCTCCTGAACATTTAGACCCACCTAATAAAAAGGCTTTGAGATTGATATCTGTCCCTTATCAGCTGATTGATAATATTTTGTTTAGAAAGAATTTCGAAGGAGTTCTCCTTCGTTGTCTAGAAAGAAATGAGGCTGATAATGTGTTATCTCAACTACATGCAGGACCAGCTGGAGGACACTTTGGTGGAGAAACCACTGCACATAATATACTTAAATCTGGTTACTACTAGCCTACATTGTTCAAATATGCATATTCTTTCGCCAGGAAGTGTCAGGAGTGTCAGAAAGCAAAGGGGCAGACTGAAGAAGGCAGCGTTACCCCTCTAGCCGGTTATTATCGAAGTCCCATTTCAGCAATGGGGTCTGGATATTGTTGGCCCAATCACACCAGCTTCTTCACAGTAGCATAAATACATTTTGACAGCCACAGATTATTTCACTAGATGGGTTGAAGCCATCCCCTTGTGAGTAGTTAACTCGGAATAGGTGATATCATTCCTTGATTCTTTTATTATCACCAGATTCGGTGTTCCTAAATCTTTGATTTTTGACAATGAAACTGATTTTTCTTCTGTTAAATTAACTGAGTATGCATTGGAAAAGGGTATAAAGTTAAAGTATTCAGCTAATTATTATCCCCAGGGTAACGGGTTAGCTGAATCTTCTATTAAAAATCTAATCAAGATTCTGAAACGTACGGTGGTAAATCATCACAAGAATTGGCACAACGCCTTATCAAATGCAGTGTGGGCTAACATAGTGACTCCCAAAGCTGCCATAGGAAACTCTCCCTTTTTCCTGGTATACGGTAAGGAAGCTATTTTTCCTCCTCATTTATTTTTACCCTCTTTACAGCTCTCCCAGTCAGTGCAGGAGACACCATGTTCTGCCATGGAGCATCGAATTAACACCTTGCATAAACTCGAGGAAGATAGAGAGTTGGCTAGGAAAAAGTTTGATAAACACCAGTAGACCGTGAAGCATTGGTTTGATCTCAGAAAATCCGTCAATCGAGATTTGGAAGTAGGTGACCTAGTCCTGAAATGGGACAAGGAGCACGAAGACAAAGGAAAACATACGAAGTTCCAATGCCTGTGGCTGGGACCATTTATTATTACAGAAAAACTTGGTCCTAGCACTTTTAGGTTGCAGACATTGGAGGGTGACATTGACAACCTTCCAGTGAATGGTCACCTGATTAAGAAATATTTTTGCTGATCCTCCTCAAGGGATTATGCTGTATATACCGTGTGTGGTGTGCTTGGTTGGTAGATCTTATTTCATTTTTTTTTATTTGTTTATTTTAGATATATTCTCATTTTTATTTATTGTTTTATTTGCTCATTTTTGAGTCTGATCAATCTATCAAACTTCAAACTGATGACTTCTTTCAAGTTCTGTAATTGATCTGTAAATCATGCACAAAGATATTACTGTCCTGAAAACTGTCACACTATTTTACTTCTTGAACAGGGAATAGTTTTTCATTGCTCTAGATTTTACCAAAAATTCTTGAATCATGTTAATATTAATCAATAATATGAGTCTTTGCAAATATTTTTCCAAAAGGGTTAGGGCAGGATTTGGCAAGGTTATCTTTTAAATCTTTTACGCCATCCCTTATCGTAAAGAGAATAAGGTCTGCCTCCCCATCTACTAAGGTAACCTCATTGCAGATTATATATAATTACATTCTATCCACGGTTGGGTTGGCATACTTCAAGATTAATCTGAAGGATAGAGGGTCTCATAACGAGCCAGTCTGTTCAGGATCATAGGTTTGCATTCAGTAACATTGTCGTTTCCGGTCACCAAGCCTGGACAATGGCCCTTGGAAAAACACTGAGGGATAAAAGGTCTCATCACGAGCTGGTTTATTTATTGTGGTACAGACTGGTGAATGACATGGTTGCTATCTGGTTACCAAGCCAGAACCATGACCTTCATAATTATGCTAAAAAAAATAAAAACACAAAAAAAAGAAAAAAGGACAAAATGATGGTGACAATTCAACCCAACCAGAATTGTATATCTTTAAACTAGCAAATGGGATACATGCATTCCTTGAGCTTTGAAGCAACCCTGTCGAGGCTATAGATGCCTGCTGGCAGCAGGGCCATGCTTATGGTGTTGGGGTTTTATTCTTAAAACCAAGCCATTGATTGTTTTACCTCTTTTGGACTGATCTTTTGTTAAAAACTCGATCTTTATCAAATAAATAATTACAACTGTAAATTTCTGGTAATTTTTAGAACTGTGAAATGGTTGGACCTGTTGAAGATGTTAAAATATCGATGTTTATATAATGGCTTATATGAAGGATTTAATTTCTTTGTTTGCATGGTTTCAGGTTAAGAAGCAGAGATAATTGTTCCGCCCAGTCAGTTGCCATCTGTTGTGCCCTTGCTCAACAGCCTTAAAAAACATTATTTCATCAAACAAAATCCTATTTTTTTTTGATGAAGTGTTCGAATTTCCAAAAGCAAATCTAGTGAATCACCAGCTACTGAAACAATGAGATTCTGCGAGCTACTGAATCAATGAAATTTAATGCTTTTTAAGCATCCTTTGCAAACTATAGGTTATTTGACAAAATCACCATTATCGAGTTATTAGTTTGGATAGATTTACATTAACAATTAAGGGAGGAGTATTAATGATCTTCATGTCCTTTTGCCATAAACCTAATCTTCAAACCTTGTCCAAACGTTTATCACTTGATATTTACCCTCTGATTTTGTTATCATAGTCATTATTTAGGTTGCGAACTTGGATGATTGATTATAGTTTGGTTTGGCATGTTATCATAGGTGTCATTCAAATATTAAATAATGGGTATGTGTGATCGGTTTATTGAAAATTAGATAAGACCTAGAGTATCGAAAGCTTAATGATTTAGGCAAATGCGTCTTATCCTAGGTTTATCATTTGACATCCAAATTATATTTGCTCATGTTATTAATGTTTAGGGCTGATTGTTATAATGTGCCCCATGCTATGAGGATTTGATTTTGGGTTTCATGGTTATGACACGTTCTGTCTAGCGCTTGTATTTTAACCTTTGAGTCTTGCATGATCCAAGCACGAATATTAATCTCGACCTTATATAATATGATCTGTATTGTCACCTATATTATCGCATGCGAAGGGTCGAAGTTGACATGATGGTTATGCTACGTGCCCCATGTAATTTATTTGCCACCTTCGAAGGTAATGTTTTTATACCTTAATGTCTGAGCATCAACGTTCAAAGGTTTTAATCCTTACTATTGTTTCGACTCATGCCATCGCTTCCAAAGTCGATCCACCTGCTGTAAGGTTGATTTGCTATCATTGCGCTTGTACTCGAATCTGCGCATCACATTCAATGGTTAGTACGTAACCAACGGCGTGGCTTCATGATCGGTTAACACCTGTAGTCTGTGTAATGAGTGGTCTTGCGTCAATAGCTCGGGGTAAATAATGGAAATATCAGTTCAATTTGGAGTTGTTTGCCGTCATTTCTCATTGTAACTACCTATTTGTGTTATCATTCCCTTCATGCCAAATTTTCAGGATTTTCGGCTGCGTTCGCTCATGGTGAAGTCATTTTATGAATGTTTAGGGCTGCATTGCTTAGGGTTTTTGCTGGGTCTGCAACCTGAGTGTTCACTCTCTGGTTCTCTGTCATGTTGTTAGCTCGAGTACCTTGTCTGGGTGATTTTGCATGCCTATGAACAGTCAGTCATGGTGCCGGTGGTGAGAGTTGAGCCTTGTGAGATGAAATTGCTGGATTCGAACCCTGAGCTGTTAGCAAAGGTTGAGGCTGTCGGATGGCTGCCGTTTGTCAGTAAGTTCTTATATTCAAACCCTGAAGTCACGAGAGTGTTCACTGTTTCCTTGGTTGACTTTCAGGCTCTAGTAGGTGACCTCCATTTCCGAGTGGACAAGCGATCAGTTGTGCTTGCCACTGGTCTGTCACTAACAGGCGAGAGGTGGTTTAAATATAAGTGAATGGACATTACTGAGTGCCAGCAATTACTGAAAAATCCCTATCAAGAGGTATCATTCTGAACTAGAGTAGCATGCAAATACTTTAAAAAGGAATGGCGCCTGGTCTTGGACTTGATACATAGGTACGTGACCTGTGAAGGTCGCCTGTCTTCAGCCTATGTTTACCATCTGCCCTTGATGTCTTTTTTTATTGCTTTCCCACTGAATCTACATTACTATCTAGTGCAAAGTCTGTTTAAAATGTCCTCTGCAATTAAAAAGGGCCTGAAGCATGTTATTCATAGCTTGTTCCATCATGGCTTGGTCTGAATGTTAATTGAGAGGGAACTATCGAAGTTAAATCAGTCATGGGATGAATTTGTTGAGTCTAATGGTTTCTCATCCTTCTGCCACTGTCAGTTTGACAACCCTGAGGAATGTATCCGGCATCAAGAGCCGAATCAAACTTTAGTCTCTCCTTTGCATAAACCTCTATCAAACCCTACCGGTCGTATGAGCCCCAACCCTTGTATTGATCGTATGGCTACTCCGGTAAGAAGTCCTGTTACTCCTCTGTTCTCTAAACACATGAGAAGGTCTACAACTTCGTCACCGGTTACACCAAAGAATAATGTGGATCAAACATGTAATCGGGCAAGTAGTAAGCTGAAAGCTAAAGTGATGGGTAGGTTTACTAGAAGCATGGCCAAAGGTAAAGTTGTCAAACCACCTGTGAATGATGGTATTCGTGTTGAGACTGTTGTAATAGAGGATGAAGAAGATCACCCAGTTTTGCCTGTTTATAACTAGAATGTTGGTCTTGAATATATCTCAAATCCTGTCGAGGATAGTCCTCTCACGTTTGATAAGGATGTTCAGCCTGATCCTGTTATTGATCTCCTAGTTAAGGGGCAGGCTGTAGATACAAACTTGCCAAGTTCGTATCAAGCTGGGGATGTGATTCCTCCAATGTTCATTACCTGTTTGTTGGATAAGATTCGCAACATGGAAGGTAGGGTGATTGAGATGTCGGCTCATCGTGATGTTGTGGAGGCCGAGAATTTGAAGTTGAAAGAGCAGTTAAATGCAGACAATAAGTATTTGCTGCGTGTTAAAAAGTATAAGAATAGGCTGATTAGAAGGGTATTAAAGTTGCAGAATGAAAACGATAGGAATGAAGAGAGGGTACGAGAGCTTAATGCTCAAATCACATTAATGCAGTTTAAGGGTCAGTCGTCGAATCCAGCAAAGGGCGTTAACATTCAGGCGTTTAACGCACCTGTGAATTTATAATGGGTTGAAATGCAGTTGTTTTGGATTACAGGTTTGAAGTTTTGAGATATTGATAATCAAGTTTTTACTTATAGGTATTTTTTTTTGTGTTAATTTATTTATTATTTAGTTGATTTGATTTTCTGTCTGATTGCATTTTAATTATATTTCTTTTGTACGCAGTGTCGCAGGTAATCTAATGGATCTTCTTTCCTGGATTTTGATAACCACCTATTGCCTGGACGATCCCTATATAATTGGGAATAAATCAATTTTTCAGGAGCTACTTTCCAGGTGTTGTTACATGATCTATGTTCTGATGTTTTGATTCGCTGTTAAGAATCGAATTTTTCCCATTTCTTGGCATTTCTGCATATGTTAAAAATGACATGTTTCACTTGTCATTTTAAGGGAAATCAGTTAAATGTTTCGATTATGCTATCTCTAGTTTTTAGAACTGTTTATTTTTGGAGATTTAATGTATTTAAAGGGGAGATAGCATCTGGGATAGGGGGTCGATAGTTCAGGAAAAAAGAAGATAAGACTAATGTTTGATCATTCTGTAACTAGAGGCAATTTCCTGTCAGCAGATACAGTGTTTTTAAACTGGTGATACTTATATATATTTACAGTATTTTTACTTTTCATATGTGTTATGGTATCGCTTGGTCTTGTTATTTTTACCATATTTTTAAATGTTTGTCATAATCTCTTTGGTGGCTTATGCAAATATATCTTGTGTAATTATCGGCTTATTCTGATTTCGACTTTGTTGATGGATGTCATATTGTGCAATTGGTGACTGACATCATAACCCATGTGATATATGTGCCTGTTGTATGATCTTGTTATTTTCTGAATTTCTTTTGAATGCTCTCAATATTATTCATGCAATAGTCCCATTAGCAGATTCGGTTTCAGGATTATATTTGCCATGCTCCTGATTAGGATAAGACTTAGGTTAGGATAATATAATTTCTTTTTCTGTTAATTATATTGTTAAAAAATCTATTTGAATCATATGTTTATATTCATGTCACATTCAGATTATTCTTTTTCATTTCTGATTAATGTACAGGTGTATATAATGTATCTTTGTTATTGATCAAGTCTGTTAATAGTTATTTAACTTCTATCTTTGTAATATAAACTGATTTAACTTAGTTGATTAATACTATAATTAATAACATCCATTAACTTGTACAGAGATAGGTATATATCTGATTAATAATCAGTAGCGTTAGCTTTATCTGTACACTTTTCTTTAATTAGATTTTCAAGCTAACAGAGCCTTTAAACCTGTCGAAAACAACCATCCCAAACAGCTTGGAGCCTGCTTTAAGGATCCCGGTCTGGGTTTTCTTCCCCCGTTGCGTGCATAGTCACATATGCCCGTCAACACATTCATAGTTGCAAGCCATTTTTGCGTTGTTTCATTCTTTAATTACCAAGTAAAATTGTCTGATCTATTTTGTGAGTTGTGTGTTGATCCATAGATCTATGTGCTCAATTTAATATGGTATCAGAGCCTTTGTAGGACAAGGCACTTCTCCTTTCTACACATGTCATGCTGGATCAAATTTTTTTGAGCAAAATTAGTCCTTCCATCTCTGCACCAGAAGCAACAAGTTTACCACAGAAATCCTAAGCAAAGGAATTGTTGATCAAGCTTGCTTGATTAACTAATATGGGTGTGATGAAAACTTGAAAAGTATAGGTTTTTTGACTTTACGGTGCCCCTTTTGTGTTTTTGCAGGTACAACTTCGAATGGATTCATCAGTTCCTCTTCTCGCCCCATTCACAAGCTATTCAGAATGGAAGTTGAAGATGATTGCATCTCTCAAGAGACAAGAGACAAGATATCTATGAGGTGTTTATTGGACTTGGTAAAGATTCTTATGATAATGAGAATGACCAGCTAAATGAAGGTGATGCAGCCTTTGGAGCAATAGGCATGTCCCTTTCTCCTAGCTTGCGCTACCTCACTAAATCTGTTGAATACCCAAATGATCTCTGGAATAAATTGGACATAACCTTTGGCAAGCATAGTGAGGATCATAATAGAACTTTGGAGAGAATACCCAGCACCACAAGAGTTCTTGATCCAGAAATCTATGCTTTTACTCTCTCTGTTGAAGTTTTTCAAGATGAAGAAGTAGCAGAATCTTCTACACAGTCAATTCAAATTGAAGAAAGTCTCCTTGCAGTGACTCCTTCTCCTGATGCTACGGAAGTTTGTGAGATCTCTGATATCTCATATTCTCATATGTTTGATATAGAAGAATACATTCAAATTTATGATATTGAATAAAAAACTTATTCACCTCTATGCAAACATTTTCCAGTGATTCTCCATTAAATTCGGTGCAAAATTTGCCAGTGATTGCTTCCGAAAGTAAAGAGAAATTCGATTTATCTCCCTCTGAAGTTGTTGCTGGTGTGCAGATAAGTAACACCTTGGATATTTTGGAAAAAATATCATATTTTAGGAGTGATGCATTTGCTCTCCTTGATCTATATCTTCCAGCAAATTCCTACAGGATTGCATGCACTAATATTCAGAATTTTGAAAAAGGAGAAAACTATGCATCTACCGTCTCGGTGGACCATACTTTTGGATCTGATATGAACTTATTTGGATGTGATATGATATTATTTGTATCTTATCTGATATTATTTGGTTCAAATTTTATATTCCAAGAGCTTTTAGTCATGCTTGTAGCTTCTCTCACCAATCTCGGTGTGAAAAATCAAGTACCATAAGTCTTCTTCAAATTTGCTACTGGGGATTTGGTGTTAGTTTCCTCTTATGATATTGATGATATTTTATTTTGTGAATTATTAGTTATTTCTGAAGATATATCATATTATGGAGCTCAAGCATTAGCTCTTCACAATCCCAGGGCTTCTCTACCTTTGGTCACATGCTCATCTCCTCACAAAACTAGTAAAGAGGAAGACATTATGCATCCACATGGACACTTTCTCCGAACACTTGGGGATGATTTTACCACTCATGTTTTTCTGTTCAAGGCTGAAACATATAATTTTCTTGAGTGTTCTTCACATGGTTTGAATCCTCAAGCACCTTTTCTCTCTTATCAGTTGATTTCAGTTGCTCTACATGGGTCCAGTTTTCATCCAGCACCTGTCTATATTTCTGATTTAGTTGTGCATATTATTATTCTTCCAAAGATGAAGATTCCTCCAGACATAATTATGGATAATTTCACATGCCAAGACCCAGGATACTTGTGCACATAAGAACTAGATTGATCCTGATTCTACCTGCTTAGTTTGAGGAGGGATTTTTTCCCATGCGGTTTTTCTCCGGTTCCTTGTATTAAGCAGTTACTTTGCTTTAGCTGTAATGGGTGACCTATGGTCTTATTTACTAGGGCCCAAAAATTTTCCAAGTTATCATTCAGGGGGGGTGTTAATATTATAGTCTTCCCTTGTCCAATTTGGTCAATCCTGTCTAAATTAGGACTCTTTGAGTCTATATTTAGTCACTAGCATCATTGGGTCCACATGGCCTAATTGGGAAACATGTACCAGTTACTAGAGTGTGGGGAACACTAGTTGAGGATAAATTCCAATGAATACACTTTCATGCATCAGTTTAGGAGCCTCCTAGATCAATCCCTACAATTTAGGATCCACTGGGAGTGCTGGAACCAGCCTCCTTCAGTTGAGTTTAGTTAGTGACTAGTTAAGCCTAGTTAGGAGTCAGTTACATTCATTTAGCGCCAGTCATTGATTGATTGCATATGGGAAGGAAAAATTCCTCACCCACAACATTTACTTAGGCTAGTTAACTGATTCTAACTGACTGGTGCACTGATTGAGGCAACTAGGGCTAACTAGTTGAGCTCCAATAATGATTTAGACATGTCTAGTTATCCATGTAGCTAGGTAGAGTCAATCAATTTGAGCTCCTCTCTCATGCATTCAAATTGACTAGTTATTAATACCATTGTATTAATTGTAATTAATTATCCAATTGATTTTTTATTAGTGAAAGCATTCCCAGCTGCAAGACATTTTTTGCACTGTTTCATTCTTCAATTACTAAGTAAAATTGTCTGATCTATTCTATGGGTTATGTGTTGATCCATAGATCTGTGTGCTCAATTTAATACAGTGGACAGTTACAACAATACAATGTAGACTTAGAATACCTAGTACATCCAAAAACACCATCGAAGAAAGTTGTAGAGAGGAAAATCACCATTGAGGACTTCACAATGCAGCTGGAGGAAATGGAGCGAGAAGCGACGCAAGTAACTGACGAGACTACACAATTTTGGGGCATTGTATTTCAGGACACGCAGTTGCAAGAAGCTAGGGGGAAGTTGGAAACATTGAATACATTTCTTAAAGTGATTCCCCTAGTCATACAGATCACAAATGCCATAGAATTGAAGATCTTGCAGCAATAGGTTGCAAAGGCTAGGGATCGTCAATAGAGGCATACAATGCAGTTATATGAATTTCAAGAGATTGGTGCACAGCTCTCGGTAAAGGCAGTTTTGATCCTACAAGGAGTTCAGGAGGGAAGAAAGGATGTCATAGCAAAGATCGTCAAGCACCCATTAGAGAACGAAGTGACAGAAATTTAGGAGACTACTGATAAAATAAATGAACACGTAAGGGAAATCACCCAACAGTACGAGGACTTCAAGGTGAAGATCAATGGATACACAATTTCTAGCTGATGTGGCTCGAGGGCGAGCCACAAAATTATGTTGGTGGCATGTTGGCACACGGTTTGGGGGGAAGTTATCTGCACAATATCACAGATGATTTGCAAGATCAAAGATGTCACGCAAGATGGGAAATGACGCGCAAGTCGGATTTACAATATATGTATTTTGGTCATATTTTGTAGATTTGGACCGCATTATGTGGATTGTGGTAATTATTTTGTAGATTATGTTAAGCGGTAGTAAGGAAGTTGGTTAAGTGGACTACCAATGTAAAGGAGAAAGCCTATAAATAGATCTAAAATTGCAAGTGTTGAGTCTTCTTAACAAGGATAATTTTAGGGGTGAAATTTAACCCATGGGATATTTTTCCATTCTTTTTCCCAAAATAATATTCAGTAATTTGCATTTTTTGATGCCCTATTTCACCCAATTTTGATGGGGTAAAATTTTTCCACTCTAAAAATTGCCAAATTATTATATAAAGGATATAAAATCCTTAGAAATTGAAATAATTTTAGAAAAATGTCGCCAAATATTTTATAGTTGACATTTTAAGAATTGGTAAGATTCACCAACATTTATACACTTTAAAATAAGTATGGTTCCTTAAAATTATCCCTGCTTCTTAGTCTTCTTCGGGGAACTTTTTGGATATGTTTATGTTCAAGAGAACTATTTTGGATAATTTGTGTTTTGCTGCGAAGGCTAATATGACATGATGGAGATTGAGCAAAACCATTGTGTCTTTTTATATCTTCATGTTTTCGCATTTTCTTCAATCCAAATGTGCATGCGATGTGTATTTGTGAATGATCTGATGTTCCTTTGTTGTGAATGAAGATATACTATTAGATATGTTTATGCTTCAATGTATCTGTTGTGATTTAAGTATGTTGTATATGTTGCGATCTAAGGATGCCTTCACTGATTTCAAGTGCCATCTGACTAAAAGATAGTTGATCCTCATGGTTTGTATCTAGAGAAAATAGATCCTTAGATTCATAATAAGCATAAACGATTATAGCATGTGAACTTTCAACATCTTGTTTATCTGCTTCTATTTCATCTTCATCGAAAATAATATTATTTTGAAGAGAATCAACCTCTTAATAATTATGAAAAGTGTCTTCTACTATAACATACTTTTCAACATGAGCATGCTCTATATGACTATCTGATCCTTTACTCAGCAGATCCATTAGAGGAAATTTCAACTCAAAATGGGCCTTTTAACTTTTATTCAAATTCCATGTCATCATGTGTTAGCCAATTGCTTTAAATTTGAAATACCGTATAGGTCTTAAACACTTTTTTAATATAAATTTGGGGATAGGTATCATAAAAAAACTACTTTTTTTGTTTGTATTTTTGACATATCTCCCTATGTTTTTACTCAAATTTCGATTGGGAGAGCTCGTTGGATGCGGAATTAAATTTTGCATCCAACAAGTACCCACTCAAAATACTTTTGATGGACCCCGCTACCCCAAAAACAAGAAATACTTGAAAAAATGGAATGATGACATCATCATTCCATTTTTCAGGTATTTCTTGTTTTTGGGGTAGCAGGGTCCATCAAAAGTATGCCGAGTGGGTACTCGTTGGATTCATAATTTAATTCCGCATCCAACGAGCTCTCCCGATCGAAATTTGAGTAAAAAAACAGGGAGATATGTCAAAAATACAAACAAAAAAGTAGTTTTTTTCTTCTCTTCCTCCAAAATTAATAAATATTATTTTATTATTTTATTAATTCATTTTAGGAGGCCCATTTTGAGTTGAAATTTCCTCTAATGGAATTCATAACAACATTCTTGATAAAGTAAATCAAATGACAATTCCTCTTTGCAAAAAAAATGAAATGAAACATGAAAATGTCTTAGTGAAGTAATACAAGCAATCAGGTGTGATATACACCAATCATGAGTTTCTCCATCTAAAGAGTATGTAAACAATTTGATTAAAACATCTTCATGTACAACTTTCAGCTTAAGCATGCACTAGTGAAAATCTAGTAAAAACTCAGTTGGGATTTCCCAATATTCTCCTCTAAACCTAGAAAGGAATCCTTCCCATTCACTTCTATCAGGCACAAGGTTTGGAAAACAATAAATATTTGAGAAATAAAAAAACACATACCTTCTAAGCAAGAATCTTGTCAATTTCAAACTAGTGAAGTTTCTCATAGATTCATCTGTAATGAAGTTGGAGTCATCGGGTAGAAAATTGTAGTCAAACTGGTGTCCTTCTTCTATCTACCATCATTAGTTGTATTTGATTATTGTTGTTCTTCTTAGGGAAGATAATATTCAATTCTTTTCCCTAGAAACAACGCCAAAAGATTTTTGTGCTAAAAGATTCACTGGGATTGCTCAGAGGGCATGGCTAGCACATCTTAAGTTGAAATGACTTTATTAGAATGTATTGGATCATATAGATTGGATCAAGAAAGGGAAAGGAAGAAAATTAACTATATATAGTGTACTACCATTGGGAAATGGAGTCAAAAACACCCTACAGTTTGGAGGCCATTGAATTACACATCAGATAAAGGGATATATGATTATGGATACAAGATTGGTGAAGGTAACAAAAGGTAGAATATCCACCAGGCTAAAATACTCTCTGCAAAATGGATTAGAAGGGTACTTGAACAAACTTCATAAATAACATGCAGTCACAACAAAAAATTCACCGCTCGTGAAACTATTGTTCATGACTAGCCATTGATCCTTAATGTCAAAAATTTATTCAAGTAAGATGGAAATCTATAATGAAAAACACAAAAGTTACAACCTGGTAAGACAATTCTCTAGAATCTTCAATGTCAAAAATAATTTCATGATAAATATGCCCTCCAACTTACAATTGAAATCATACAGGATTCTTTCCTCCTATAGCTCTCTCGAGCTTCTAGACTGAACTATCTACAATATAACTAATAGCATTTATAATAATTACAATCATTAAGTTATTTCTAAAATTTATCAATAAAACTAATATCAAATTCATTTCCATAAAATCTAGAGTTGTTGTTGTTGGACACACTAGGTACACTGAGAGAGGGGGCTGAAACAGCGCAAATTTTATTACTTTTGCACTTTTAAAAGTCAACAAGTTATTCAATATCATGTATTATCACATTATCATTATATCATCATCAGCATTATTATCATCACCATATCATAATCACATAAGCAGCATAGCATGATATGCATTACAACATATTTTACGTGGAAACCCAAGTCCTGGGGGGGAAGCCATGGAAGCCTTCACAATAATAATAATCCAATAACAACTAGAAGGAGGCAACAAACCCCTTATTACAATGACTTCAATTCTCCAGCTAAAACTGGAAGGAGGCTACAACCCCTTGATTTACATGCTACAACCATGTTGGTAGGTGGTTTTGGGGTAAGTTAGTTGCACAACATCATAAATATTGCGCAAGATCAAAGATGTCACGCAAGGTGGAAAATGGCACGCAAGTCAGATTTACAATATTTTATGTATTTTGGTCATATTTTGTAGATTTGGACCACATTATGTGGATTGTGCTCATTATTTTGTAGATTCTGTTAAGAAGTAGTTAAGACGGTTGGTTAAGTGGACCACCAATGTAAAGGCACAAGCATATAAATAGATTTAGAATTGGAAGTGTTGAGTCTTCTTAGTCTTCTTCAGGGAACTTTTTGGATATGTGTATGTGAGTGAAAGAACTATTTTGGAGAATCTATGTTTTGCTGTGAAGGTTAATATAACATGACAGAGATTGAGTAGAACCATTGTGTCTTTTTCTATCTTCTTGTTTTCTTGTTTTCTACGATCCAAATGAACATGCAATGTTCCTTTGCTGTGAATGAAGATATACTATTAGATCTATTTATACTTCAATGTATATGCTGCGATCTAAGTATGTTGATATGATCCACTGAATGATGACATGATTTTGTGATTGTATAATCTGAATAATTAGATCTGTTGAATAATGTTGCGCTAAGTTGACAAGTAGATGCACTGTCCTCATTCATACTACGGAAACTTGGTTCTGATAGCTCTCCCTCGAACATCTCGGGCGAGACTTCATCTGATCTGTAGGTGTTTTCGGATGAGGTAAAACCTATCTGGGCTGGTGCTCAGGGAGATCACGATGGTTTGGGTGTCGACATAGAGGGAACCCTTGTTGACAGGTTTTGTGTCAACAAATGGTTCCATTGTCAGTACCATAGTACGAAGGGAGGGATGAAATGTTGTGGCATCCGACGAGAATGGATATTCAAGACTGGTTTGACAAGAAGGCACATGCGTTTGCTGAGAAAGAGAATCAGAACCCTGGACTGATGACAGATCAGTGGCTGGAAAAGTACCTGCATTCTGGTCCACATGAGTACTTTTTCTTTGAACTTTCGATCATCTTGTACAAGTGATTGGCATGACTGACCTATCGAAAAAAAAAATCCAAGGAGGTGAACCAACTGGCTAGACCCCAAAACTGATCCAGCAGTCAGAGGAGGTAGACAACAAAGCATTAAGGGTTGTTGAAGTTTGGCTTGACAGAATCTTGGATGGCTACTTCACTGAGTTCATGGTCGACACAGTTAAATCTTATAGTGATGCGGAAAGGGATTTCTTCAGTGGACCAAGAGATAAGTTTCTATTGTATTTGCAATTCTCTATTAAGATGCTCATCTACAAAAAAGGAATATTGAAGATGAAATCCACTGAGTAGAACTATGGTGTGCAGAGGCTGTGGGTATCATGAAGACAAGGGTTGGATGGAATGATATGGGGTATATGGATGGAAGCTACTATGGGACTATGAGGGAATCCAAGGATAGAAATGGTCTTACAAGAGGAGGAGCAAGGTTTTGAAAAGAGAAGAGGCAGAGGACAAGAGAGAGTCCTATTGTGACTGAAACGCAAGACCACGAGGGAAGACCAGACGTGATGAAGCGACCCTACAATGACGAAGGAGATTACCAGGCTACGCTTGAGCTATAGGATAGACCAAACCAGAGAAACAACATACCCACACCTCTGTTCACTGCGCCATACTGAGGTGTTGATGGGCGATTCTGATTCAGCCCGCAACGGGGGAAAACGACCCAGTCTGGGATCCTTAGAACAGGTTCCAAGCTGTTTCAGGTAGTCGTTCCCAACAGGTTTATAGGCTCTGTTAGCCTGGGATCCTAAAAGGGTAATTAGTGCTATCGATTAATAGGTGTTTAAACTTAATGATTAATTAGAGTTAAAACTGAGTTCTATGCTACTGTTATATGAAAACACTATACATAAATTTGTTATATAAATACAGCAGAATTCAGAAACAAACAAAAACTAATACACTACTGTTAACTATATACACAAATATACAGCATTTACATGAAGAAATAAGCTGAAGATGTTTCTGCAGACACATATGTAATCATATTCACAGTTTTCATAACAAGCAAAAAAATAACATTAAAGAAATCCTAAAGTCCTACTCTAGCCCCTATCCCGATCGGGAGCACAATGAAACTAATACTGATTCTCAGCAAACACTGGGAAACGTAATGTAAGATCACATTTTGCAGAATAGTAAAGACATTTAAAGCCTGCAAATTAATACATACATTACTCACTATCATATACCAATAATAACAATTATTAAATACATGACAGATTAAACCAATATAACTGAAAACCAGAAGCAGCGAATACTTAAGAGATTACTTTCGCATAATTAATGAAAATGAATCATAACGAAAGATATAAAATTAAGAAATACAAATACTAACAACTGCAAGATGTAATAAACGCAAACCAGTTGTAAAACTTAATAAGACGTAAATCCAACATCACCAG
>LPNX010656934.1:135024-176570 GCA_001517045.1 Pseudotsuga menziesii
AAGAAACCGCCTAGCAGCCCATCCGGTTAGAACCAGCAGTTCAGTACTTGCATTACAATAGTATCCCCCCCCCCTTAAGCATAATGCCAACAGTTTATTAAATACATTCCTTTTTACCCATGATAGCATATTTGGGATCAAAAACAAATCTTAACGATCCCTAACTAATCGCCAAAGGAAAACGACAAGTGAAACCTGTCATTTTTCTTTTAGCCCTTAATCTCTCTCTCAGCCTACAGGATCGTAAGATAAAACAGAGGAACCTTTCAAACTGTTTCTCCATTCCATGATTCGATTCCAGCAAAACAGGGATTACGCCGATCTCTTCAAAATTTGGGGAGTTAATATCTGCGATCCACAAAAGAAATATTTAGNCAAATCGTAACAACAGGTGAAATAAAATCATAAATCAAATAATCTCAGCATAACGAATTACCTGACATTCAGCCATATAACACACGATAATTAGAAACTATATATTCACTGGGNAATAATATCAGCATAACGAATTACCTGACATTCAGCCATATAACACACGATAATTAGAAACTATATATTCACTGGGGCACCAAAGACCTGAATGTTTACTCCACTGGAGTGACTGGGCGAAGGTGTTTTAAATTGCATTAAAGCGATCTGAGCATTCAGCTCTCGTAACTTTTCTTCATTCCTCTGATTTTCGTCCTGCAATTTCAGGACACGCCTGATGAGTTTATTCTTATGGTTTTTCAACCGCACCAAATGTTTGTCGCTTAGATCTATTTTCTCCTTCATCCCCATATTATCGATTTTCAACAAATATCTGCTAGCAGACACCTCACGGATTTTTTCCTCCATTCTACGGACCTTGTCCAGTAGACAGTTAACGAACAAAGGGTGAATGCTTTCACTGCTCTTATGCAAAACAGAGGAATTCATTTTAACTGATTTTCCGTTCATGACCGAATCGGTCATGCACTCCACGTGAGCTTCTGAAATTTTCTTACCCTCGACTGGTAGGCTTTTCAACTCAGGCACAATTTCCACTTCTGTCTGAACGGGCTGAGCTTCAACAGAAAGTAAAGGATTCTCAGGAATTTCTGAAACATTCGCCGTAGGACTTGGGTCGACAGAATCGGTCCTTTGATCGGGATAAACTACATTATCATCTCCCTGAGCAGACGTGGTAATCTCCTCAACGTCGATTACCACTGTCTCAACATCAATTTTGTCCCTTTTAGACCCTTTGACAAATTTGGCTCTGGCCATGCTGCGTGTCAGTCTCCTACTCAGGTAAGGAGTGTTTCCTCGTGGTATAACATTTTTGCCCCTCGTATTTGATGGGGTGACAGGTGAGAACCCTGAACTTTTGGCGCGGCGACCATTATGCACAGGAGCAGGGCGGGTATCCTCAACATTGACTACAGGAGTCTGCGAGGGTTCTGGATTTTTAGGGCTAGGATCCGACACAGGATTTTTAGATGAAACTGAACCCACAACCCAATGTTTCCCACAGTCATCAGGGTTATTATACATGCAATGGCAGAACTTCGAGAATCCATTATCCTCAATGAACTGTTCCCAGGACCGACCCATTTTCCCCAATTCGCTTTCTACCAGAATCCGAACCAAACCATGATGAAACAAACTATGACTCAGGTGCTTTGGCCCTTTTCTAATGGCGTTAGACATCTTAAAGAGACTATGTAACAGATAATAAGGGAGGTTAAGTTGAAAACCCAAAAACACAGCCATGAGACATAGGTGATAAACATACGCAGAGGACAAACGCCCTTCACATGTAATATATCGGTGAATTAAATCTAAAACCGGACGCCATTCTTTGCGAAAGTACTTACGTGATACCCCGGTGCGGAACGAAACCTCCTGCGTCGGATTCTTCAGCAAGCTGCGCCACTCTGTGATTTCCATCCTTTGGTATTTAAACCATTTTTGCCCTGTTAACGGCAAACCAGTCGCATGCGCGACAGACCTCTCATCTACCCTGAAATACAAATCTCCTACCTCAACCTGATAATCCCTTAAAGATACGGCGAACACCCGGGTAACTTCCGGGTTTGAAACAGAGAACTTGTGAAGGAACTGTAGCCATCCTACCTCCCGGACTTTGTACAGCAAATCGACATTCGATTCCAGCAAAGTCGATTCATGGGGCTCGACTCGAACCACCGGGGCCATTCCTGTTAACACGCGGGCGAGACAGTGTGCACAACAGACTTGCCACTAGAGGGTTAATGACAGAGACAGGAATTGAGAGCACTTAGAGCTAAAACCACAAACTAGTAAACCAGGTGACAGGCCAGCCATGTGAGAATTTATACAAAACCCTCGCGAGTTCAGTCCTAGCGATGCCATCAACATTCCGAATGGCACATACAATTGACGGCCGAAACGTTTAATCCCGCGATCATCGCCCTGTCTTCCCACTTAAATGACCAGGGTGGCAAGCTGGTACGCATGACAGGCGTTCCAATAACCTATCGCCATGACCAGGCTTATGCATAAGAGTTAAGACGTGGCGGGCAGCGTGATACGAGTGGCATCATTGCACTCATAATTCCACAGCAAGGTGACTTGTGCCAAAGATTTCATGAATCCTGCGTTCATTTATACGTAGCAAGGTGGCGAACGATATTATAGTCCAAACATTAACGCTGGTGATTAATTGACATGACTTGCCCTGAACCATAGCTCGACAAAATTAGGATAAATCTGCCAATGCTATACTTATGTTTCAATAAACAACGTTTAATCACCATCGTATTAATGTTAGATTAAGATTATAACATAACCTTATAACCTATGCTCTGAAGATGTGATATATCATATACAATGTAATATAGGTTAGAGCACGGGATATTAGCTTTTCATTACGCCCGCCAATCCTTATCCATACACCTAGGGGTAATATCAACCAACCCATAAATTAAACGATATGCATCATTGTTATAAGGTTGCTCATGAAATCTCATAGTAATGAAAAAAAAAAACAAGGCGCTTCTCAACAAATCAGTAGCTCATAAAACTTAAACATTCAGTAGCTTAGCATATCACTTCTAAGTCTAATACATTGCACCAAACAAAATCCCATTTTGTTTAGTGCAATAATGACTTTGGAAGGTTGTTGAGCGGGTGCACAACATGAGGAAGAAACATGAGTTCAACACCGACTTATCTGACGTGTCAACAACACTCTAGTAGTAGCAGATCGATGACTGTACCAAGAAGGCCTAGGATGGTGGGCGATGATGCGAAGTTACCCATGTTTCATGGGAACAAGACTAAGGATCCAGAGCAATATTGGTTCCTGTGTGAAGTAGTGTGGACTGTCAAACAAAATACAGAGGATGATGTCAGGAAGGACCAACTGGCGATGACCCTTCAAGGTCACGGACAGTACTGGTTCATGAAATTTATACAATTTCCTACGGTGACTCTTGTGAAAATTCTGGCTGAATTCAGAAAAGGATTGATTGAAGAGTTTCGAAAACTGAAATCGGAAGCGCAATACATCACAGAACTAAAGGAGATTAAAGAGTACCCGAATGAGACTATTTGAGAATTCGATCAATGATTCAAGACACTAATGGAAAGAGTTAGCTTTGAGATGAGTGTTATTCATCATAAGGAATGGTTCATAGTGGTGCTACTATCTCATATCATACTATCATTGATGCAGCAAAATATTGCGACACAGAGTGAGGCTCTATGGATTGCGATGAAGTTAGAAGCTTCAAATGTTGGTGAGAATGTAGTTGGTATGAACCAAATTCAAATGCAACTGGAAAACCTAAACCTCAAGTTGCAAGATATCAAGAAATGAAAATACCATCATGAGGAAGTGAGGTGTACTCAATGTCATACAGAGGGACATCACAAGGATAATTTCTCGTATTTTCAAAACTACCTGTTATCGAGAGTGCGAAATCCCTTAAGTTATGGTGGTATGTCATGGTGTCTTATATACAAAGTTTATGGGCATATTCATGAATATTTTTTATATATGAAAAATATGGTCATGAAGCCAACAAATTCATACTGCACATTTTTTCGATCTGTTGGGCATGAAGATAAGAATTGCCGCGCATATGATCTAGTCCAGGACAGAACAATGGACATGTACTATGTGAAGGGACAAGAACATCGGACGATGCATAAACCACTGCATTAGTTTCAGGTGGTACAACCACCACCTGTGTAGTGTCCCTTTTTAAAAATTTTAACAAAATGCCCAATTTTCCAATTTTTTTCACAATTTTGGCTCTTGACTAGTTTTAATGTGTTACTCTCCAAATCAGCCCAATTGCTCCAAAATATTCAGAGAAGGTCTATGAATGATATAATAACTTAATTATTATGTTTAAGTATGTATTATGGCCCTCCAATCACTTCTACAAGTCTGTACTAAATTCTAAACAAGATAGATGATTTTACTGGCAATTTTGGGCTCAAATCCCCCTGGGGTAAGTGGTAGAAATGGCTTCCCAAATTTTTAGAATCCCACTCAAATTATTAAATTGAAGCAGGGGATTTGTAGAATAATTTATCATAGACTCATATTCATAACCAATCGACCTCTCATGGCTGTTATCACTTCTTTCAATAAGATATAAAAAACTAGTTTTGGACCCTTGGGGAAATGAGGTGTGGTTTACTCCAATGGCTATGAAATTCGACCTAATGGCCACAAATTATTAGTTACTGAACTTGAAACACATAATATATTTTAATTACAGTCCATTCATTCATAAATAATCAACAATTTATACATCCATTCGAATCCATCAATATTACAATAGTTTACAACAAGGTAGTGGGGAAATGGCATTGTTTCTTCATTATTGAGAAGTAATACATGAGATTTCTTGGCCTTTACACTTGAGATATTTATGAACTTAAATATTATAGAATTTATATCAGAATACAAAATAATGGAGAAATATAATCTCTGTCAAAGAGATGAATAGCTCACCAAGTGCGCCTCACTCCATAGAGCTGAAATATGGTGAGAAAAATTGAGATGAAAGGAAGAACGAGTTAAAATTTATATTCACATGAGCTCTTGTATATTGCACCTGTAACTTATGAATCCATTTAATATCCTTGAAATACCTGAGTGGCCTCTCCAAACACCAACTAGGATGAGAATCTTTCACCCTCAAAATTGATTAAGGCATGAACTAGTCATGCACTAGCTCTCTCTCTCTTCACAATAACAATTTTCACAAATGATCAAAATGGATTTCTCATGTATGATCCCTGCATTTTATAAACAATATTGGTATTCTAAGGTTATAAATCCATCCATAAACCAAATCCAATTTGAATTGGTGTGGCTGCTCATGCTATGTCATGTGGCCTCTCTCTTCACCTTCCCTTAGGAGCCTCTTGGCCTTCTCCAACTCCCATGAGCACCCTATAAGATTCTCTATTTAGGCCTGACATGTCATATATGTCATATTTCATCCTTCAGATATGAATTGTGTCATATCTATCATAGAATCTCCATCATTGGTGTTGTAGATGTCATAAATGTAAGGGGAATCTAGTCAAGTGTCCATGAAACTCCCATTTGGCTCTTCCTCACCCCATGTAAGTTACAATTCATCCAAAGATAGACCTATTAAGTATATGTAAAATTATATTAACCTTATAATCTATCCAAACACATTAGGCTTCCCATAGATTCGAGATTGAAAGAGGAGGATGCCATTTCACATAGGAATTCTAGCTTGAGTGGGCCCCATAGTCTCCATGTGTCTCCATTCTCCATAGCCATTTAAATTTTCACTTGAATTCATTTAACTAACTCTATTAAATAAATATTTATTCCTTCTAATTTCTAAACACCATTTATTAGCTCCCTTATTAACTTCCCAATGTTTCCACCCAACCTAGGGAACTAGTAGGATTGATGGAATTTTCCTGCGATGCAATTATTTGAATGGGGACATTACATTTCTCCACACCCAATATTTCTTGTCCTAAAGCAATTTCATATTAGGATGCTGCAAAATATTCTCCTCTTCCCATGTGACATATTCACCTGGTAAATCATTCCATTGCACCAAGTATTCTTTGATTGTTCTACTCCTCAATCTTCTCTCCCTTGTCTTCAAAACCTTTTCTGGAATAAGTGTGAGCTGTCCTTCATCATCCAAAGGATGGAGTGGGTATTAAATGACAATTTTCTGACCAATATATTTCTTGAGACAAGAAACATGAAATACATTATCAATTTTACTCCCTTCCAGAAGTTCCAACTCATATGCTACTTCTCCAATCTTCCAGATTACCTTGTAGGGCCCATAGTATCTTGGATTTATATTTTCTGCTCCATTCCTTTTAAGAGATGTTTGTTTGTATAGCTGCAACCTCAAATACACTAAATTGTTAACCTAAAAGGTCCTTTCCTCTCTCTGTTTATCTGCATACTATTTTTTCTTTAAAATTTCTTGGCTTTCTTCCACCCAATCTTTAGGTTTTGGAGCTCTACTATCACCAAATATCATATCAAAAAATGTATGTGCATCATAACTATATAATTCTCTGAAAGGAGACATTCCTATTGACATGTAAAATGTGGTGTTGTAGAAAAACTCACCCAAGTGTAGCCATTTTGTCCAAGCTTTTTGTTGTTCTCCCACATAGTTTCGGAGGCACCCTTCCAACCATTTATTCACCCTCTCTGTTTTTCCATTAGTTTGGGGATGGTATCTTGTACTTGGAGTCAACTGAGTGCCCACCAATCTGAAAAATTGCTTGCCAAAAAACACTCATGAATCTACCATCTCTATCACTCACAATGCTCTTGGGGAGCCCATGCAATCTGAATATCTCTTTGAAAAAAAGGTCAGCCACTTGTGCAGCACTAAAATAGGATGTAAAAGAAAATAAATGAGAAAAATTAGTCAATCTATACACTACCACATATATGCAATCCTTTCCCAAATATTTGGGCAAACCAGTGATGAAATCCATCAATATACTGTCCCATTTTTGCTCTGGAATGGGCAATGGTTGTAATAAACCAGCTGGGTATGTGAGTTCTGATTTGTTTTTCTGACATACCTTACATTCATTCACATACCTATGAACATATTCCTTCATCCCCTTCCAATATAACCTTTTCCTTAGTTTCTTATAGGTTTTAAATATCCTCGGATGGCCTAGTAGTGGGGAATCATGTGGTTCCTACAAAATTTTGTACTTAAGCTCTGAATCTTGAACCAAATAAATTCTACCCTTATAGTATATCAGCTCTGTTGCTGCCTTTTCACACACCTGGGTCACGTGGCAGAAATATTCAAGCCACTCGGTGTGTCCTTGGGGGAAAGTCTCAAGTCAAGGCTGTCACCTTGTTCTTGACTCCTCCGTTTAGGATCTCCTAACGAAGCCAAGTGGGGTAGACCCTATTAAGTTACTAAGGATGATTTCTTAGTGTGATGATGTTAAACTGAATCAATTACATAGGAGTTTGAATATTTTAACTATAGACAATTAAAGATGACGAGATACGAAAATAAACACACGAAAGCACAAAGCTGATACACAATGTATATATGAAGCAAAAATGACCAGTGCCTTAAAATGGAGTCAAATCAATAAGATCGATGTGCTTGCATGTGCTTGGAGTGAATTTTTTGTGATTGCATCTTGGTATGTTTTAAGTTAAATGTGAAGTATGAGTTGATTAAATTAGGCAAAGGGGGACTCCAGATATACCCGAGAGTACTTGGAGTATGTCCAAAACTAAACCTTTACGGCTACCCGCAAGGAATATGTGGGCTGAAATGGAGTCTCTGGGGATATTTTTTGTAATCCACCCGTTAGGGTGTGATAGAGATCAGTGCCTCGAGGTCACTTTTCAGAAGTTCCCGCTTCCTTTGGGTATTTTGCCACCGTAAAGGTTTGATCTAGGTGTTGGATTTTCACCTGATGGTTTGTCAGTTGGGGAGAGTGAGTCCTAATTATACTAGTCACCCAAGTGCTTTTGATACAGCTTGACTGATCATATGAACCGCAGCCAAGTGTAGAGCATACACATTGGAGTCTTGTAAATTTTAATAAGTTTTAAACTAGATGTTCTTGTTTAAAAGAAAAGCCTCCAAGAACCTCTTTCGATCCAAGTGGATCTCAATAGGGGAATTGAGGAGGGGTTAATTTTAAAGTTGCTGATAAACAAATGATAGAAAAAAGGAAACAGATACACATTTCTAGTTTCTTAATTAATCCTACCATGAATCTCTTTCCCCTTTCGGGTCAATCGAGAAATCGTGGGGTAAGTATTACGATTACTTTGAAATGTAAGATATGGAGTATGGAATTAATAAAAAAATAAAGTATACTACCCTAGAAATTAGATCAATTCTAGTAAACAAGAAATAAGCAGAAAGCGATGAAAAGGGCACCGATGCAAATCCCCCCAAGGGGGATGGGGAATGGGCTCGAAAGAGCCTATTCCAAAAATGATTTTATTTATTAATGGTTAAAGTATTAGAGGACTGATATATCAGAAATTTATTGGTCCTTATACAGGCTGAAACCAATATTTTACAACTTTGGAAAATTTTTGAGTTTTTTGGTGAAAAGGGAGACCCCTGGGGGGATTTGAACGCTCCTGAGGCCACTTCAGACAGAAGATTCCTTTCCATTATGTCATACCTGATAAAATATAGAGAGAATATTAGAATAAAAAATGCCCAAAATCACTTTAAGAGTACCTTTCGGTCAGCCTACCTTATCTCAGAAAAAATGAAGTTAAGACTAGCTAAAACAAACGAAAAGGAACCAAGGAAAGCAATATTTCCTTGGGATCTTGGCTTGCTGTTTGTGAAGCCAATGAAAGTGCACTGATATTGCAGAATATTAAATTTTATAACAGTGAAAGGAAATATAATGCATGTGATCTACAAGTTTTCTTTAAAATTCATGCAAAAAAAGACGATTTCCCTACAGCTAGATCTAGGATGCTTATGAAACTTTTTCAAGTGCAAGATCTAGGATATGAGATATGAAATATTAGATATATGTATATTTTAATTTGATGAAATATATCCAAATTAAATCATAGCTATGAACTGAAAAAGTAACCGGGTATAGTGTTGGTTTTGAGGGAGGAAGAGGAGGAAAGAAAAGTGCTGGTTTCCTTGAAGATCCGCGGTGGAGCTTTCAGGTGGAATTCCGAGGGAATATGCCTTTGAAATTTTTTGAAGAGAATGAATAAGCAAACTAGATCAGCATCCTCTCCAAAGTATGAACCTGCAACTCAGCTGAAATCAAAGAACTTGCCAAGAAACTTGTGAGATCCGATTAGTACATACAAAGAGATTCAAGATAACATGCATATAAGCTTATAGGACATGCTAAATATAGATATCTAAACATGCATCAAAGGAGAGTGACAGTCAATAAAATTATTGAACAAAACCTTTCCTATCAAGATTGTAATAAGCTAATTACCAATATTAACCACAGATCTACAAGAAATTAGCAGAAAATGACCACAGATACAGGTTACCTCAGTAAAACAATGGAAATAATCATCCACACATGCAATGGCACCACACCGTATTGCCTCCAAATATTTTATTTATTTCAAATGAAGAATTACAGAGTTACAATAGCAGCATCACCTCAATCCCAGTTCTAACTAGCTTGGAAGAGGAGGCTGTGCCTAGATATATACAATAACAAGGAGATCCAGCCCAAGGGAGGTGCAAATCTCAAGGAGATAGACCAAATATGCTGATGGAGAGTCCATAAATTCTTGATCTGTGTCTAACTGAGCCAGATCTGAGTCTCACTGAGTGCAATTGTCAATCGAAGAGCTGATCTGACTGACACCTCAACCTGTTGACTGAATCATCCACCAAAACTCATCCAGATGAGCCAAAAAGTGTTGAGGAGAGAGGGAGGGTGAAATTCCCCGTAAAGGATTCTGAAGATCAACTCTGGATCTGATTTGATCACCTCCTTCAGTCAAGGATTTGTCAGATCCAGTCAATCTGCTTCAGATCTGACTGATTTCAATCAAATTGACTGAGAATCCACTGATCTATGATTTTGGATTTTCTCCATTATTCATCAATTTATTAATTAAAATAATCAATAATTGATTTTTGGGGCTTTCTGACCTGAGTGATAGAAAATCACTCAAAACTAGGAAATAGTGGGTCCATGGGTTTACATGGTGCTCTTAGCTTGAAAATGAGCACCTGCATGACTGAAACCGATTATTTGGCCCACTTTTATTGCAAAATCAATTTTTCCAATTAAACTATTAAAAAATAGCCTAAGTTTTGGAAAAATTTAATTTAATAAAAAAAACACTGAAAAAATTAAAAAATTGAAAAATTGAAAAACACCTAGGGGGACTTAGACATGTTCATATGACTCAAAAAAGATGTCTAGCATGCTTAGACATTGACACATAGACTCTAATAACCTCAATAGGCCTAAATGCCAAGCTGACCACCCCAACTTTGGAGGTATGGAGTGAAAAACTCAGAAATTATCAGTCGTTTGTTCAACAACCAATAATAACCAAGGGAAAAAACACCCTGGGCTGATCGGATTGACAAATGAAGTCTAAGATACGGAGTATTTTATAGACACTATCATGCTAGAACATTTATTACAATTCCCCCATGGGGTATGAACATGTGATATGATACAATAAGCACTTCCCAGAAGTACTTCCAAAGGTCTTTTTGAAGTCCGAACTAGTTAACCCTGTCCGGTTCACCAGGCTCACTTGATAAAAAACCACTAAGTACAACTTAGGTGGTAACAAGGCCATTTAAAATTCTGTAGTTATCATATCCGATGAGTCCATCTAATACATCACAAGAAAACTTATTTTTGGCATATTCAACTAGTAGCATGTCTTTCCAATTTTTAGCAATGTCCATGAGAGAAAAATAAGGACTTCAAGATAATGCATCTGCTACAATGTTATTCTTTCCTTTCACATATTCAATATCAAAATCATAAGCTTGGATCTTTTTTACCCACTTTTTTTCCTTTAATTTATATCCTTTTGGGTAAGGAAGTGTCTTCGACTATTGTGGTCAATTTTCACCACAAAATTATTGCCTACCAAGTATTGTCGGAATTTGGCCAAGGCATGCATGATGGCCAATATCTCTTTGTCATATATAGAATAAATCTTTTCATGAGGATGAAAATTTCTTCTCTCAAAGGCTATAGGGTTTTGGCCTTACTTTAGGACAGCCCCTACTCCTCCACCTGAGGCATCACATTCAACAACAAAAGGCTTAGAAAAATCAGGTAATGCAAGTATGGGACAACTAATCATTACCTATTTCATTTTTTGGAAGGCCTTTTCAGCCTCTTTATTCCACTTGAAAGCATCCTTCTTAGTCAAATCAGTGAGTGGAGAAGTCAACTTGGAGAACCCTTTTAAAAAGTTCCTATAGTATGTACATATTCCAATGAAGCCTCTTAATTCTATGATTTTTTTGGTGATGGCCATTCTAAGATAGCCCTGATATTTTCCATCTGCACTTCCACTCCATATTCCCCAATAATGTGCCCAAGATATAATAGTTCTTTCATACCAAATTCACATTTAGACATCTTAGCATACAAAGACTGTTCTTGCAAAGTTTTCAACACAATCTATAGGTGTTGCAAGTACTCTTCCCAAGTTTTACTGTAAATGAGAATATCATCTAAGAAGACTAAGACAAACCTTCTAAGCTGATTGAAAAATATTCTATTCATACATTCTTTAAATACATTCTTAAAATGTAGCTATAGCATTAGTCAACCCAAATGGCATAACAAGAAACTCAAAGTGACCATAATGACATCGAAAAGCAGTCTTTTGCACATATTCCTCCTTCATTTGAACTTGGTGATAACTAGATCTAAGGTCAATTTTGTAAAAGTAATTAGCTCCAAATAGATCATCCATGAGCTCATAAATCCTAGGAATAGGATATATATTTTTGATGGTCTTCTTGTTCAAAGCTCTAAAGTCTATACACATCCTCAAAGTTCCATCTTTTTTCATTACCAACACTACTGAAGAAGCATAAGGGATAGAGCTTGGTCTAATGAGTCCCAAGTCTAAGAGTTATTCAATGGCCTTCTCAATCTCATATATTAATTTCTTGGTATGTCTATAAGGTGGTATCTGAATGGGTGAAGTACCCTCCTCCAAAACAATGTTATGCTCAACCCCCCTATCAGGTGGTCTACCATGTGGAAGATCTCTGAAAACATTTTCATATTTGTGAAAAAAGTGTCTCTATGTCCTATGGGTGTTAAAAAAATCCACTTTTTGGCTTGGGAGAGGTGATATAACATTCATCATCCCATTATATATCACCATGCCTCAATATATATATCATACTATTGCAATTTACTACCTATTTTGGGTAAGCGTGTTGCCCTCTCACAACCCTTAGTACACCTGTTGAATCTTGAAAGTTCATTTCAGGAATTTGATAATTTACTGAATGATATCCTATAGAACATAACCACTTCACTTGCAATACTACATTAGTATAATCAAAATCAACCACATAAAAACTATCAACAAAAGTATAGTTACCCATGGTGGCTTGCAGCGTTGGAACCCATGTGTTGCATTGGATTGTGTTGTGACCTGGAATGACAACTATGAAGACATTGAATGGTTCACTTGGTATATTTATTTTCTCCACCATATCCACATAAATGAAATTATTTGTATCTCCTCCATCTACCAAAACTGAAGCTCTTTGTCCCAATACCACACCCTTGCATCAAATAGTGTGATAGCGAGGCACTGTTGAAAGTACTGCCATTCTTGCTTTGTCCAGTTAAGGATGATTTTATTCTTGTTTTTCTTCTTTAGATGGTGTCTCATATGCCTAATCTTGATCTGAAATGTGCCCTTATTCATCCATACCCCCTTCATACTCATAATTATTAGAAAATACTTCTATGTATTGAGCTTTTCTTTAGCACATTTATGCCCCGATGTCCATGGTTGGAAGCATGTGAAGCACAATTTTTTCCTCCGAAGTTCATCCATGTTTTCTCCTTTTTTATTATTCTTTTCAGATGTATCTCTTCGCCAAAACTTCTTATCAGGTGTATCATTTTTCCAAGTCTTTATTTCAAATCTGAAGTTAGGATTGGGAGGAAATCTTGTTCTAGGAAGCACATTTTGAATATCTCTAGTCAAGCTCATTGCATCATTTAAGCTAGTAGGCTTGTTGGATTTGACCAAAAAATTTAAGGGCTATGCCAAACCTTCATTGAAAATAATTACTAACCTTTTCATAGATACATTATCCACCTTAACTGATAATCTTTGGAATTCCAACATATACTCAATAGGAGTCCCTACTTGCTTCAATTGTGATAGTTCTTTGAAAAACAATTCTAAATCTTTTTGCTCAAAAATTTATAATACCCTATCAACAAATTCCACATATGTTTTAACCTGATAATGACCCAAGGTTTTCAAGCCATGGAACCGCCATTCATTGGCATCTCCATTCAAGTGAAAAATATCCATTTTTAAAGCATCTTCTTCCACCATTGGATTTAAATGAAAATACACATCCAATTTTTGCACCCAAGTGTTAGCAGAACTTTGAGATGAACCATCAAAAGTAGGAAGTGGCACTTTACCTATGGCACAATTCAATTCTTTGTTTTGGTGTAGAGACTTATTGTCCTCCTTATTTCTGAGTTTGTTTTCCATGGTGAAGTACTACTCAAATGTTATACTTCTCCTACACTCTTCATCAACTTTATCCCATTCTTTTGTTATTGTATCAATTTCAAATTGAATGTTAGTATCTTCTTTGGGAATAATAAATTTAGGTGCAATAGGACTTGGTGTGTGTTGCCTCCTTTCACACACTTGGGGGAGAACATGGCAGAAATATTCAAGCCACTTGGTGTGTCCTTGGGGGAAAGTCTCGAGTCAAGGCTGTCACCTTGTTCTTGACTCCTCCGTTTAGGAAAAATCCTAACGAAGCCAAGGGGGGTAGACCCTACGAGTTACTAAGGCTGGTTACTTAGATGATGATGGTATTAAATGAGTAAGTTTTTTAGGATTTTTTACTTAACAATTGTAAACAACAGATAACATGATGAGATAGTCACAAATAAGCACGATATGACACCCAATCACATATAGATTGAAAGAAATAAACAGTTGATCAGTGCCTTTAAATAGAGTCGAAAATAATTAAGAGTACTTGTAAGTGTTGTAGTGAATGTTGTGCAATTGTATCTTGGTACATTTTAAATTAATGTGAAAAGATGAGTGAATTAAATTAGGTGAGGGGACTTCAGATATACTCAAGGGGTACTTGGAGTATGTCCAAAAGTAACAACCGCTACGGATACCCGCAAGGAATGTGTGGGATGAATGGATTCTATGATACTGTGTTCATAACACACCCACTATGATGTAATAGAGATCGGCGCCTCGAGGTCACTGTCTAGTAGTTCCCACTTCCTTTGGGTATTTTGCCACCTTTTACTGTTTAATCGAGGTGTTGGATTTTCTCCTGAGGTGGTTAATTGGGGAAGTGAATCCTAAGTATTTTAGTCACTCACGTTCCTTTTGATACAACTTGACTAATTAGATGAACTGCAACAAAGTGAAAAGCATACACACCTGAGTGTTTTCAATTTTAGTAAATTTTAAGAGCGTGTTCTTGTTAAAAAAAAGACCCTCCAGGAATATCTTTTGGTCGAAGTGGACTTCACTCAGGAAATAAAGGAGGGGTTAATTTTACTACTTGATAGTGAAAAATAACAATGAAAATAAAAGCAGAAATACACACCACAAGTTTTCTAATTAATCCTACCACGATCCTCTTTCACCTTTTGGTTCAATCGGGGATTCGTGGGGTAAGTATTAGCATTAATTTGATTTAAAAATATGGAATAATGACAAATATGATCAAATTATAAAATCCTACATGAAAATACTAAGCTAGAGCAAAAACCGGGAAAAAATGCAACAAAAAAATAACGAAACAAATGCGAATCCCCCCAGAGGGGTTGGGGAGTGGGCTCGAAAGAGCCTACTCAAAGTAATTCTTTTTTATTATTAAGTGTTACAATATCATAAAACTAATTGAAAAAATTTTGCTTGGTTCTTATACCGAACAAACCCAAGGGCTTACAAAGTACAACAATAATGATTACGAAAGATGGGGAGACCCCTGGGGGGTTTCGAATGGCCCAAAAATTGCTTTTCAGACAGCACCTCCTCCTCTTTTTGGATATAGAACCTCCTCCTATTTTTGTATAGACCTACTAAAAAAAACAAGCTTTAATTAGTGTAAAGTTCCCAAAAACACTTTAAAAGTGTCTTTGGACAACCCCCAAAAAACTACCAAAAAATACTAAGTTAAAGTACTTTTTAAGAAAAGACAAAAATAACTCAAGAGGACTTGAGGATATTTGATAGATTTGGAGAAGCCAATGCAATGTGCACTTTATATTCTGGATTTAAATTTCAATAAAGAAATACTATCCACTTTAAACAAGCTTTTGATTTGGCTTAAAACTGCTTATAACAAATGAAAGACTTTTACAGCTATATCTAGTTTTTAAAGAGAAAGGACTTGAATATTTTTCTTAAATGAAACTAAATTTATGCATGCAGCTCCTATATGCTCAGATATAGAAATATATCAACTTTGAAATATCATATCTAAAATATAAAAGCCAAGTAAACAAGGAAGTGTTGATTAAAAAGGAGAAAGAGTGAAGAGGTGGCTTGGTGCCCAAATGATCAACCGTGGAGATTTCCGGTGTAATGTCGAGGGACTACGCCTTTGAGAAAGTTTGGAGAAAGTGAGGAAGCAAACTATATCAGCACCCTCTCCAAGCTAGGAACCTGCAACTAATCCAAAGGCTTTCCAAGATGCTTGTGAGATCCGGTTAATAGATAAACAGAGATATTAGAATAGCATGCATATAATATTATAAAACATGTTAAATCTAGATCTCTAGACATGCATAAAAGAAAAAGAGATATCCAATAACCTTATTAAAAAATTCCTTTCCTATCAAAATCATAATAAAGTTATTATCAATCTTTTAGCAATGGATCCACAATATCAAAATAAGCAAGTTATGAACACAAATATAGGTTACCTCAGCAAAACATGGCAATGCTTATCCACACATAATAACATGACACCATATTGCCTCCAAATATTTTCTTTATTTCAACAAAAATTATGATCAATACAATATTAGGCAATATAAATCCTTTCTTACCAGCTCTAACTAGCTTGGAAATGGGAAAATTTGCTTTATTTATAGCCAGATTGGCCAAGAGGGGCGCATGCCTGACTGAAAGAGAGACTGAAGCTGACAGAGAGTCAATTCAAGCCTGATATAATGATGAAATGAGTTTGATCTAATGATGAACTGATTCTAACTAGACTAGAAATGCAAATCACAGTGACACCTCACTCAGTGAACTGAACCAACCAACAAACAACTCCTAGCTTGATCCACACGTGTGGAGGAGAGAAAAGTAGGGTGCAACCCTATATCTGCATGAGCAAGTTAAGCTCCTCTTCATCCTTGATCATGCCTTCAGTCAATGAATGGGAACTCCCATTCAATCTGAAGCCTATGAGACTGATTTCAATCAAATGAGAGAAAAATCCACTAATTTAGGAATTTGGATTTGCTCCATTGTTTAATTAATATTTGATTTTTTTTGTATTTTCTCACTTGAGTGATGGACAAATCACTCAAAAATTAGGAAAAGTGGGTTTATGGGTTTACTAGGTGCTCTAAGTTAGAAAATGAGCGCCCCCATGACTGCATTTGACTTTTATCCCCACTTTTATTACAAGACCAATTTTTCCAATTAGACTATTAAAAAATAGCCTAAGTTTTGTGGAAAAATTAAAATTAAAAATAAAGAAAAAACAAAACCTAGGGGCACTTAGCACATGTTCATATGACTCGACCATAATTCCTAGCATGTTTATACATTGACACACAGACTCTAATAACCTTAATAGGCCTAAATCCCAAGCCTACCACCCCAAGTTTGGAGGTATTGAGTGAAAAAATCAGAAATTATCAGTCATTTGTTCAACAACCAATAATAACCAAGGAAAAAAACACTCTAGGATGATAGATTGGCAATTACAGTCCAAGAGATCGAGTCTTTTACAGACACTACCATGTTAGAACATTTTATTACAACTCCCCCAAGGGGGTATGAACATGTGGTAGATAAAAAAAAACACTTCACGGAAGCAAGTCTGAAGGTCTTCTGACGTCCGAACAAATCATGTTTGTCCGGTTCACCAGGATCACTTGATAAAACCAACTAAGTACAACTTAGGTGGTAACAGTGTGCTTTAAAATTCATGGGTTCTATTATGAGTTCATGTTTGTGATAAAATGTGCTCACCCATCGCCTTCTTTTCTGCTCATTGTGAACTAACAATAAATCCTATTATCCCTTTGATTCCCATTTGACTGGCCATCAATTCGAATCCTTTTGCTATCTGTTGGGTCATGTATACCATATGTTGGGTCATTTCCTTGGATATTTATTCAAACAGGGGTTTAATAAGTTTTATATACTCCATTTTCTCCTTAGTGTAGTCTTCTCCCTCGTGAACCATTACTTTAGTCAAAGGTTCCTTTTTTTCTTCTAGTTCTTCTACAAGCCGAGAACCTTCCAATTCAGATTCTAAGGGTGGTGTTTTATTGATTTGGATACTTTTTAAGGCCATCAGGTTCCAATACCATGCTCTGATACCACTTGTAATGTCCCTTTTTTAAATTTTTACCAAAATTCCCAATTTTCCAAATTTTTCACAATTTTGGCTCTTGACTAGTTTTAGTGTCTTGGTCTCCAAAGCAGCCCAATTGCTCCCAAATATTCATATAATATGTATGAATGATATAATAACTTAATTATTATGTTTAGGGATGTATTATGGCCCTCCAATGACTTCTGCAATTCTGTACTAAATTCTGAACAAGATAGATGATTTTACTGGGAATTTTGGGCTCAAATTTCCCTCGGGGTAAGTGGTAGAAATGGCTTCCCAAATGTGCAAAAAACCAATATAATTATTAAATTGAAGTAGGATATGTGTATAATACATTATAATATACTCATATTCATAACCATTCGACCTCCCATGTCGATTATCACTTCTTTCAATCAGATATAAAAAACTAGTTTTGGACCCATGGGGAAATGAGGTGTAGTTTTCTCCAATTGCTATGAAATTCGACCCAATGGCAAAAAATTATCAGTTACTGAACATGAAACCCATAATATACTTTAATTTCAGTCCATTCATTCATAAATCATCAATATTTTATACATCCATTCGAATCCATCAAGATTACAAGAGTTTACACCAAGGTAGTGGGGAAATGGCATTGTTTCTTCATTATTGAGAAATAATACATGATATTTCTTGTCCTTTAAAAATTATATATTTCTAAAATTAAATATTTTATAATTTATATCATAATAAAAAATACTAGAGCAATATAATATCCCTCAAAGAGATGAATAGCTCACCAAGTGTGCCTCACTCCATAGAGCTGAAATATGGTGAGAAAACTTGAGATGAGAGGAAGAACAAGATGAAATTGTTATGTCCACAAGATACTATATATTGAACCTATAAATTATGAATATATTGAAGCTCCTTTAGATACCTGAGTGGCCTCTCCAAACACCAACTAGGATGGGAATCTTTCACCCTCGAAATTGGCTAACGCATGAACTAATCATCCACTAGCTCTCTCTCTTCAGAATAACAATTTTCACAAATGATCAAAAGGGACTTATCATGGCTGATACCTGCATTTTATGAACATTATTTGTCTTCTGAGGTTCCAAAGCCATCCATCAACCAAATACATGTCTAATTGGTGTGGCTTCTCATGCTATGCCATGTGGCCTCTCTCTTCACCTTCCCTCTTCTCCCAAATTCGAGTAGGAGCCTCTTGGCCTTCTCCAAATCCCATGAGAGCCCTATAAGATGATCTATTCAAGCCTAACATGTTAGATATGTCATATTTCCACCTTCATATATGACTTGTGTCATAAATCTCATAGAATCTCCATCATTGGTGTCATAGATTTCATAAATGTAAGGGGACTCTAGGCAAGTGTCCATGAAACTCCCATTTGGATCTTCCTCTCCCCATGTAAGTTACAATTCATCCCAAATTCGACCTATGAAGTATGTGGACAAGTACATTGTTGGGTGTGTTCTACTATCTTAAATACACCTAATATTTAATTATCGATCGGGGTTCGTAGGATCAAAGTTGCTACAAAATATATGCGAAGGTAGAGGGGTTCCTAGGGTGTTGTAGAAATACTTTAATAAACAAAAGATTGAAAAATATTTCAAAATGAAAAACCGAGTCAAACTCCTAGAAATTTAATTATTAATGTGATTAAATCAAAACATCATACTAGGATAATATTAGACTACTCATTAATTAACTCTTCTTCTTCTTAATCTAAGAATGGGAAAACTTTCATAAACAACTTCAAAAACCAAGAAAGTTCTAATTTATGAATAAGTAGAAAAATAAATAAACAAGAAAGTAGAAAACTTAATAAAGAAAACTTAATTAAGAAGACTTTTCTAATTCTTTAACCTATAAGCATTTTTAGTAAACATACAATTAAAGAAATAAACCTTATGCTAGTATCAATCTACAAAGTATTGGTGTATTTTTCTAGAAATCAACATGTCTATCCCTAAGTTCAATATAAACAATGGTAAATTAAACTAAACTAAATATACAATTATCAAATATTACAGTAATGATAAATGAGGAAATCAAAGACAAAAGAAGCAAATCAATTTATAATTCAAAAACATGCTTTGATTGAAAAAGAAATACAAAAAGGGATTTTAATAAGTACTTTAAAATAATCTAACCTAAGGTCCTAGAGGCTGATGTAACTATTACGTAATTGCAAAAACATAATAAAATTAAAAAAGCCAAAGAAATGAAACTGAAAACAGGTTAAAAAAATAAACTAAGAACACTAAAGGTCGGATGGAAGGCTGGACAACAGTATGGAAGGAAGATCCGAATGACACTCCAAAGACAGTCCGAATGAGAGGATGTATAAAAAGAATAATAAAAACAAACCTAAATGATTTAATTATCAGCTGATTTTGTGCATATGAAAACAAAATACATAAAGGACAAAATTTAAACCTAATTAATAATTTGAAATAATCAAAAGGGATAACCAATCTACAGGTATGAAGAGATTGTTTCTATTATAAAATAAAACAAACTGAAACATTGTTGAATTGATCTATATTTAAACAAAAGTTAACAAAACTAATTATAACTACAAATCAGACCTAAGACTAACTAAATTTTATCTATATGTAAATGTAACATTAAGCATTTAACTGAAAGAGAAGACTGAAAGGAAAAATGAAAGCAAACTACACGTGACTGGTCACTTTAATTCTATATCAAAGACTACATTAACAACATAATGTAAATTACATTAACTACAACAAACATATATCACAGAAAATAAATAAATGGACAACTATACTAAGATAATCACATGAAAAAACTAAAACAAAACTACTTATCTATGAAAGAGAAAATAACAAAAGCATGTACGAACATGGAAGCCACTGTTTGTTGAGGGGCCCTCTCAAAAATCAAGGGATTCCTGCCTAACGCCTATGAAAATGAAACCATGAATAGAAGAATGTACAGACTCTTTATTCATAATATGAAATGAAATTGCAGTGTTCTTAGGGACAAATTACATGCATAAAACTGGAACTGTCAACTCCCCTATCTCTCCACTGGAGGAATTTATATATTGTTTATGAGAGTTTGAGCAAGTCGAACCTTTAGTGGTCGACTTATCTTCTAAATTTAGCCGATTATAATAAGCATTAACTGTTTACAGGACATCGCATAGTCTGGTTCCTTCTTCAGCGTGATCGTGGCATCCTCAGCATGAGCACGACATCGTGGTGGTGTATCTACTTTTCCTTTCATGTGGATGGTGGAGTAGTGCTGGGCACATGAAATGTACACGATGGGTCTTCCAGAACACAGGTGCTTTGTCAGTGTGAATAGACTTCATATATCGCACACGAGCTCCTTCCTTTGCACAACAAGAAAGGTGGTGGAGAACAAGGGTAGCGTGAGGGTGATATTCCATAACATAGGTCATTCATCGTTGTGAATGTGTAGACTGTTGGTGAGTTTGGATGGGAGGATGAACATCTAGATGCATTGTGATTTGGATACACTAAGTGTTAATCTAAGGCAAACATGGAAAACCACCATCAAATTTCACACAACGGCTGTATGATGAGGTGAACAAAATCAACGCAATGACGATCCTTAGGCTGGGGGCTTCATCAAACCTCAAACACATGGCCCAGCAGGTGGTGTCAGGTAGTGGTAGCATGATGTTGGGCCACAACAGTGTGAACATAGCATGCAGATTCCTTGTTCAGCGTTCTAGTAAAGATGTATTGGATGGGGAACTAGACAGCGAGCTGGATGATGGTTGCATAGATTGGGATGAATAGTGGTTGCGTAGATCAGGATGAATGGTAAGTTGAATGTGTACTTGTTATTAATTCACCCAAACATACTACATAACCTGCAAACAAATACACATATTAATTAATATATTAAATATGCTTTAAATAATATAGATTTTAGTTAATAAAATAATAAAAATGATATTAATAACCAAGGTTGCGTAAACATCAAATTTGTTCTTACCTCATGCTAAATAACGATCTGCATGACATAAAATACATGAAAGAAAATAAAATATGCATTTAAATGTGTTATTTTAATGCCAAAAATGATAACAAAATGAGGCTCAAAATATATTAACCTTATAATCCATCCAAAAACATTAGGCTTCCCATAGATTCGAGATTGCAAGAGGAGGATATCATTTAACATAGGAATTCTAGCTTGAGTGGACACCATAGTCTCCATGTGTCTCCATTCTCCATAGCCATTTCATTTTTCACTTGCATTCATTTAATTAAATCCATTAAATAAATATTTATTTCTTCTAATATCTAAACACCATTTATTAGCTCCCTTATTAACTTCCCAATGTTTCCATCCAACCTAGGGAACTAGTAGGATTGATGGAATTTTCCTGCTATGCAATTATTTGAATGGGGACATTACAACCTCAACCACAATTTGCACCGCTGCTAGAACCATAGATGCAGTTTGTACCACAACCGTAGTTTGTGCCACAACTGCAGTACAATGAGATGCAGATGGCTCCACAACAACCAAAATATGTTCAACTGCAACAGTATGTACACCACCAGCCGAATCCCCCACAATAACAATTCAATCAACCGAAATATCAGCAGCAAGGAGGATTTTGCAGAGGATTTTGAGGAGGACAAGGTGGCGGATTTGGTCGAGAAGGAGGACGAGGTTGCAGACCAGTGAAATGTTATAATTGTGGAGTGTTGGGACATTATCAGCGAGATTGATTGCAACTACAACCACAATGTACTTATTGTATCACTGTTGACCACATTATTGATAACTGTCCACAGCTGATCACGAGGTGTCAAGAAGGAAACGTTCCACAGTTGCAGAATTAGAACCAAAACCAGTTGCAGAACCGGAACCAAAACCAAATTCAAATTAGAACCAACCTACAAATCATAATGTGATTCAACCAATGAATCCGCCATTGAACTAGAATTGAGGGTTGACGATTGCGGCGATCTCAGTAGAACCGAGGATGCAAGATTCTAATGTTGTTGTCATTACTCATGAAGGTTCTATGAGGGGAGAAGATATCCCATTGCCACAAATATTATTGGTTAGAAATAAGAAGGTGTATTTTTATATTGATGCTAAGAGGGATACATTCTTGGAAGCACGTGATGCGATAAGAAGAGATCCGGGTAAGCTGTGTGTTTATGAAATGCCAACTGCTTTTGATTCAACTTCGGTAGTAGGTCCATCGTGATAGCATGGTACCTTGAAAAAATTCTTTGAAAGTTGATTTTCACTGGAAAGGGATCTTGATTCTCTTGCCGATATTGAGAATCTGTTGCATCGACCAACCAAGGGATGGAAGGAGTATGCAATGAACTCTTTACATAAGAAAAAGACGGGAAAAGAGATGTGCATGCATATTCATATTGGGGACTATGAGGTATATTTAGTCATCTTGTATCTAGGATTAGATGTTGATATTCTAACAAGACAAACATGGAAAAATATGGGGAGCCCACAATTGGTTTGGTCCCCCGTGTAGCTGCGACTGGCTTACTAGGTCAGAGTAACACCGATTGGGTGAGTTCTAGGTCTCGTAGTGGAAGTTCAAGGGATGAATACTTATGCCGATTTTGATTTTATTAATGTTGTTTATGGTAGAGGGTCATATCTCATGTTCTTGGGGATTGGATGGGCCAATGAAAGCTTGGTGGTCATTAACTTTAAGAAGCACATGATGACCTTTGAAAATCGCAACATCAAATTCATAGCTCTGATGGATCCAAATAAAGGGAGAAGATATGTTGAATCGGTTAAGGATGAAGAAGTAACAAGATATGATCATGCATATAACATTTCACAGGATTGTATCCATCTAGATATTGATGGTGAACTCGGTTTGCATAGCTCTAGCTCTGCGTCTTTCGACTTGAATGATGCTTTATAGAAATGGAAGAATCAGATGCATGAGGTATTGCTAAGAAAGTGTGGCCTGATTATTCATTCACTGTGTCGTGTCGCAACAGAGATAGTTGAATTGTCGATATATGAAGGACTTCCTGATTTGTTTGAGTTTCTATAGGAATTTGAGGATAAGGTGGCAGAACCACAACGATTATTGGCGTTGGATAAAGCATTGAAGGATATTCCATCATGTTGGTGGGTGACCCATAAGAAGGCAATCAACGAGTGGTCACAATGTCAAATATTGATGAATGTTTGCTTTGGAGACACTCATGAGTACCATACTGAAAGGTACGATGGGAGGAATGACCCTGGTGATCATTTAATCGAGTGTCATAATTTGTGTGCATCGCGACCAAAGGATGAGTGGGTCCATGCTTTTCTCCACACATTGGATGAGATGCAGTGGTCATGGTACATATCATCCGAGTTGCATAGAGAGATCACTACTTCGGAGGATTTGACGGTTTGCTTCACTCACACCTTCAGTTTCTGGATACCAATCTTGTTATTCATAGTGCACTACAACACATCCACGGTGTTGTTTTGAAGGTAGTTCCAGTTGAATATCCAATGGATCCACATGAGAAATGTTTGATGCAATCAATGATGGAATTCTACCATGTGATAGGAGGGCTAGGTGATGAGGATGATCTACAGACCATCAACATTACAGATACAGAAGGAAGTCAGGATGTCGCAGTGCTTGACGTACCGATAAACCCAATGAATCAGCCATTAAATTTTTGAAAGGTCAACATTGGGACAAAAGAGAACCCAAATTTTGTGAATGTTGGGGACTAATGGGACAAAGAAACCATGGCAAAGATCACAGTTCTATTGCATGAATTGCAATATTTGTTTCCTACAAAGTTCTCTAAGATGAAAGGAATATTGGGAGATCTGGGAGAGATGAAGATCACGTTGAAGACTGATGCAAAACCAATAAATCAGCAGTCGTATTGCTTGATTCAAAATACAAAGATAGGGTCAAAGCTGAGCTAGACAGAATACTGAATATTGGAATAATAGATCTAGTTGAGGAATGGGAATGGATAATTCCCATGGTCATGCAATACAAGAATACAGGGGAGGTTCGAATTTGTGTCGACCTTAGAAAATTGAATGATACATGTTTGCATGATCCATTTTTGACACCATTCATTGATAAGGTGTTAGAAGGAGTGGGCGGTCAAGAAATCTACTCATTCACAGATGGATTTTTTTGCTATCACCAAATTAAGATTGAAAAAGAAGATTATCACGAGACAACCTTTTTACGGAATGGGGATGTTTTCAATAGACTGTGATGTCGTTTGGATTGAAGAATTCACCTGTGATATTTTCTTGGATTGTTGTTGCTGCATTCAAATATTGTATTCATAAGTTTTTGGAGGTTTATATGGAGGATTGGATGGTTTATGGATTGATCAGAGACCATTTGGTGAACCTACGACTAATCTGGGAACGATGTTGATAGCATCAAATTGCGATGAACTCGAAAAAATTATATTTTTTGTGCACCTTTTGGGATGTTGTTGGGACACATTGTTTGCAAGCAAGGACTATTGGTTGACCCAGAAAAAATTGTGCAGTTTTTTTGCTTTCCACCACCTAAAAATGTGAAGCAACTTAGAGCGACATTGGGGCACATAGGATACTACCACAAGTTCATCCATGGTTATGCTACGATCAAAATTCCTATGGAGAGGTTGCTAAAGAAGGATGTGGTAGTTGTATGGAGTCAAGAGTGTCAAGGAAGTTTTGATACACTAAAGGACAAGATGGATTCTACACCAATACTAGTTTTTCCTGATTGGAATAAGGAGTTCCATGTCCATGTGGATGCATCGTCAATTGCATTGGGTGTGGTGTTGGAATAGCCAGGGGAAGGAGATATTGATCACCTGATTATTTTCACTAGTCGGTAGCTATCGTCTATGAAGAAGAATTATACTAAAATAGAGACAGAAGGTTTGACAATGGTATATGCATTGCAGAAGTTTCGACATTACTTATTGGGAGGTCATTTCAATATGTTTAAGGACCACTCTACTTTGAAATACTTGGTCAATAAGCCTGTGTTGGGAGGGAAGGTATGCCGCTGGATACTTCTCTTTCAGGAGTTTTATTTTGAGATAATCGTGAAGTTGGGTCAGTTAAATGTTAGCCCAGACCACTTATCATGGATTGAGACAGGTGAAGAACCAAAAAACATTGAATATGTGTTTCCATATGCGCAACTATTCAAAGTTGAGATGGTTGATGATTATTACAAATAAATAATTCAGTTTTTGGCGATGGGAACAACACTAGAAGAGTTTGATACAAGTTAGAAGAAGCAGTTGGTTGTTAAAGCCATGGATTTCTAGTTGATAGTTGGAGAAATATATAAGCTAGGATTGGATGAGATCTTACAGTGGTGTATCCTACCACATGAACAAGGGAACATATTGGCAGAGGCACATGCAGGAATCACAGGAGGACACTATGGAGGTCGTGCTACTTCCGGGAAGGTGCTCCGCATAGGGATTTGGTGGTCGACTCTCCACTAGTACAAAATGAGAAATTAATGACTAAAATCAGGCTATAAACAACTATTTTTGAGTCGATGACTAATAGTAGCTAATTTCCACTATCTTATAGCTAGTCGTATTGCACTTAGTCATTAATAGCTTGAATTATTAGTCATTGATATTCAATGATTTAGTCACGGATTTAGTCATGGATTTAGTCATTGATATAGTCACTGATTTAGTCACTAATTGCATCAATTACTGACCAAATATACGACTAAATAAACTACTAGATGATAGCATATTAATGATTAAGATAAATACGACTAAGATACAAGAAATTAGCTACTAATAGTCATATATATGTGAATTTAGTCATTTTTGTAGTCACAAATTTATGATACGGCATGGAGGAATCAAACCACCAACCTCTTGCCTATAATTAGGCAGGCGCTCTACCATTGAGCTAGAACCCTTTAAGAAGTTTTTATTGCTTGACACTGATGATATTCAAACAAATTTATGATAGATAGCAATATACAAACTACATAATTATTACTATTACAACTTACCAATAACTAGTATTTATGATAAACTAATTCCTAAGAGCTATGTTCAATTTTCCCTATCTGGAATAGTAAACAAGTTCCAACAACATAGAAAGGTGTAGATACACTGTAAATGAATAAATTCTCAGCTAAATAAACAACAGTGGTTTGTTTCAAATCAAGTGGAAATACAACAATATTCTGACCTATAGATCATTGTGGTTGATAGTTTCTAGTAAACAATGGAATTCATCCCCTTTTGGCGTCTTCAAATTCCCACCGATGTATCAAATATGTTGTAGCTGATTGTGGAAGGTAACTGAGGAAATTTGCAACGCCTTTGTTAGCTATAATATTTCACCTTCTGCAGACAGTAAGGTGTTCCACTGGTCTGAATGGTTCAGATCCATAACAAATGAAGGACGGAGGTTGAAGACTCTCCCTGGATGCTGTAGATACCTGGAATGTGATGCTTCGATAGTAACCCTGTGTACCTATAATAAGATTAAACACGCAAACACATAAAAACTTCCAGAATATAATCTACTGATCCATGTTAGTGACTAAGGAATCTAACAAGATACATGTGAAATCAAACAACAACAATATATGTGGGACAGAAATCAACTTGCATTAATATAGAAATATGAATTTTACAACCAAGCCTTAGTGTTGACATGCATCTCCATGAAACCAAGCATTCTCATCCCCATAAGCTCCGACTCTAGCTCTCTATTCTCTCCAATGGCCTTGGGCCAAGTGATCAATCCAACAGCATAACAATACCTTAAGAGTTGTCCCCCTCAACCATGGCTATGAGCTTGTATTTATAAGGCTCAATGGATAGGGATGGTTGAGAGATTAGTGGATGAGGTAGCCTCTAAGATCCTAGGATGAGGGATCTTGAGCTCAATCGACCCACAATGATAGGGATAAGGGAGGAAACAAGGCTTATCATCTAGAAGCCTCAAGAAACTTCTCTTTTTCCCTTTTTACCCAGGGTACCGCGTTTCTCTTTCAATGACAGAGCGGTTCTGGTAAAAAATGCTTATGGACTAAGGGCCATAAGTGGTGGCACCACTTGTGGACAACAAGGGATAGGCGGTGCGAACAAGGTATCGCTCCTGGACAAAGGGGCAAGTGCGGTGCTGGGAATTTTCATGGAATATTGACAATTAGCATGAGTTTCCACTCCAAGAGTTGGGATTTAGGGCAAGTAGGTATGTCAAAAGTCTTATCACATGATGGTGATAGGATTTTGGTATAACAGGATGCCCCCCAAAGCATGAGTCTTAGAGGGATATGATAAACGAGAGCTTTGAGAGAACAAGTCATCTCGATTGGAGCATATTGTCAAGTAGGCATCTATAGTACATCAATATGTTGAATCATAGACACAAGTAACCAAACTCATGGCTGCAGACCAATACAAGGCAAATCCATGAAAGGAATAAACAATCATGGCTACTAGAATAAAACGTAGATCCATGTGATAGAGGAATCAAACTTGGACATAGCTACCAGACATACAATGTAGATCTATGTCATACAGACTCATATTTGAGCATAGCCATGACCATACAAATGTGGATCCATGCTAGATTTACAAAACTCCATCGCAACCTGGGGAAAAGAAATGAGCGCTTTAAACAAATACCTAGGGTATTCGTCTCGTCTTCCACAAAATATGATTCTATCCATGTGATTACAATTATTTGAAGTTGAACATGGTAGAAACCACTTGATTACCAACCAATAATGTGAACAGTTAATAAGTGCGAGGGAGATCACCATTGATGTCGATGATTCTCAAGGTACCCTAGTACAATTTACTGAGTGTGAATAGATGTCCTGATGTCGAACACCTAGTCGATTCTATCGATCAAAGTTCAATGATGTGAACCTATGTTGAGAGAGAGAGAATATGTCATTAAAGCATACAAATCTGAAGGTACTATTGTTTCTAATACTACTTCCTGGATGATGAGCTGATGTCGACAGGAAAAGTGTCGTCAAAGGAGGGCCATGATGAGTCCCACATAGACGACACGAAACTAGAAACATAGTTCTGGAATGATGTGAATATAGTAACCATAGGACCGACTCAAAGATACTGACACAAAGACTGTGTGGACTGCAGAGGTAAAACTTCTTCAAACCCCCTTTGAACATCGGGCGTCATGACAAAATGACTTGGCAGCATGACTAGATGGGAGAGACACACAATGCGACAGTGGACAATGCATTCTTTTGAAATAATCAAAGGAGCAACATGACTCATGAAAGTGGATCGTCACAGAGATCATCTAAATACCCAATTGAATGACATGATGTGTAGACAAGTGCCATGTTCAAAGGTAACAACAAACAGATGCCATTATTTGCAAAATGATTCCCTTCCCATTTCCCCCATCATGATCGATGAGTGCCTCTTTTCGGTTTTGCAAGTTCAAAGAGGGTAACAAACACTCGATATAGATTGTCAGAAGACAAGTACAGACACATATGTTTTACAAACTTGAGAGAGGAGGGGTTCATTCCCAAAACGAGTCTCTCAATGTTTAATTTAACGAGTCGACTGGAAGAAAACTCTGTATCTTTCATGTTTAGAGAGTCTGAACGAATACGGAAGAAGACTCCAAAGGGGTCCTTTTTCATATGATTTAGTCTTTAAGGCCCGAAAAAGTGTAAAATCACGCCTTAGAGAACTCTTCCAGTCATGATTGGCTGAAGTGTTCCTTTTTCATAAATAGTCCTATCTGAACTGAAAAAGAGATAAGCTACCATCAGACGAACAACTCTTCAAATACTTTAATGGTAATGAAGAAGACAAGATCACTCAACGATCTTTTCATATTGAGGGAGCCTGAAAAGGGTTTAAAGAGGAATCCATGAGGTTTCTTTACACAATGTCACTTTTTACGAGCCTGAAAAGAATCTAAAACGGACTCGACGATCTTTTCGTGTTTAAGGAGCCTGAAAAAGAGGTGAAAAGAAGACTCCATGACGCTTCTTTACACAATGTCAATCTTTAACGAGCCTGGAAAGAAACTGAAATAGACTCGAAGCTTTGATACTAGATTTTAAAGAGCATGACAAAGTGTCTTAATAAACGCTCGTCGACCTTTTCCATTTTATGAAAGTGCAAAAAATCCATAAACAAACTTCCAAAGCTTCTTACAATAGTTCTCTTATCCTGTGATCGACTCTGAAACAAGTGTTAAATGCATTCATAACTAGCATTAAGGGTTTACGACAAATAAACTTTGACTAAAATATGGTTTTATATCAGAACTATAGTATGTCAGACCCAAAAATTCCTATATAAGTCATGTAAATAGTAAAAAATCAAATCATTTCACTATTTACCCATAGCAGAGAGCACTTGGAGCATTTTCTTAGCCAGATCTTCAGCAGCTGATATTGGGAGTTTCCACCGTCCATTTTTAGCATCGTCAATTGTAGGTAATAGCTAAAACCCTTCTATTTCATTTCATAGCATTTATTTTTAGTTTTGGTGGGGTTTTTGGTTCATATGGAAAGCCCTAAAACCTTAAAAGAGGGCAACGCGGCTATCCCTTACAGGATACATGGTACCACCCAAGAATCGTGCATATAACATGGTGGACATGAAGTGCCACCACCTGTCTCCAATGGTGCACAGGCCGTGCTAGACATGGAGAATTTAAACCAATAGTATGAGCAATATAACTTCATTCCTTTGATTTGTAATCATTAAGGATGATTCTAATCCATACTATGATTGTTTTTGGCAGGTCTAGGTTGCTCAAAACATGGTGATATGGAAAGAAAGAACACATGAGAATTAGGATGCTTTTGTCAAGAGAAATGCGGGTTGTATTGCCGAATTACGGGACTGTGGGATCCTGAAGTTCTTCTAGACCCCAAGCATGGTGTCACATGAGCAGTTACTGGAACACATACTGCAGATGTGGAATCGAGAGCAACAATACTTCAAGGTGGGGACCCATATTCTTATAGTGTAAGTAGATGACATCTACTTCTTGATAGGTCTCTCGAGACAGAGTGCCCCCATCTCACTGACAGGTTCCCACGGAGGGCATATTACCACTTGAGAGCTTATAGATCGTCACTATGCACCAGGGATGGGTACATTGAGGAAGAAGATCCCCATCAGAGTAGTGATAGATAGGCCCCTACAGACTGTCCTATTTACCATGCAGAGGGTGGACGAGAGTTAGGGTGTGCACTAGGATTCTAGGGAACACATGGTATACGCCATAGAGGCCATGGCACCCACGGTGTTCAACTGGGTGGAATCCATGCTTCCAATCTTCAAATATCAGCTGACTAAGTGTCAACAGGGAGAGATAAAGAATTTTGGCTTTGGTTCCATTTTATATTTCTTCTTCTTCGAGCAGGTTCCACATATGAGACCTCAGGTGGTCTTCTAGATTCTGAGAGCATGGGACCCCTGTATGCTGAGGTGGTTCCAGGTCATGGCTCGCACAAGAGCGAGTAGGGGAAGGGTGAAGTTGGGTGACCCGTTCTTCAGATGGATTTGAGATCAGATCCTCATGGTTGAGGATTATGCTTACATAGGTATGGAATTCACCGGAGGTCCTAACCTACCACTCCCACCTGGCAGACAGTGGGGCAACATAGATAAGAAGCGAGAAACCCTAAAATGGATGAAATGTTTTTATGTTTTTTAATGTTTTATATTTTTATGTTAAGTGATGAGACTTGTATATTCTCATGCAGATGTGGGAGCAATGCAACCTAGAGGACCATCTCCGTTGGATAGGCAAGTTGGATCCCGCTTCATACCACAGGCTGATGATATCATCGGGGGGATAGAGGAAAACTTGGATAGGTTGATCTTGGATATCCCAGATGATGATATTGATGACCTCTCGATGAGATATTAGAGATCCACAGTGGGAGTACCGGGTCAATTTAGTAGCCTGCTGCGTAGAGTAGCTCGAGCAGTGATGTGCTATCACGAGCACCAGTAGTGTATGAGATATGTACTGAAAGCTGATAGCTTCAAGATTTTGTATAATGATTTTTCCTAAAATCCTACATGCTTCAGATGAGGTCTCGGGACCTATTTTTTGTAAAATTTTTTGTATACATATATACATACTTTTACACGGTGTTTATATGTTTCAAATGGCAAATGCATTTTCTATGAGTTTTATGTGTCTATGAATGTTTATTTACAATGTACCATGTTTGATTTCGATGTCATGAATGGGAAATATGCCAATATAGGATGTAATTAGCTAATGAGTCAGCAACTACATTATGTTCCCTAGGGATATTCCTATAAGTGATGGTTTCAAATTATCTTTCTAGCAAACATACTCTCTGGAAGAGGCAGAGGAGTACAGGGTTCCTAATGGTGTAAACATGGTTTAAATGGAAAACCATGAGTTGTGAGTCCATCAAGACTACTAGATCACAAACATCTTGGGAGGAAACTTCAATCAAAAGACCAATAACTGCTTCATACTTGGCGATGTTATTAGTAGCAGGACCTATACAAACTGCTCCTGAACTGACCAAATATTCAGCTGGGGAATAGAGGAGCCAAGCAGCCAAGGCAATATTCAAGGTGTGGTGGCAAGCACCATCAGCAAAGCCATAGAAATCCATCTGCATGACCAAAACATGGTATAAACAGATGTGGACACTAAACTCAAAACCATCTTGAAAATACTAAAAGCACACTGAAAGCCAATCAATATACATATATACAAGATACTATCCAAGAAAGACCTAGGCATAGTACCTTTTTAGGTACAACCCATTGCGAGGTTTCCCCAAAGGGATTCCATCATAATCAATGAGCTCGTTAGCTCCTTTCTCTAACACCTTAGAAATAACAAAATGTCCATACCACATGGATTCGAACTTACCCTTCCCTATTTTGTCATATCTCTGATCATAAGTCAAGACTAGGTCACCCTTGTTCAAGACATGAGGTTGGACGGATTTATCATACTGCGCCTTGATGCATTTCTTATGTGCCTCATTAGCTAAGGTAGCATCGCTCTGAGTCTCGTTAAGGTTACTCAAGTACAAAAATATTTCTTCCTCTGTGGAAGTGTCTGGGAGAAGTTCGATGGCAAGTTGTAAGGATGGAATCTGACATTGGATCAGTAAGATAGCTTCGAGTCCATACACGAGCTGGAATGGCATGAAACCAGTAGCTATTTTCACAAAAGTTCGATAAGCCCACATAGTGGAGAAAAGAACATGGTGCCAATTGGATTTATGATCTCCAACCATCTGATGAAGCATAGTTTTCAAAAATTTATTAATGGCCTCTACCTGACGATTAGCTTGTGGATAATACGACGTAGAGTTTTCATGGAGAAAACCTAGCTTGACACTCAGTTCCTCCATCATCTGATTATGAAAATGGGATCTGTGATCAGTAATGATGGACCGCGGAACTCCAAATCTAGCTATGATATTATTGAACAAGAAGAGAGTGGTAGTCTTACCATATTTTGCGTATGTAGGCATGGTCTCATCCCATTTTTGGAAATAATCAATGGCTACGATGATGTAACCATGCCCTCGGTTGAGGTAGGCTTACAATGCATGAAGTTAATCCCCCATTTGGCGAATGGGCCAACGGCAATGACGGGGTGTAGCGAAGCAGGATGGGTGCGCTTTTTAGGATAAAATTGTTGACAAGGTGGGAATTTCTTAACAGCTTCATGACAGTCTTTGAAGACAAAAGGCCAGAAATAGCTAGCGCAAAGGATTTTCTAGTTTGTAGCCATCCCAGATAAATGACCACCACATGCTCCAGAGTGGAAATCATTCAACACATGTTTAGCCTCCTCATGAGTGAGGCATCACCAAAAAATAGAGTCAATCCCACGTATATACAAGGTATCATTCAGGATGAGATAGTATTTCGCATGGTGATGGATATAGTGACAATCATCATGAGATAAATGCAGCTGAAATCATTGTGTTTGGAGATAAATATGAAAATATCCATACCAAGGATCAACAGTGCTAATCAGGAACAAAAATTCATCCAAAAATGAATCACTCGGCTCAGATTCCGTCGAAGCATAGGGAAGATCACACATAAGCTCAACAAATACCAAGGATTTCTTTGATGTGGCCTTGGCAAATTCCAGATCAAACTCCTGAAGTATAACTATCCAACGGGATTACTTGCCCCTCAGTACTTGACAAGTCAGGATGTAATACAATGGGTTCTGGTCTGCCAATACGGTGGTAGTGCGGAGCAGAATGTAGTGACGAAACTTTTGTATAGCAATGACCGTGGACAATGCTAGCTTTTCCACACATGAATAGCAAGTTTCAAAATCCATGAGATTCTTAGTGGCGTAATAAATCACATGTTCCTAACCATGGAGATTTTGCTGCACCAAAACCATGGCGATGGTAGTAGCGGAGGTAGCAATATACAAGAGAAAGTCCTTTGAATAATCCAGGGGGTGTATCATAGGTGAATGAGTCATAGGATGCTTAATATTATCAAAGGTGCATTGGGCCTAGTCATCCCAGAAGAATGGAGTGTTCTTCTTGTGGAGATGCATATAACTGTGCATTTTCTATGCGAAATTGCACACGAAATGACGGAGAAAGTTTTCCTTCCCTTACAAAATTTGGATTTGAAGGAGATTAGTTGGGGCTGGTAGATATAAAATAGCAGAAATATTCAAAGGATTGATCTAGATGCCATCTTTGGATACCACAAATCCTAGCAGACATCCTGTTTCAACACAAAAAACACATTTATGGGGATTGATCCGTATATTATAATGAAGGAATCTCAGGAATATGTCTCTAAGATGACCAGGATGGTCCTCCCATCGCTGTGAATGAGCAGGGAGGTCATCAAGGTATGGTTCAACAATATGTTTAATATCGTGAAACGCATAGGACATCATGCACTGGAAAGTGGCTCCAACATTTTTCAAGCCGAAAGGTAACTTCTTATATGCAAAGGTTCCCCATGGGAAAATGAATGTCATCTTATGCTGATCGGCGGGTAATATCTCAATCTAATTATAGCCAAAGAAGCCATCCATGAATGAAAGATGACACTTCCAGCACAATTGTCGATAATCTGATCGATGTGCGGAGTAGGAAAGTTGTCCTTGGGACAAGATTTATTCAAATCCCTAAAATCAATGCAGACTCTAATGGTGCCCTACTTTTTATTGACAGGGACAATGTTTGATACCCATTCCGTCAGGGTACAAGATAAATAAACCCAGCTTTGAGGAGTTTCTCAATTTCAGCTTTAATAGTTGTGGCCTTCCGAGGATGGACTTGCCTTAGTTTTTTCCTGACAGGTTTAGTCGTGGGATAGGTTTTAATCTCATGGACAATGCTGGATGGGTCAATCCATGACATCTCTTCATAGGACCAGGAAAAAATATCATGGAATTCCTTAAAAAGTGCCTTATATGCTTCAGATTCATCTGTCAAGTAGATCTTCCCAACATGAACATACTCGATAGTATCAGGCTTGGCCAATATGTCAATCGAGTTCATCTGAGTAATGTTGCAAAGGTTTCCTTCAAAATCTATATCTTGCAACAATATAGGACTTTGGGGTATGTTGAAAATATCAGTAGGAAACAAGGATGAAAAATCATGGGTAACCGAACTAGTGTTGGGGAGGAACATGGATCTATGATGGTGGTCCTCCCAAATGGGCTCATCTGTATTCATGATCTCCATAATGAACTCATCAGAAGGAAAAGTATCAGAGAGATAATATATAATGGGAAGAGAATTTTCTAACCAGTACAGTAAATGGTAAGGATTCAAAGCCACTAGATGAGGGTCATTAGTGTGATCATTGAAAAAGGTTTGAATGGTGTCATACATATATTTGTGTGGACTCAACGAGGTGGAATCAAAAACATGTTTACCCTTAGGCTCATAATCAAATGAGGCGATCATATGGACTGTCGTGGTATCCATCCTAGGAGGGGTGGATGGAAAAATCCCCATAAGGGATGAATCCTTCAACATGCCTACCCCAATCGACTGGTAAGGAGGAGGGGAATGGCCTAACATGGGGATGTGATTATTCATGGGTGTAGTAACATCCGGCGTACAGAAATAAAGATGGTCAATAGTATCAATTCTCCCTAGATGCATAAATTGGACTGTTCGGAATACTATTGATGCAACAACAGTCATGGAATAGAACCAATTTATTCCTAAAAGGAGGTTGTAATCTAAAGGGGCATCTACCACTTCTACTTTAATGGAAACGGTTTTTCTGCCCAGCTCGACTGCTAGGGCTGATATGAGGAAATGGGGTTGGAAACCCCATCCATCAAAGGCCTTGAGGGTTGTAGGTGATGTTACAAGCTCAGGAGAGACGAGATCCTTCCAACAAGTTAGAGACAAAACTGAGGTCGAAGCTTCTTCATCTAGTGCCATTCAAAAAACTTTCTTTCCCGCTACTTTTGTAATGATCTGAAAAGAAAGTTTATGTGGTAATCTAGGATTATAGTTCTCAACATTGAAATGAATCAAGTTAGTATAATCCGGGTCTAAATCTCCTAGTGTTGTCAACAAGTTTTTGCATTGTGTAGGGAAACTTTGGAGTACCTCTAGGGTGGAAATTGCGCAAGGTACCTGAGCGAGATCTTCAACCACATTATAAAATTGAGAAGCTTGAGCATTGGGATTAAATATAGCCTTCTGAAGAGTACTCTTAGGTGGGTGCAAAATCATGTCGAGAGTAGGCTTCTCGATAGATAAGGGGACAGTAGACGAGGATTCTGGAGAACTAGTAGAGGGAGCTTTCCCTGAAGAAGAATGATCTTCTTTCTTATCTGCGAGCTTGTCATAATTCTAACTTTGAATTTGTAGATTGATGGTATCTGAGGACATCATACGAATTTCCTCTAATGAACTAGAGTTACCCTGATTAGACATGTGGTCTATCAGTTGTTGTTGGGAGGGAAAAGGATCTGTAAGTACTATAGGTGCGGGATTGGAATTTAGAAACTAGTAGATTTCATCCCGACAAGGACACTCCTTGGAAAAATGGTCACCACTGCATAGTAGACAGGGATATTTTTCCTTCCTTTTCCCTTTATCGTTATCGTTGTTGGTTGGTATTGGAGTCTCCTATTAGTTTCCAGGTTTTTTTATTTCTATGTTTACCTTTCTTTTTATTATTACCTGAGGTTTGAGTACTTTGAATAGAGTTGACCTCGGCAGAAACCTTAGGATTTTAAGGAGTAGGGGTGGAAATTTGGGGTTGCTTGGCAAGTTTTGCTACTAATGGGGACTAGATTGAACCAACAATCACATCAATAGGTGCTTCTTTTGGTGGCTTGGCGAGATCGGTACCGGGGCGAGGAGCTTGAGGAATCCAGTCATAAATATTTCCATACTGGGAATAGACCAAGTCTAGGTACTGATCCCAACTGATAGCATGCTCTTCGGTAATGGAACTGCCCATAGCGACATCTCAGGAAATAGGAGGCAACAAGGATTTGGTAAACCAATCAACTAGTAACTGATCTAGAATAGGGGCCTTAATAATCCTTCTCTACCTTCTCCACTCATGAATATGATCAAAAATGTGGGTGGATGTGTTCTATCATAGAGAGGTTAAAAGATCAGTGCCCATTTCATAATGAATAGGGAGCTGAAAGTGTGTAAGAAACACGGTTTCCAATGAACCAAAATACACAAACAAATGTTGTGGGAGTTCAATGTACCACTTCGCAGCCATACCAATCAAAGCTAGCTGAAAGAGTCGTAACAAAATGGAGTCATCCATGAGGGAGTCTGAAGAACACCACAAATGGAATGTCATAACATGGTTCTTTGGATCATCTCCCTGCTTCCCATAGAATTTTGGGATATCTGATGGTAACTTTATCGAAATGGGAGGCGATGAGGGATTGTGTCGAATGGGGTCATTAATCAACCTAGACAAGTCAGGAAAGTCCAAATTCATTAGGAAAGGTAACTGTTGGTTGGGTTGCACATACTGGTAATATTGATATGGCATATAATTACGAGTAGGACCATAGGTTGACTGAAAAATAGGTTGTTGTGACAAAGAACTAACAAAAAATCTGCCCGCAGGGGGGTGATTTCTGGGTTCAAGACTGCTAGGACCACTAGGGCCTCCAGGAGGAGGACCACCAGGGCCATCGGGACCACCAGGACCACCAAGAACACTAGGAAGTGGACCACCAGACCCTCCAGATCCCCTAGGAGGTAAACCTCCAGAGCCTCCATAACCACTAGACGGAGGGCCACCAGACCCTTCAGATCCATAAGGAGGAAAGCCACCAGGTCCCCCAGGACCACTAGGACCACTAGGACCAAAAGGAGGAAATTTTCCAGATCCTCTGGGACCATTAGGCCCCCTAGGGGGAGGACCTCCATAACGCAGTCCTCCAACACCTCTCATAGTATGTATAGGTATCCCCCCCATAGCTGGCATGTAAGACTAGTTGGGTTGCCCCCATGGCGTAAACGTGTTACTAGGGTATGGAATTCCAGCATAAGGCGTTTCTATAGGATTGGGTGGATGATTACCTACAGGTATTTGAAAACCATAACCTCCAGAATATTGAACGGTTACAGGTTGTGCCCCCAAGGGCTCACTTAAACTAGATGGGGGATTTACCACAGTAGTATGGGTGTGAGGGACATAAAATGTCGATGGTTATATGTTAGAGGTCTACCCTTAACTAGGTACAATTCTAGTGTCAGATAACGTAGGTCGTGCTGGGGGTTGCCCCCCGGCACTAGAAGGTACTGACGAAACGAGAATTAAAGGTTGGGCCCCAGGTGTAGAAGACCTGGGAGGATTAGGAACAGATATAACATGAGAGGTGATATGGGTGGTAATTTGAACTAGGTTGTGTGGTATTACTACACGATCTATAATCGGTTCAATGGGTCTCATAGAATCGGCAAGTGAGCGATATCCCAGAGGAACAGATGTGGAACGTGATGGTGTTGGGCCTAATATTTCATCTATTTGCTTATAAATCTCATGTGCATGAAGAATGATAGCATGGTATTGCCTACTTTCTTCTTCATATTTAGAAGAGTTTAAATGGGTTCCAAATGAGGCAATGGCCTGTCCTATAGAGGTATCCCAAAATGGAGCATTGGGACTAAAATCTAGACAGGTTGTATCATCAACATGACCTTTCATGGGAGAATGGAACAAGTTATTTCCCCAAGAAGGCTGTTGGACCAAGGGAGGCGATTCTGAATAAAATGGTACTCCACTTTTTGCAACCACATTATCTCCCACTTGAGAGGTGGTGGCAACTCCTTGGTCGATAGCTTCCATTGGATTTTCTCCTGAACCAAGAGTAAAATCTGGTGACAAGCCTTGTACTCTTCTGGACTGTCTTAACTCAGCTAGTTTGTACAGTTCCTATCTAACCTAGGGTTTGAAAATCTAGAAAACACACCAAAAAAATTCCCTACACAAGCTATAGGTCAAAACAAACACACTTAAAATGATAGGAGGGGTTCAAAAGTCAGGTCTCTCACTAGGATTGTCAAGAAGGTCCCACTCGTGATATACCTTGAGGGTACATGCATAGTAATCTCCCCAAATGCTACTTTCGGTGTATGGCTCCAAGCAAGACGGCCAAATGGTGTTTCTTAGATAGATAGGGTATCCTAGTGGGGTCTCCTGATATACTCAAGGTACGTGGGAGATCAAATCGGTAGTAGTGTTGTCTAATGCATGACCGTGCATAAGGGGCCTTTAGATATACAATTGAGTACATGAAGTACCTTTCTATATACCTCAAGGGTACGTGAAAGGTCATTCGATATACCGACGATACGTGGAAGAACCGCGCGAGTCCTGAGATGTAATTCAGACAAATAATGATAGCTCCTACGCTTAACGACGCCCGAACACGTCTCTAACCTATCACTCCAGTTGCTACATAAATTTTAACCTATAACTACCGTTAATTTTAAAGTGGACGGTTAGTTGAATGCATGATGTTTTGATAGAAAAGTAAAACCATGCAATATGCTTATGCAAAATATTTCACTTTACCGTTCAGTATGCCTACTTATGGAAGGGAAAGAGAGTATTTTTTTTTTTTTCAAAACCAAAAATATTTCCAAACAACAGTCATGAACATAAAATCAAAGACAAGCAATACTTTTCCAAACTGATTTCTCTTTTTTGAAAGCAATGAGAAGGGGAAGAATCTCTTTTCCTAAAAGAAAAACAAGAAGCACACTATATGCAAATGCACTCTATTTTTTTTCAATTTTCTCAAAACATAAGCAAATCTAAATTAAAACTACCATATTTTTATTTTGATCGAGATAGTTCTAAATGCATAAGAGACAAAAGAACATAAAGATCCTGAAATATTGAGAATCCAATTAGAGAACCAATGTCCAATGCTCAATGATGATAACCTAGTCTCAGTCAAAAATTTTCTTTTTTGAAGGAAGAAAAAAGAAGTTTACTATGCAAATAAGAAATGAAACCTAGAAGCTAATCTAGTGTTCTTCTTTTAGTCTATATAACAGAAATGAAAAGAGATCTTACTAACACCCTAATCTTTTAAAAAAACAAGAAATCCTTTTGCAAACACAACCAACAAGCATAGAAGCAAAATGAACAATAAAAAAGCCTAATCTAGCTCTTGAATTTCTGAATCAAACCAATCTTAAACCATAATATTTCAAGCCACAAGCATCAAATTCTATCACACAAGTCTGACAGTGCAGAATTGAAAGAAACACAACTCAATTTTTTACAAAAAAAAAGAGAAAAAAGGGTCTTGGAATGATTCCTACCTGGCACCACACTTCTCTGGTTTTGACAAGTCGGTTCTATCCCAGCACTGCTTCTCACCAACTGGATTTAGGTGGTGGCACCGCATACTTCCCACTCTATTTAGGCAGTGGCACCGCTCCTCGTACACTGCATAGGCATTGTTCCATGTAGAAGACCAAAACAAAATGGGAATGATAAATCAAGTCAGAAAAAGACTAGATCAAGGTGAAAACTGCTAGATTAAGTATGGAAACAGAGCATAAAAGGTCGAAATGAATCAGATCTGAACAGATATGGAAGTTTCAAACCCAAATAGATTAAGTCAGAAAGTAGATATGACTGAAGAGAGTTGGAGAAGGAGCCTGGATTCGGACAAGAATTGCAGAACTGAGGAAGATCAAAACAACTGATGCATATATCTATTCCCTAGCAGAGTCGCCAAATTTGTTGGCTAGAATATTTCACCTTCTGCAGACAATAAGGTGTTCCAATGGTATGAATGGTTCATATCTAGAAAAATTGAAGGAAAGATGTTGGAGACTCTCCCTGGACGTCGTAGATACCTGTAATGTGATTCTTTGATAGTAACCTTGTGTACTTTCAATAAGATTAAACACACAAACACATCGAAACTGCGAGAATATAATATACTCATCCATGTTATTAAATAAGGAATCTAATAACATACATGTGAAATCAAACAACAACAATATATGTGGGACAGAAATCAACTTGCATTAATATAGAAATATGAATAAGTTTACAACCAAGCCTTAGTGTTGACATGCATCTGTTAGTTTTTCAACATTTAAGCTAGCATTATGATACGATATTTTTCACTGAGAGAATAACAAGCACAGCAATCACATAAGCACATCACAAGAGATAAGAGACACAAAGATTTTAGGAGGGGAAACCATAAATGGAGAAAACCCC
>LPNX010656934.1:182654-278461 GCA_001517045.1 Pseudotsuga menziesii
ACATCTCCATGAAACCAAGCATTCTCATCCCCATAAGCTCCGAATCTAGCTCTCTATGCTCTCCAATGGTCTTGGGCCAAGTGATCAATCCAATAGCATAACAATACCTTAAGAGTTCTCCCCCTCAACAATGGATATGAGCTTGTATTTATAAGGCTCAATGTATAGGGATGGTTGAGAGATTAGTGGATGAGGTGGCCTCTAAGATCCTAGGATGAGGGATCTTGAGCTCAACCGACCCACAATGATAGGGATAAGGGAGGACATGAGGCTTATCATCTAGAAGTCTGGAGAAACTTCTCTTTTTCCCTTTTTACCCAACGTACCATGTTTCTCCTTCAATGACAGACCAGTTCTGGTAAAAAACCCTTATGGACTAAGGGCCATAAGCGGTGGCACCCCTTGTGGACAACAAGGGATAGGCGGTGCGAACAAGGTACCGCTCTTGGACAAAGAGGAAAGCACAATGCTGGGAATTTTCATGGAAGATTGAAAATTAGCATGAGTTTCCACTCCAAGAGCTGGGATTCAGGGCAAGTAGGTATGTCAAAAGTATTATCACATGATGGTGATAGGATTTTGGTATAACAACCTTCTTAGGTGCTACATTCACAGAGAATCAAGTTTATACTTTTAGTCCAACATGCGAAAATGAAGAGTCTATTGGAAAATTTGTAGAGTCTACGAGAAATATACAACAGCTACAACCAAGATTCATGTCAACCCTACAACTTGACTTGAGTAAGTGTTAAATACCATATCCATACTTGGCTATGGAACTCTAAATGTTATCTTCATCTGGTTTTGTGCTGGTAGCTACAACCCACAAGAATATTAGGTTCCTCCAAATGGCCAAGGAATTCCAGGGGTGACTGTAGAAAATATTCAGAAGATATATAATAAGAATTGAACTAAGAAGAAAATACAAAATCTATTCAAATATTCTCAAGTCATTTGTTTCACAAGTCCTAAATCTTTGGTTTAAATTTTATGTTATTAATCACCTTGTTATCACTCTAGGAAACTCCTCTAGGTTGTAGCTCGAGGATGCTTGGTAACTTAAATTTTTTTTAGGGTTTTCTGATATGGATCAAGTCAGGTGACCTATATAACCTCCCACTCTCAAGACATGCATGAAGCTCACTCAATTACAAGGCTTTTAGTTACAACTTGTTCAGTAGTTTGACAATAAGGTGTAGGGATGGAGAACTCATCAAGATGGAAGAATTACATACAAAACAGACACATATAAATGGCTAAATCCTGAGAAGGATGGTACTTATAAATCAAATAACATTAACTCACCAATAGGATGACAGCTATTAGCTATTAATCAACTTGAAAATCACCTAAATGCACATTCAGGCATAAGTACAGTAAAGATAAAGATTATGGTTGACCAACTCATAACAAAAGAGCTTATAATTAGAATAAACAAGATGAGATGCTTGAAAGCATTATTGGCTCATAAATCCCTGAAGTTGAACCCTTATTATAAAATCAATCATGGGCTTTATAGCCTTCTACAAAAAATGATAGATCCTGAAAAATCGATCTGTTCACACAAAAAAATACTTGAAAGTGATAGTTTTCTCAGATTAGGGATTCAAACCCTTGCTAACTATTTGTCTATCTATTGTGAAGATCTAGTTCACTGAGTGAACTTTTAATAACTGAAATAGTCACTAATAATCACAACTACTGGTTCAGTGTAAAATTGCTGCCAAAAACCAGTGTTTCGGTGGTTAACTTAAGTGACCTTTCTTGTTTAATCTGCTGGATTTTTCTACCTTGTTGCCATGGTCATTGATCATAAGCTCTGTGTTCTATCCCATCGGCACCTTAGATCGAAACACTGCCACTATTTTGGAGGTGAAATGAAATAATTTTATCTCTGTTAGAACTTGTTTGATGAAGGAATGAGGACATTAGTCCTCTATGCGGCCGATGGGCAGTCTTGTTATTCGCCGATGCACGACATCACTTTTGTTTTATTTGTTTTCAAAACTTTATATTTTCTAATTGTCAGCGATTTTTATTTATTGCTATCGGAGGTCAGTAGAAGTTTGAATCAGAGCTTTAGTTCTCTATGCCATTGTTTTTTTAGAGCCTCAAATGACTAACGTCGTGACGGTTTCTTCATCGGTGATCAGAAGCTCTGTATTCTTGCCCATCGGTGCCCCAAGTCTCAACGGATCGATTCTTTCCATCACTATCTTGTCAACGATTGGAAGTTGTAATCATTAACATGTCGGAACTTCTTGTTTGAATGCTACTGCAGTGTCGAAGCTCTAAACCACTAGCTTCGTGATCAGAAATCAGAAGCTCAAGCCACTAACCATTGAAACTCGAAATCTAAGTGCTGCCACTGTTTCGGAGGTGAAACGAACTAATATTCTCAGCATTAGTGATCGGAACCCCAAACCACTAACCATCAACACTTTAAACCACTAACCATTGGAACTTTAAACCACTAGATTCTCCGCAATGGTGGTGTCGTAGCCGACTAAAACTCCGAAATGTCAGCGTAATAGAGGACTACACCTTCGATCACTGTTTTAAAAATGTTTCAATGGTAGTAAAATATTTAGCAATATGCCTAACTGCTGAAGGAATTTTCCACCTGTTTTATATCTTCCAACTTTCGGTGGCTAATGAGATGTTCTGATCCTCGCCCAAACCACCGAAAGCTACAACTTGTGAAATTTTTACCCAAATAAAAAAAACAGAGGCTTTCAAACTGTTAGTGATATTCATATCCTGCATCGCATGAGTTAAATTCTTCATACTATCAAAATAAATTTATTTTGGGAGATAACATATGGCTCCTACTTGGGGATGGGAACCTCCCTGTTAGGTCCCAAGAACCCCATACAAAAATGCCTTTCCCTAAAATCAACTAAGTAACTTAACACTATCATTTATTGTTCCATTGGGCATGGAGTTTATTCTAAAATAAAAACAACCTACTATCTACTAATTTACAATCGTAAGGCCTCAGAGCCTCAAATAAAATAGAGCTTCAAGAACAACCCATTTACTGGGCCTTCAAATACCTCTTCACCTTCTAGACTCTGCAATTTGAAGGTGTTATTCTTATGTACCTGGGCTATCACAAAAGGGCCAATCCATAAAGAGTCAAATTTTCCATGTTTCCCTTTGTCCTGTCTGATAGCATCCCACTTGAGGACCCAATCTTCGACCTGGAATTTTTCTTCCTTTGCTCTTTTGTCAAACATGCCCTTTATCCTCTATTGATGAGCTTCTGATTTTCCTACAACTTGCTCCCTTATTTGCTGTAATTCTACCAAATCCATCATCCTTCTTACCATATCATTTGATTCATCCTCCTCTTCCTAAAAGAACTTTTCCACTAGAAGGATGAGCTAGATAGGAAAGATGGCCTCAGTGCCATAAACTAGTTTGAATGGAGAAGTCCCTATGGATCTTTTGTCTGTTACCCTATAGGCCCATAAAGCAAACTTAAGCTTTGAATCCAAGTTTTTCTGATTTGTCTCTAGCAGTTTCCTGATGATTCTGACTAAGATTTTGTTGGATGACTCAACCAAGCCATTTCCTTATGGGTAATAGGATATGGAGTGCACAAGTTGGATACCCATTGATTGAAACATTTTAACTAATGCCCCAACCTTAAAAGCTGGTGCATTATCAGTTACTAACCTTATTTGCAAACCAAACCTACTGAATATGTTCTCATATAAAAATCTCATGATGAATTAATGAGTGGCATTTTTTGTGGGTATCGCTTCTATCCATTTGGTAAAGTAGTCAGTGGCTACTAAGATCCATTTATGTTGTCCACTAGAAGATAGACTTATTTCACCTATGAAATATAGACCCCATTTCTAGAAAGGCCCATTCACTGTAACAAGCCTAAGGGGCAAGTATTTGAGTTGTTTCTTCCCTATAAATATTTGACATTGGTTAGAGGCCCTTCCAAAAGTGCATACATCAGCAAAGAGGATTGGCCAATAGTATCCCGATCTTAAGGTCTTGTGGGATGTGGTTTTCCATTAGTAGTGGCCTCCACATGTTCTGGAATGAACTTTATGCATGACCTTCTCTACTTCCTTTTTATCTAGACACCTTAACAAAATTCTAGATTGATCCTTCCAGTACATCAGTTTGTTAATTATGCAAAACTTAAGAAATTTCAACTTGAGAGCTCGTGCTTGGTTAGGAGTGAGATCAGGAGAAACTTCTAATTTTAGCAAAAATTGAATGATACCTAAGTACCACTGACATCAAGATATGTTCTCAGCTATGGATGGACTGTTATTCTGATATTGATTTACTTCTGTTTCAGCTGCTACCATAGTCTTCACCTTTGCTGATCTGACACATGTGAAATTTATTCCCATCAGTTCACGGTTTTCTTTGGCCATGATTTTGGCCAGACCTAATCCCTTTACCATCTTGGTGGGTTTCACCTCTACATCAAACTCAATGAGTTTGGCAATCCACTTAGCTCTCTTCCCATCAATGTCAGGCTGAGTCAAAACATCCTTCACAGTAGCTGAAGGGACATATGCAATGACCTTTGCTTGGAGAATGTAGATTCTTAAAGTCTTCAAATATTTTATGAGACCATAAGCCTGTTTCTCAATTGGGTCATACTTTAGCTCAGCATCTCTCAGGGTTCTGCTGAAGAAAGCAATTAGATGGTCAAGACCTTCATCATTCTTTTGTTATAGTATAACTTCCACTGTGTCATAAGATGCAAAAGACAAAATGTAAAAACCCTTGGTGTAGTTGGGACTAATCAGGGTTGGGGACCCCATGATGGCTTTCTTAATGTCTTCAAAAGAGTTTCTTTCCTGGTCAGTCCATTCTATTTTTGCATCCCTTTTTAGCATTACTGTTATGTGCTTTACCAGCTTGGAGAAATTAGGAATGAATATCCTGACAAAGTTTATCTTGCCTAAAAATGACTGAATGTCTCTTTTTGACCTTGGTATTGACAGCTATTGAATTGCTTCCACCCTTACCGAATCGATCTTTACACCTTCAGCTGAGACTATGTGGTCTAGGAGCTTTCCTTCCTTGAGTACAAACTGGGAATTCTTGGGGTTTAGTGATATTCCATGCCTTTTGCACTTTAGAAATACCTTCCTTAAATGCTGCAAGTGGTCATGATGGATGTGAGAGTAAACTGTTAATTCATCCAAATATATCAGCACAAATTTATCTTTTAGCCATACAAAAGCTAGGTCCATGGTTCTCTAAAAAGTAGCCCCAACATTCATTAGCCCAAACGGCATTTTAGCATACATGAAGGTGTCCCAAGGGGTGGTAAAGGTAGTCTTCTCTTGGTCATCAGGGTGCACAGCAACTTGGTTGTATCTAGAGAAGCCATCAAGGAAGGACATAAGTCTAGCCCTCGAGACTTTCTGCAATAGGTGTTCCATCTTGGGATGTGGATAGTTTTCCTTCTTGGAACACTTGTTCAGGTTTCTAAAATCCACACACAACCTGATTTCTCAATTTTTCTTTCTTACCACTACTAGGTTTGCAATCCACTTGGAATATCTGAGGGGAACTATGATCTTGGCTTTAAGGAGCTTGTGGATCTCTTTTTCAATCACTGGTAATAGGAGAGGGCTGATGGGTCTTAGCTTCTATTTGAAGGGAATCATGTCCTTCTTTAAAGGAATTCTATGCTGGATGATATTGGTGTCATAAGTTTTTAGGTCACTATACTCCCAAGCAAAAACATCAGTAAACTCTTTTATCAAGATGAAAAATTCAAACTTCTTATCAGCATTCAACCCCGTGGAAATATTTATCAGTTTAGGACGTCTTTGGCTGCCTATGTTTTGTTCTTGGATAGCAGGGTCTAGCTCCTTTTTGGCAGGCTTGAGAGGGATGTCATTGTGATCAAACAGTTCTTCCAGTGGTACTAGACCTCGGGGTATGTAGTTGCTGGGCAATTGGACAATATTCTACTTAGTCACTTTATCTTTTAACTTGAGCTATTTGGATTCCTCCATGTTATAGTTTTCCTGGTCTATGTGTATGTCAGAGAATTCATCCACTAATTGAAGGAATTTATTAAGCTCCTCGTCATTCTCAAACACCCCCCAAAATTTTAGATTGTCTGGTAGAGAGGGTCTGTACTTGACCTAAACATCATAGTTGATATTAGGGGATAAAGGAGGAGCAAACAGACTTACAGAGATGGCCAGGGAATCATCCAGGTCATTCAAAGCCCCAGGAATATATGACAGTTCAAAAACATAAAGGAGTCTCTGATTTTCCATACCTCATCCCTGTAGGCCTTCAATATGATATTTTTTGTTTGAAAAGCATTGTTGACTTGCTATATTATGAGGTCTGTGTCTCTATTGCAGCTGCAATGTTTTCCCAAATTTTCTAAAAATTTTGGACCCTCCTTTTAATTTTATCTTGCCTGGATTTGTTGGGATTGCTAAACTTTGTTGTTCTTCTACTACGAGTTTGATCTTTTTGAGGTTGATTTAAGGTAAATTGTTGATCACTTTCGGAAGCTTGAATAACTATCTTTGACTGTTGATGTTGTTGACTTGAACTTGAATTTTTGGTTTGTTAATAATTTCACTATCGAAGGTTTATTAAATAGTTAATCGTGACCATAGTTGCAGAAGCTGAACAATGAACGATCTGATGGATAGTTTTGATTGTCGCTGATTCCTTGATTTATTGATTAACTTTTTAATTTGCAATGTTTTATTGAACACTATCGGAAGTCATTTGAGGTTTGTTTTAGATTGTAGTTATCTGTGCAGCCGCCATTTCAGAGGATCAATAATGAACGTCCCGACAAATTAGGGCTAATCCTTGTCGATACCGTGTTTTATTGTTTTTCTTTTCGCTATTGAATAGTTTTATGACTTTTTTCGAAAGTTGTATCCTAATTGATTCCACCGTTGTGGCTCCTGAGCCAACTAAACATCTGCCATATAAATTTTCCGCTCCCTAATGGTTTGTTATAGTTTTCACCTATTTGTTTTATGTTGCCTCGAAACTCTTAGGTTGTATGGCTCTCGCCGTTGCGGTTCCGCAATACACTATCGCGTCGGCGTTTGATTTGATTCATCTGTCGATACCTTAGTGAATCCGCTATCCGATGCATGACTACGGTGACACTTAGTGTTTTTCCTCACCAACATTGTAAAGACCAGAGTCTGTCCATCACCCCCCATTGCGGCTTCTTATTGAACTAATCATTCGATGCTTTATTACTTCCGCCCGCCGAAGTGGATTACCTACCCAATGCTTACTATTTTTGCTTCCGACTGTTGGTAGGGTTTTTCCTGTTGTTTTGGTTGTGATGTTACTCTATTTTGTGGGATGGCAGACTTTTCTCATTGGTGCTGGTCGAGTTAAGGTTTTTATTAGCTGAATATTTTTTCGGTTAGGATTGTGGTTTTAGTAGGACGACGAGCTTAGCAATTTTCCGGACCTAACTTGTGAGGTTTTCTTTGCCTTATCATTTTATTTTCATTGTTTATAGTTCATTTTATAGAATGCATGTATTAGTGCAGTTTGTGTTACTTTGATGGTCTGAAATATACTATGTTCATGACAAGGTAACTACTATAACAAGATATATCTAGAATCCAAAGAGAAAGGGAGGCAATAAGGAAGGAAGAGGCTAAAGCATAGAGAAACAAGATAAAAAACAGGACCAGCAGATTTGATAGCTGCAGAGGCTCAAGTAAAAGTTGATCAATGATCGAGCTGGTCTCTCATTATAAAAGTTCTATTAACTTTTAATGAAATGTAACGTATTGTCTAAATCATGAGCACTCACAAAAGGACAACATTGTGAGATTAAACAGTTGAGGAGCCCAAAGGTCACCGAGGGGAATCCCAAGAGTTTGCTTGTAGTATAAGTATAGGAGAATTAGATAGGAGGCAGGACTTTTTCCTAGTTAGACTTGTGATAACGTGTTGTAAGAAGAAATATTTCCTTTTGCAATAGATAATTACAATTTTTCCTGTTGGAGAAAGCTTTTGGTGGAATGTTCAAATGCTGTGCAATGGATGTTGTTGAAGGGGGACTATTTTGTTTTCATCTTTTGTCCATTAACTGTGAGATCATTCTAAATTTTTGAACCTATGTTCTTGTATGAATGCTCTCTAGTTTATTTTATGGAATTTCCACTATGAGTAATGAATGCTTTTCATAAACAATGAGCTATCTTTTTGTTCCTCTATCTATTCATGTTTATATGTTTTGAAATAAAGAACAGCTACTTGTGATTTTTCTTAATGCATGAACAGTAATACATTACTCATTAAATGATAATATTGCTCCCTAGGGACAGTTTAGTTAAGTTAGTTTTAGTTTCTTACTGTGTGTGATTTAGATGCGAGAGAGTGAAGACAAGAGGTAAGAACCTGCGCATCACATTGTGACCGCTCCTTGTATTCTCTATCAATATGCATTTTAGATAGGCATTTGCATCCCATACTTAAAACTAAAAAAATAAAAAATATACACTGTGGACTGGGCCATAACCGGTAAAACCCTTTATTTTGGTTACTTGACCTATAGTAGCCGGACCGTAAACTAGATGGATTCCCCATACCAAACAGTAACGGGCTTGTTGGGAACGTTTACTGGGGAGAATCCCTTGTTTTTGTTGCCTACGATTTTCCAGGCCTCAATAGTTTTTGGCACTAGAAGGAGGGCCACTAGTGCATGGCTAGCTGAGGAAACCCATTGCCTCAAAATTACTCTACCAGTGATAGTTCAGAAAGTAGTTTATTTCCCAATCCAATTCCTGAAGAGAAGTGGAAAGAACACTTGTATTATGTGGAAAACGAAGTTGTTAATGATCTAAGAATACATACTAGGGCATATGTGAAAATTATTGGAGGATTACCAATTATCCCTAATTTACCCAGAAGAGAGTACAAGAAGAAAGACCATCCTGTATTGGAAGACACAGTTTTGGTTGGAGATTTGGAAGAATTGGTAGAAACAGCCTTGCAGGAAGTTGTTCAACCTTTTAATCAAGTGGGCCCAAACACACCTTGATGTTCACCTGTTCATACTCCTATTCATTCACCACCTCGCTCTCCACCTAGACTCATGGCAGGCGTAAACGCTAATCAGCCACCTAACCCACCAAATCCACCACCTGCTTGGAAAGCTAGATCACCTCTAAACCTAACACCTCCTTTGCATGACTTACCTCAGGATTTTGAGAAAATGTTTTCCAAATTTGACCCAAGTGAAAATATTTTAGTAGATGCTCACTTGCAAAGTTTCTACTTGGCCATAGAAGGACTAAAGGCTGGAGAACACGAAGATGTAGTCTACAGACTTTTTCCGCATACCCTTAAAGGAGCAGTAGCCTCACGGTATTTTGGTCTGCCTGCAAACTCAATCCTAGACTGGGATACTTTTGAAAGGATATTCAGAAACAAATATGCATCCCAGAAGACTCATGCAACTCTCATGAAAGGACTGTGTGCTTTAAAGAAAGAAAGAAAAGAAAAGGTGCATAGCTTTACCCAAAGGTTTTTCGCTTATCTTAATAATTTATCTGTAGCTGATAAGCCCTCTGATAAAGTTCTAATTGAGTATTATACATCAGCTTTGGGGCCTGACTTGGCCATGTTTTCCAAGATGCAAGTCAAACCTATGTTGTCATAAACATATGAAGAGGCGGAGAGAGTAGAAGCTAAAAAAAGAGAGCATAGAAGACTATCCTAAGCAGTCGGGAGAAAAAACTTTTGGTAAGAAAGCCTTATTGTTTACTAAGCCTAAGGAAGAGCAGTCACATGACTTTGAGGGGATGGTAAAAGTGATGAAAAAGCTATCTAATAGAATAATAGATTTGAAAAAAGAAGGAAACTCAGAAATCTTTTAAGCCTTACTATAAGAGGAGAGAGGACAACAATCAACATAAACCTCCTCCACACAGTCTTGCAACAATAAACTTGAAAGAGGTAGGTATGGATAACTTTTGCACTTTTCATCAACAACCCCATTCTAAAAAAAAATTGTCCTCAATGGATAAATTTGATGACATTAGTTATGAATCAACTATTGGACTCTAAATTAACAGAATCTGATGATGAATAAGAAAAGAATAGTAAACCCATAGAAAACAAGAGGATGATGCTTTGGTTTTATGGGACTGTGTCTCACTTTTTGATATAGAAGAGGAAGAAACATCAGAAACAAATGTGACAGCAAGAAGTCAAGGCTTGTTAAGTAAAGATAGATCAGTAATCCTGAAAATTAAGAGACTTCAAGAGAAAGTAAAGAAAATTCAGAAAAGCACCACAGCTGATAAAATACCTGAATTCACCATTACGAGTTAGGATCCAAAGCAAATCAACATGCCTACAAGACCATTGAAGAGAAGACTGATGATGTAAAAAAGAATCTCAAAGAGAATAAGATGTAATATGACATTGTGGAATATATTAAGAGGGCTAAGGCAAATATCTCGCTGTTTGAAATGTGTAATATGCCTCAGCAGAAAGAAAGATTGTTAAAATCACTTGAGATTCCTGAAGGAAAGCTTCCCACTAACAATCAACAAGAAGAAGAGGAAATTGGTGAAGCAAGTGTGGGAGGTAAGCCTAAATGCAAAACCCCACCATTTCTCCTAACTTTTGAAATTTTCAACCATAACATACACAACTGTTTAGTGGACTCAGGGGCATCAGTAAATGTTATGCCTCTTTCAGCCTACAAAAATATAAATGGACAGCCTAAACCATCTACCTGGCAGGTTATTCAGTTAGATAGAAAAAATGTGAAGGTAATTGGGGAAATGGAATATGTTTTGATTCGACTATATTCAAATGAAAAGGTATGTCATTTCATATATATTGTAGTGGTAGACATACCTGAAGCTTATGGACTTGTTTTGAGTCGGGATTGGTCAGCAAAGCTAAATGGGTATTTTGCTTCATATTGGTCACATCTGTGGTTGCCTTATAGGCGAAGTCCCAATCAAATTAAAGTATTAAGAGATCCCCACATGATGCATAATATTACTCAGCTGGAGGGTAAGAATGAACCAGTGAATTTTGTATTGGGGAATTACTTCATTGAACTAGAACCGGGAAACTACCAAGCGAAAGAAGTCAGCGGCACACCAGACACATAGCCTGATCTCCTTTGGTTTTCACGGGATGATGAATTTTACTGTAAAATAGTAGAATTAGTTTTAGATGTATTTGTTGATTCAAGTACAATAAAAGTAGATAGTTTTTGGACACTTTTTTTTGATGGATCTAAAACTTTGGAAGGATCAGGAGCTGGCTTTGTCCTGATTGATCCAAAGAAGAGTAAACATTTTCTTTCATGTAGATTAGAGTTTGAATGTACCAATAACACAGCCAAATATAAGGCATTAGTTCAAGGACTAAGAAAAGAAATTGAATTAAAAGTAGAAAATCTGAAAGTATATGGGGATGTTTAGAGCGGATGTTTGATCTAGACAACAAGTTTAGAAGACCAACAAATGTCAAGACTCACAGCTCGTCTTTGCAATTCGAGTTGATAAATTTGGGAACTGAAGTTAAACCCAAATATGTAAATTTGGGAAAGTGTTGCTCCCCAAGTGAAATAAATAAGTTCATTAGTTTGTTCAAACAGTACAAAGATGTATTTTCTTGGACATATGAAGAACTTAAAACATATGACACCAAGATTATACAACACATCATTCCTATTAGATATGGAGTCAAGCCTTATCAACAACCTTTAAGAAAGATGCATCCAAAACTGGAGCTGTTGATTGAGAGTGAAGTGAAGAAATTATTGGATGCCAAAATTATATTCAAAGTTAGACACTCAAAATGGGTTTCAAATTTGGTACCAGTAAGGAAAAAATCTGGAGAAATTAGACTATGTGTGGATTTCAGAAACCTAAATCGTGCTTTAGACAAAGACAACTATCCAGTCCTGCCCATGGAACAGATATTGCAGATGGTTTCAGGTTCTGAGTTATTTTCGTTATTAGATGGATTCTATGGATACAATCAAGTGTTAGTAGCTGAAGAAGACAGACTTAAGACTACATTCAGAACAAAATGGGGAACTTTTGCTTACAGAAGGATGCCCTTTGGACTCATTAATGCTGGAGCTACTTTCCAGAGAGCTATGGATGTAGCTTTCTGAGGTATAATTAGCCATAGTTTTGTATTGTATCTCAACGATGTAATGACATTTTCAAAGAAGAGAGAAGAACACACATTCCATTTAAAACAAATTTCCAAACGTTGTCAAAAATACGACATCTCACTGAATCCAAGGAAATGTGTGTTTGCTGTTATAGAAGGAAATCTACTGGGTCACGTGGTTTCTAAAAAGGGGATCTCCATAGACTTAGAAAGGATCAAAGCTATTGAACAAATTCCCTTACCCCATAAAAAAAAGGGATGCAATCATTCATGGGGACAATAAATTTCATGTGAAGGTTTGTGCCGAATTTTGCTCAAATTGTTAAACCTTTGCAGCAAATGGTGAAACAAAGTGTACAATTCAAGTGGATTGATGTAGAGAAGAATGCATTTAGTAAAATAAATACATCTATTGCTCATGCACCCTCTCTCAAAAGTCAATATTTTGAGAAGGATTTTATTTTGTACACTTTCGCTTCTGACGATTCACTAGCAGTGGTGCTTACTTAGAAGGAAGATGGGGGAGATGTGTTCCCCATATCATTTATTAGCACTGGTCTACAGGTGGCCAAATTGAATTACCCAGCGGTAGATAAACAAGCTTATGCAGCCTTCAAAGTGGTAAAACAATTCATGTCGTACATGCTTAAGAACCAGACAAAGGTAATAGTTCCACACCTAGCTGTGAGGTCTCTTTTCGTACAAAAGGAATTAGGAGAAAGAAGAGGAAACTGGGTAACATCCTTACAAGAATATGACCTCAAATTCAAACCAGCATGCATAGTTAAAGGACAAGGACTATACAAATTAATGGCTGAAGGTTAAAACAATGAAGAAAACGATTGGGAAAATGAAGCTGAATTACATATGATGGATGTATGTCCTCTTTTCACAGCTCCAGATTCCTGGTACCGAGACCTTGTTCATTACCTCCAGGAAGGATTGTTGCCAGAACATTGGAATTCTAAACAGAGAAGAGCGTTGCACCTTAAATCAGCTGCATATCATATCATTGATGAAATTTTATTAAGGAATAATTATGATGGAGTCCTTCTCAGATGCTTAGAGAAAGAAGACACAAAAAAGGTCATAATAGAGTTACATGATGGGCTTGCTGGAGGCCATTTTTTCAGAGATACGATAGCCCACAATATTTTTAGAGCTGGATACTATTGGCTCACGCTGTTCAAGGATGTTCATGCCCATGTTAGAAAGTGTGATATATGCCAGAGGTGTGGGGGAAGACAAGCCAAAGCAACAGGACCATTGAATCCTATGATGATAACGAAACCATTTGAGCAGTGGGGAATTGATATCATTGGAGAAATAAAACCAAATTCTTCCTTGCAGCACAAATATATTTTAACGGCAACTAACTACTTCACTAGATGGGTCGAGGCCATTCTGCTACGTAAGTTCAATGAAGATGTGGTCATGGATTTCTTGCAAGACCATATTATGACCAGGTTTGGGGTTCCAATTTCCTTGGTTTTCGATAATGCTACTTATTTTTCTTCTATTAGATTAACTGCATTTGCTCATAAAAAAGGAATTAAGTTGCATTATTCTTCCAACTACTACCCCCAAGGGAATGGTTTTGCAGAATCTACAAATAAGAATCTGATTAGGATCTTAAAAAAGACTGTGATAGAAAACCAGAGAAGTCGGCATTTAGCACTACTGAATGCTCTTTGGGCTGATAGGGTCACACCCAATAATTCCTTAGGTGTGTCACCGTATACCCCTGTTTATGGGAAAGAGTCTATACTTCCTCCTAACATTATGCTACCATCTTGCATAATAACCAAGAGTCTAGAGGCACAGATAATGAAATATTGCAACTTGGAATCTATAATCTTTTGAAGGGGAAAGAGTCTAGATCCAGGGCCAAAGAACATTTTAAGCAACAACAGGAAGTAGTGAAAAAGTGGTTTGATAAGCACAAAGCTGGAACAAAGGAATTTGAAGTGGGAGACCTAGTTCTTAAGTGGGATCACCTGCATGATGAGAAGGGGAAGCACACGAAGTTTCAACAGTTATGGGTAGGCCCTTTTCAGATTGCAGCAAAACTTGGCCCCTCAACCTATAAATTGCAAGACTTACAGGGGTGGGAAGAGAACTTACCAGTAAATGGTTTGGTTCTCAAACCTTATTTTTCCTGATTTTTTGTTTTTTTTTGTGCATAAATAAACTGATTTGATTGTCTATTTTGATGTATTTTATTTCTATTTCGCTTTAGTTTATATTTTGATTGATTTCAATAAAAAGAGGCAAACTTTTGGTTGCATGGAGAACATTAGAATTATGGGTTAACTAAAATCCTTGATTATAAGACTGTGTACTATTGTGTTATCTGAAAGAATTTCTTCTAGTTTAACAGTTTTTCTGAATGGCTATGAACACATTGAATTCATACTTAATCCCTGTAAAATAACTCAGGATCAAAAGTCTAGAATCCTATTTCGAGGCTCCATCCATCTCACAATTAAAAATGTCCTAGGGGGTGACAGCAAAAGACCCATGGAAAGGAAGCAAGGTAAACAATATATTATATATAAATGATCCCATGCCAAGAATTGAAAGCCAAAAGGCTAATAAGAGTCAAAACTCCTACGAAAGCAATATGTATCAAAACAAAGTACTGAATCATATGAGTACAGGATTGCCAAAATTTATTCTCCATCTGTGAGCTGAAAATTAAATACATCTCTCACACAAAAGGACACTATGGATAGAGGAGCCTGAATAAAAAATTCAGAAAGAAAGGCATGAGGAGGAATCAAAAGGACAAAAAGTACAAAAGCACAAAAAATTACAAAATGGCATGGGAATGAGGAACAAATGAATATTTATGTTTACCATACGTTACAATCCTGTGGTGTCCAAGCTGGAACCTACCCGAAGACAGAGGTAATCAATGAAACTCATATTCATGGCCTCAAAAGAGTTATCTTGACTTTGAAATCTTGGGTTCCATTTTCCCTAAATTGGACCATCATCAATGATTAAAAGTACATATATTTTCCATTTGTGAAATCCAAGCATCTAGAAGAATTCAACATGTTGGTTGTATTGTTAAACAGTCTGTTACTTAAGGAAGAAATTGTCCAGAGACCTGGGTTCACCAGGTAGTTGCCAATTGTTGTAGCTGCAACATTTTCCCAAATTTCTAAAAATTTTGGACCCTCCTTTTAATTTTATCTTGCCTGGATTTGTTGGGATTGATAAACTTTGGTGTTCTTCTGCTGTGAGTTTGATCTTTTTGAGGTTGATTAAAGGTAAATTGTTGATCACTTTCGGAATCTTGAATAACTATCTTTGTATGCTGATGCTATTGACTTGAACTTGAAGTTTTGGTTTGTTAATAATTTCGCTATCAGAGGTTTATTGAACAATGAATTGTGACCATAGTTGTGGAAGCTGAACAATGAATGATCTGATGGATAGTTTTGATTGTCGTCAATTCCTTGGTTTATTGATCAACTGTTTAATTTGCGATGTTTTATTTAACACTATCAGAAGTCATTTGAGGTTTGTTTTAGATTGTAGTTATCTGTGTAGCCGTTGTTTCAGAGGATCAGTAATGAACATCCCAATGGATTAGGGCTAATCCTCGCCAATACCGTGTTTTATTGTTTTTATTTTCGCTATCGAAATTTTTTTATAGTTTTCGATCAAAAGCTATAGCCTGATTGCTTTTCGCCATTACAGCTCCTGAGCCAACTAAGCATCTACCATATAGCTTTTATGTTTGCCGATGATTTGTTATAGTTTTCTCTGATTTGTTTTATGTTGCCATGGAACTCTTAGGTGTTATGGCTCCTGTCGTTGCGGTTGCGCAATACACTATCGCTTCGGCATTTGAGATGATTCATCTATCAATACCTTAGTGACTCTACTATCTAATGCATGACTACGGTGGCACTTAGTGTTTTTCCTCACCAATATTGTAAAGACCAGATTATGTTTGTCACTCGCCATTGTGTCTTCTTATTGAACTAATCATCTAATGCTTTATTATTTCTTCCTGTCGAAGTGGATTACCTACCCGATGCTTACTCTTTTTGCTTCCAAATGTTGGTGGGGTTTTCCCCGCAATTTTGGTTGTGTTGTTACTCTATTTTGTGGAATGATAGAGTTTTCTCATTGGTGCTGGTCGAGTTAAGGTTTTTATGAGATGAAGATTCTTTTCGGTTAGGATTGTGGTTTTAGTAGGACGGCAGGCTTAGAAGTTTTCTGGACCCAGCTTGTGAGGTTTTCTTTGCCTTATCATTTTATTTTTATTGTTTATAGTTCATTTTATATAATGCATGTATTAGTGCAGTTTGTGTTACTTTGATGGTCTAAGATCTGTTATGTTCATGAAAAGGTGACTACTACAACAAGATATATCTAGAATCCAAAGCAGAAGGGAGGTAGCAAGGAAGGAAGAGGCTTAAGCATAGAGAAACAAGATAAAAAATAGGAGTAGCGGATTCGATAGCAGCAGAGGCTAAAGGAAACGTTGATCACTGATCAAGCTGGTCTCTCATTATAAAAGTTCTATTAACTTTTAATGAAATGTAACGTATTGTCTAAATCATGAGCACTCACAAAAGGAAAAAATTGTGAGATTAAACGGTTGAGGAGCCAAAAGGTCACCGAGGGGCATCCCAAGAGTTCACTTGTAGTATAAGTATAGGAGAATTAGATAGGAGGTAGGACTTTTTCCTAGTTAGACTTGTGAGAACATGTTGTAAGAAGAACTATTTCCTTTTGCAATAGATAATTACAATTTTTCCTATTGGAGAAATCTTTGGTGGAATGTTCAAATGTTGTGCAATGGATGTTGTTGAAGGGGAACTATTTCATTTTCAGCTTTTGTCCATTAACTGTGAGATCGTTCTAACTTGTTGAACCTATGTTCTTGTATGAATGCTCTCTAGTTTATTTTATGGAATTTCCACTATGAGTAATGAATGCTTTTCATAAACAATGAGCTATCTTGTTGTTCCTCTATCTATTCATGTTTATGTGTTTTGAAATAAAGAACAGATACCTGTGATTTTTCTTAATGCATGAACAGTAATACATTACGCATTAAATGATAATATTGCTCCCTAGGGATAGTTTAGTTAAGTTAGTTTAGTTTTATTGCTGTGTGTGATTTAGATGCGAGGGAGTTAAGACGAGAGGTAAGAACATGCGCATCACATTGTGACCGCTCCTCGTATTCTCTATCAATCTTCATTTTAGATAGGCATTTGCATCTCATACGTAAAACTAAAAAACTAAAAAAGATATACGGTGGACTGGGCCATAAGCGGTAAAACCATTTATTTTGGTTACTTGACCTACGGTAGCCAGACCACAAACTGGATAAATTCCCCATACCAAATAGAAATGGGCTAGTTGGGAAGATTTACTAAGGAGAATCCCTTGTTGTTGTCGCTTGCGATTTTCCAGGCCTCAACAGTCTCCAAAAATATTCACGCACATGATCCCCGTCTCCTTGGCAGCTTTAAATCCTAGCAGTAAGGCTTCATATTCTGCTACGTTGTTAGTGGTTTTGAAATCAATCTTATAATATAAGTGAATGTTTTCCTTATATGGGGAGATTAATACTACATCCGCACTTGCTGAGCTTTGAGCGCTAGCCCCATCGAAATACATGTTCCAGATCACTGTTGTTACTTCTTTGGGCTGCTGACGGGTGGGCTTAGTGAGTTGAACTGATGTCTTCTGACTATCATCTATTTTCAAAATGTAAGACCCAAAATCAGTGTCCACTGCGTAGATGGGGGGATTCACTGAGTGGCTCTCCTTGCTTATAATGTATGCTAGCTGATTTTACCTATACAGCCTCTAAGTCTCCCCTCCAAACATGGGAATGGTGGCATATGTGAGATCCATCTGAAGGGTGCCACCTAGTCTTTTGATCCATGACCGAGATAGCAAGAGGATGAATTTTGGAGGAATATCGGGCACTACAATGTCCATCATTACACTTTTTGAAGGTAGCTGCATTAAGATTACAGCAAGGTCTTTGATGAGGCCCAATCACTTGAACTTCCTGGAGTCAAAGGGGAATAAATCATGGTAGGGCTTGGTGATGCTAAGGCCAATCTCATCCATCACAGCCTTTGGCATTAGGTTATGAGACGCTCCTGAATCTAGCAGACAATTATGGAGGATTTTATCATGGATGTTCAAGGATATATAGAATGGTGGGCATGAGTCCTTTAGGTCTTCGATCATGGGGCCCAGGGTTACAACAGGATTTTCATATTGCAGGTTTACAAATTCAGTGTCAATGTGCACCTTGGGTTGAAGAGAGTTCAGAATGGAGGTTTTGAATGTATCATTCTTCATTAGCTCAATTAAAGGGAAAGGGATTTTCAATTTTTGAATTTCAGACTCAAGTTTGAAAGCGTAATGCGGCCTATCTGGAAGCCTTACCTCATGAGCAGTAGGTTTGGGTTGGACTTGATCAGGTGTGGATGAAGGTGTTGGTTTATGCAATGCTTTGGATGGGACAACCACTTTCTTTGGTAAAACAAAAACCTTTCTAGCAGGTGTAGCAGGCTGCTTGATAGGTACAACATTCTTCTTGAGGGTAGAAACTAGCCTAGACCTTAGTTTGTAACCTCCCTAACCATCAGCCTGATAGACAGCCTCTTTAGTGATCTTCTCATCAATCAGGGCTTCCTCATATTCTTCCTGTGTCAGAAAATAATAGTCCACCTCATCCTCCATGTAGTGGATATTGTCTTCAGCTTCTCCTTCTTCTTCAATGAATTCGGGCTCTTCTTCTCATACAACATTTTGAAATGGAGCTCTTATCCTCTAATATTCCCCTTGATTTCTCTCCCTTCTGAGAATCTGAACTGGGGGGTTTCCTCTTCTATAAGGAATAAAATTTGGGTTTCAAGGAGCAAAGTCACTTGGTCCTTTACCCCTCGCTGGTAAAAGTCCTTGGTCCTTCAATTTATACATTTCAGAAATTAAGTTATCTCACAATTTGGTCGTTTTTTTAACCTTGTTCTCTGATGCCTAAGCCTCACTATAATCTGTTGGCTTCTTTTTCCTATCTATCTTCCCCTTGACCTTCTAAGATGCCAAAATGTTTGACCCTACTTCTAGGGAAGCATCCTATATGAGTGATAAGGAAGCATACCTCCTTTCTCTTAGAAGTTAGCAAAATTCAGATTCAAAGGCATTTCCATAGGTTATCCTAGCTAAGGTATCAGTGGGATTAATTTAGGTAGGGATCTTGCTGTACATATTGTTGAATCTCTTGGTAAAGTTGGAGATAGACTCCCCATTTTCTCTTTTTAGGTTGCTAAATTATGTGATATAGTAGAGGTGGTCCCTCCTTTCTCCCCAATGCTTTAGGAAAATGTCATCTAGGGCCTCTATGCCTACCACTGATCCGACAGGAAGTTCCTTAAACCATTTCCTATCCTGTCCATCTAGGCTTTGCACAAAAACCCTAGTCCATACATATTCTTGTTCTATGTTAATATTTTCATCATAGCTGTAAAAATCCTCTAAATGTTCTTTAGCAATGAAATCCCCTTACCCTGTAAAATTAGACATATACTTGAGATAATCCCCAGTGGGTATAGCTACGAGGGGATTTGGTGGAATTAAGGGCGCATACCTAGCTACCAGGATCCTTTTCATCTTGGTCAATTGAGGGCATCCATATTGGAAATGGTTATGGATAGGGTTGTGGAAGGAAGCACTAATGAATATGCTTGCCGAGAAGGTGGTGGTATACTTATCCCAATGGAGTCACCAGGGATTGGATCTTCATAAGCAGCAGTGCTTGAAGATTCCCAACCCCTAGATTTTTCTGACGTATCTAAAAATTCCTGGGAAATAAGAGTCTCAGCAAAAGAAATAATAGCAGAAAGATTTCTTGAAATACCTGATGTAGATTTTTTTGCAGCACTGATGGTCTGTCTTAGTAAATCCCTAGCTTTCCTCAAATTTTCTTCTGGATCTGAAACAGGTGTTGCTGGTGGCTTCTTTGGGTTTGCTCAGGTACTTGGTCTTCTTGAAGCCACCTTATATCAATGGAGTCGCTATATAGATGATTACAACCATAATAATGTCCAAGTTTTGTCTATCATCAAATCATGGATCTATGTCATCTCCCAGGGAAGTTGAGCTTCAATCTCCTCTCCCCAGCAACAGCGCTAGTTTGTTATCACTCCAAGAAACTCCTCTAGGTTGTATCTCTAGGATGCTTGGTAACGTAAAATGTTTTTAGGGTTTTCTGATATGGATCAAGTAAGGTGACCTATATAACCTCCCACTCTCTCAAGACATGCATGAAGCTCACTCAATTACAAGGATTTTAGTTATAACTTGTTCAGTAGTTTGACAATAAGGTGTAAGGATGGAGAACTCATCAATATGGAAGACTTACATACAAAATAGATGCATATAAGTGGCTTAATCCTGAGAAGGATGGTACTTATAAATCAAATCACATTAACTCACCAATAGGATGACAACTATTAGCTATTAATCAACTTGAAAATCACCTAAATGCACATTCAGGCATAAGTACAGTCAAGATAAAGATGATGGCTGAAAAACTCATAACAAAAGAGCTTATAATTAGAATAAACAAGATGAGATGCTTGAAAGCATTATTGGGTCATAAATCCTTGAAGTTGAACCCTTATTATAAAATCAATCATGGGCTTTATAGCCTTCTACAAAAAATGGCAGATCCTGAAAATCCGATCTGTTTACACAAAAAAATACTTGAAAGTGATAGTTTTCTTAGATTAGGGCTTCAAACCCTTGCTAACTATTTGTCTATCTATTGTGAAGATCTAGTTCAATGAGTGAAATTTTAATAAATGAAGTAGTCGCTGATAATCACCACTGCTGGTTCAGTGTAAAATTGCCGCCAAAAACCAGTGTTTCGGTGGTTAACTTAAGTGACCTTTCTTGTTTAATCCGTTAGAGTTCTCTAACTTGTTGTCGTGGTCACTGATCGGAAGCACTGTCTTCTAGACCGTCGACACCTTAGAACAGAACGTTACTGCTGTTTCATAGGTGAAATGAACTAATTTTATCACTGTCGAAAGTTGTTTCATGAAGGAATCGGGACATTAGTCCTCTATGTCACTGATGGGCAGTCTTGTTATTCCCCGATGCGCAACATCACTTTTGTTTTATTTGTTTTCAAAACTTTATATTTTTTAACTATCGCCGATTTTTCTTTATAGCTATCCGAGGTCAATAGAAGTTTGAATCAGAGATTTATTTCTGTAGGCCGCCAATAGTTTAGAGCCTCAAATGACTAACATCGTAACAGTTTCTTCATTAGCGATCGAAAGCTCTGTCTTCTAGCCCATCGATGCCCCAAGTCTCAACATATTGGTACTTTCTATCACTAGCTCATTGACGATCAGAATCTATAATCATTAACGTGTCAGAACTTCTTGACTCAATGTTGCCGCAGTGTCATAGCTCTAAACCACTAGCTTCACGATTAGAAATCGGAAGCTCAAGCCACTAACCATTGGAACTTTAAATCTAAGTGCTGTCATTGTTTCGAAGGTGAAATGAGCTAATCTTCTCAGCATCAGTGATCGGAACCCCAAATCACTAACCATCGGCACTTTAAACCACTAACCATTGGAACTTTAAACCATTAGATTCTTCGCAGTGGCAGCGTTGTAGCTGACTAAAAGTCCAAAACATCAGCGTAATAGAGGACTACACCTCCAATCATTATTTTCAAAATGTTCTGATGGAAGTAAAAAATTTAGCAATACGCCTAACCGCTGAAGGGGTTTTCCACCTATTATTTATCTTCCAACTTTCAGTGGCTAATGGGATGTTTTGATCCTCACCCAAGCCACCGAAAGCTACAACTTGTGAAATTTTTACCCAAATAAAAAAAACAGAGGCTTTCAAGCTGTTAGTGATATTCATATCCATCATCGCATGAGTTAAATTCTTCATACTATCAAAATAAATTTATTTTGGGAGATAACACACCTTCTTTCCCAAACGTTGAACTTGCACACAATGTTTTTCACATCAATAATTATGTGACAGATTATACGTGGGCTTGTGACATCTGTTAGAGGACTAGAAAACCATCAAGGAGTGATGAGATGCCATTGAAACCTCAGGTGACGTTGCAGCCATTTGATAAATGGGTTGTGGACTTTGTGGGACTACTAAAACCACCTGGGAAGAGAATTGGTGTGTCATACATCATTACAGTGACAGACTATTTGACAAAATGGACAGAGGCCATCCCCGTTGTAGATTGCACTGCTGCGACAACAATGAGGTTCTTGTTTGAAAACATTATTACTCAGTTCGGTTGTCCAAGGATATTAATGAGAGACCAAGGGATTCACTTCATCAATCACGGAGTCAGCACATTGAAGGAGGAAATTTAGATACAACATAAGAAGAGTACCTTGTATCATCCACAAGTGAATGGAACAGTGGATGCATTCAACAAGGTGTTGGAGCATGCACTCACAAAGGCATGTAACATGAACTATGATGACTAGGATTTAAAGATTCTAGCAGCCTTGTGGGCATATCACACCACTTGCAAAAAATTGATAGGACATACATTGTTCAAGTTGGTGTATGGGAAATAGGTAGTCATGCCGATGGAGTACATTGTTACAAGTTTGTGCATAGCAGCAGCAACAGGAATGGATGATGAACCAAAATTAGAAGAATGCCTGGCTTAGTTGGTGCATCTAGAAGAATATCGATTTGTTGTAGGTTTTCACCATCCCGTTGGGAAGGATCGATAGAAGGCTTGGAATGATTGTCATATTAAGAACAAAAAATTTCAGCAATGAGACTTGGTGTTGTTGTATGGTAGCTATTATCAGGAATATTGCACCTTCTATAGACAGAAGCTGTTCCTCTGGTCTGAATGGTTCATATCCAGAACAAATGAGTGAACGACAAATGATGAAGACCTTCCCTTAATGTTGTAAAAACCTAGAATACTGCTTTGATCATGAACCTATGTACCTACAAACATGTCAAACAAACAAGCACATCAAAGCTACCAGAAAATCATCTACACATCCATACTAGTGACTAAGGAATCTAGTAACATATACATGCAAAATCAAAACAACAGATATGTGGGACGAAAATTAGCTTTGCATTAAGAATGAATGAAGAAGCTTACAACCATTTCCTTAGTGTTGAAAAACTCTTCCACAAGACAAAAACTTCATCCCCAAAAGCTCAAACTTGCTCTCTTGTGCTCTCCAATGATTGGACTAGGTAGTCAATTAAACATCATAACAATACCATTCAGCTCTCCTCCCTCAACTATGGATATGAGTTTGTATTTATAAGGCTCAATGGATAGGGATAGTTGAGAGAACTATGGGTGAGGTGGCTCCAAGATCCTACCAAGGGGAATATCGAGCTCAAACTAATCCATATTGATAGGGGTAAGGGAGGACACAAGGCTCATGACCTAGAATCCTTGAGAAACTTCCCTTTTTCCCATTTTCCCATTATGACAGAGTGGTTTAGGTGAGAATCGCTTTAAGAACAAATCCTATAGGTGGTGGCACCACTTCTCTATAACAAGACACAGGTGGTGCTGAAGAAGGTACCACTCATCAACCAAAGGGTGAGCACGGTGCTAGGTTTTTTCAAGTAGAATTGACAAACAGAGCAAGTTTCCACTCCTAGTTTTGGGATTAAGGGCAAGTATAGGGGTTAAGGATCTCAACACATGATGGTGATAGGATTTGGATATAACATAATGCCCCTCAAATCATGAGGCTTAGAGGGATATGATAAGAAAGACCTTTGAGAGAAAAATTTGTCACTTTGAGGTGAGTGTGGAAATTGAACCCAAGTGATAGAACAATTGCACTCACAAAATTGCTAATCAAACATGCAAAATTACAAACAAAGGAGACCGAAATTGGAGCATAAAACTAATGTGTATTGAATAAGTGTACAATATCCAACCTTATGAAGAAATAGGCTGCTGCAATATATAATTACATGATATATTTGAATGCATAAGGATGCCATTTGAAATAGTCAAAAAGTAGGCTTACTAAATCTAGTCAAATCCCCCATATGTGCATAAAGCAGTTTCCAAATCCACTTAGAGGATCACAAATTGGCAAAGTCAAGTAGGAAAGATAATAAGGGATGGAAATAAAACTTATACATGTTTTTATTAGGAGAAAAGGATGGAGGATGATGAGGGAAGAAAACAAGTTAACTACACCTAGTCTTACTTTCCCTTTTGTCTTATTTCTCAATAAAACAAGAAACTTAGTAGAAAAAGCAGATATGTGCTTTGGACGATCTGGAATAAATAATACATGCTAAATATTGTTTCCAAGAGGTTTCCCAAGTGCTCCATGACTCATTTTTAGCAAGTTTTACTTCAATGGCATGTGGAAGACAACTTGCATAGAGTGGAATATAGGAAACTAGGCAAATAAGACAAAAATGGATTAATTAATGTATAAGGTAGGTAACTATGGGTTTATTATTTTAACACCCCCCCTTAAGCCTAAATTTATGAGTGAATATCAGAAAAATATAGGGCCTAGCAACAAGGCTTAGTCACCCTTTACATACTACATGTCCATTTAACCAAGAAAAGAGGAAAAAACCCAGTGGGAAAATCCTCCCTTAAACATGGACAGTAAAACAAAATTTAAAATTTTTGTCATCAATCATGCTTCACAGCATGATCAGAAATACCCAGCAATGATTTGAGATTTTTGAATGTCTTCTCACAAAAAAATTTGGTGAAGGTGTCTACTACTTGTTCTGAAGATGCACAGAAGAGTAGGTGAATGGTGCCATCATGCACAAGCTATCTGATGTAGTGCATATGGATCTCAATGTGTTTGGTTCTCTATATCTGAATTGGATCATTGCAGATTTCAATGGTTCTCTGATTATCACAATATATAATAGTTGAAAACTCTGATTCAAAGCCACACTCACCAAGTATCCCCTGCAACCATAAACATTGAGTTGTTGCATTTAGAACTCCTTTGTACTCTGCTTTTGTAGATGAGAGTGCTATGGCACTCTGTTTCTTTCTTGACCAGCTGATTTGTCCTTTTTCAAGCATTAACACATATATTGATGTTGAATTTTGATCTGTGTTGTCACCTACCCAATCACTGTCAGTAAACCCAATCAAATCAAGATCATATTTAGCTTTGTATAAGATCCCATGAGTTCTTGTTCCCTGAACAAAGTTAAGGATCCTTTTGGATGCTCTCCAATGGATCTCATGAGGCTGATCCATGTATCTTGAAGCCATGCTTACTTCATAAGAAATATCAGGTCGACTGTTTGTAAGGTAAAGCAAACACCCAATCAACTGCCTATACAGTGTATTATTTACCATTGGAGAAGAACCTGCTTCTTCAAGCTTAACTCCTGAAAGGAAGGGAGTCTTGCTTGGCCTGAAATATTTCATGTTGAAATTTTTTAGAAAATCTAAAGAATACTTGGATGAATATACTTTTATTCCATATTGGTATTGAGCAATTTCAAGACCCAATAATTGGCTCAACAACCCCAAATCAGCCATAGAAAATGCAATCTCTTTCTTTGAACTTCCTGTAATCAGAAGGTCATCCACATACAAGAAAATAATAATCAAAGAAACATGAATCAGCTTCAAATAAACATTAGGATTAGACTGGCATTGAACAAAACTCAATGACAGTATCAATCCATCAATCTTGGCATACCAAGCCCTGGGGGCTTGCTTGAGCCCATACAATGATTTCTTTAACTTGCACACAAAAGATGGATTAGAAACAAACCCTTGAGTTTTATGCATGTAAATATATCCAGTAATATATTCATTTAGGAAAGCACACTTTACATCCATGTGATGTACCTCCCACTGCTTTGAAGCTGTAATGGCTAAGGCTAGCCTTATGGAGTCCATCTTTGCCACTGGTGCAAAGGTTTCATTGTATTCAATACCATGTACCTGTGAGTATCCCTTCATTACCAATATTTCCTTATATTTCAAAGGTGAAACATCAGCAGAAAACTTAGTTTTGAAAACCCACTTACATTGAACTAGCTTCCTCCCTGGGGGAAGATCAACTAGTTCCCAAGTGTTGTTCTTCTGGATTGAGCTGAATTATTCTTTCATGGATGATTTCCATATTGGATAATTTGCTACATATTCATATGTTTGTGGGTCTAATTCAACCATCAGACAACACTTCTCTGCAAACAAAGGGTCTTTCATGCACAGGGCACTCTCAAACTGAGATCTAGTCCTCCTAGGATCACTAGGATTTCCAACTAGTTCCCCAGCTGCATGAATGGTATTTGCTGCCCATTTTGGACTTGTAGGACTGCAAAAATATGCAATTAAATCATCCTTATCAGACATATTATAATTAGAAAACTCATTTGTCTCACCACTTACATTCAATGGTTCTGGTAGTGAAGAAGACTCTCCAACTTCAACTGCTACTAAAGGATCTTCTTGGAACTGAACACTCCTTTCAATGAAGCCTTTTTTTGTGCTCAAGTTGATCAGATTGTACCCTTTTTAAACTTTAGAATACCCAACAAATAGGCACTCTTGGATTTGGGGTTGCAAATCCTTTCTCTTTTCAGTTGGAATTCTATCCCAAGCCTTTGAGCCAAAAATCTTGAAATGGGTCACATCTCGCTTGTGCCCACTCCAAGCTTCAAAATGAGTCATACCATCAATATTTTTACTAAGCACCCTATTATGGATATAGGATGCATGTTTTATATCCTCGGCCCAAAAATTTAGTGGTAAAGTCTTAGCCTCCATCATACAGGTTGCCATGTCCTTTAATGATCTGTTCTTTCTCTCAGCAACACCATTTTGCTGTGGTGTGTAAGGGATTGAATGTTGCATATGAATGCCTTCATCTTTACAATATTGAATGAACTCAGACTTGAAATACTCACCACCATTTTCAGATATGAGGATCTTGAGACTCCTCCTAGACTGGTTTTCAACCAAGGCCTTGAAGACTTTGAAGAGGTCAAAAACTTCAGACTTGTGCTTTAGGAATAAACCCAACAATGCCTGGAAAATTCATTTATGAAGATCAATGCATATTTGGCTTGACTCATTGACATATGAGTAAATGGACCAGCAACATCACTGTGGATCAACTCAAGAGGTGCAGAGGTTCTCTCATGACTAGCTCTCTCAAATTTGTGCTCTGGTTGTTTTCCTAGGATACAACCTTGACAGACTCCCTTGGAAAAATTAATATTGGGTAACCCTATGACCATATATTTTTCACTCAGATCAGAAAGATACTTATAGTCAATATGGCCAAATATTCCATGCCAAAGCTTGGTTGCCTCATTAGCATGAATTAGAAGAGCAGAGGGGTTTGAGTAGGGTACAAAATCTGAAAACATGTATACCTTTGAAGTGTGATCAACAACACCTTTTGCAATAAATTTACCATTCAAGATCTCTGTGATCTCAACATCATCAAGGGAGAATATGACCTTCTTTGGAGACCCTGTGTGAGTCATCTGATACAATGACAAGATGTTAGAGGCAAGACCTGGAACATACAACACATTATTGAACTTACCATGGCCAATATCAATCCTTCCTTTCCCCAAAATGTCAGTGAGAGAGTCATCTCCCAGCACTATTGGTGGACCTTTCAACATGTCAGGAGAGGAGAATTCCTCCTTGGTTGAAACCATATGTATAGAATCTCTAGATTCTATGATGAATCTAGGTGAGCTTCATGTGCCAGCAACCAAAGCATGTACTCTCTCTCTGTCCTCTGAATTTGATCCTCTTTCCCTCTTCTTTGAGCAATCAGAAAGGGAGATGTTATTCTTCTCTAGGATTTGGGTCAACATGTGAATTTGCTTCTTCATACAGGAGCTCTTAGGATGATATCCCTTACTATAGTATGTGCACTTGCTCATTTCTCCTTTGTTCTTCTTCTTCTGGAAGTTCTTCTTAGAGCCTTGGGGCTCCTCTTGAGACTTGTTCTTGTCTCTCTTTTGCTCAGGTGGCTTCTTAGCTTTCTTCTTGCCTTTTGAATCCACCCTTGAATCTCCAGCAACCAAATCTTGGTCTTTGGAAGGTTTGATGGTTCCCATAATCACCAGTTTATCCTGTTCTTGTGTGAGGGATTCCATGAACTCTGCAAGCTTAGGCATCTTCCAGGCTCAAGATGTCAACTTTGTGGAATGGAAGGTCAAAAAAAACACTGAATAGTCAGGGCCAAGCTTCGAGATTATGGCCAAAACTAGTTTCTCTTCCTTCTTTTCAATTCCACATTGTTTTGTTTGTAAAACAAGGGCTTTAAACTTGGAAAATTAGAAATGCAGGGATTCAAAGCTGCTGGGACTCAAGGAGATCAATTCATTCTCAATTTGATGTCCTCTCATCTCATCTATATTACCAAAAATATATGCAATATTTTCCCACACTTCATAGGTGATGTCAATCCATCAAGATGGAAGAGGAGGTCTCTTGAAATGATCAGACACAAAAGACCATAGGCCTCATCCCTCCTGTTGTGCCATTTAATTTTCTCTACAGCTACATTGGGATATGCCTTAGTTTCCATAGTCACCCTGTAGAGACCTTTATCTCTCAACAGTATCTCCATATCTTCTTTCCATTCAAATAAATTAAATGGAGTCAAGATGATCTTTTGAGATTGATCCATAACTCAGAAACTGTTCCCTTCAGTCAGCAGAATATGCTCACAGTCAAGATGTCAAACCTGCAATAGTAATATGGAAGGAGAGAAATAAATATACAAATTCTTTGATACCATGTGTAAATTGAACCCAAGTGATAGAACAATTGCACTCACAAAATTGCTAATCAAACATGCAAAATTACAAACAAAGGAGACTGAAATTGGAGCATAACACTAATATGTATTGAATAAGTGTACAATATCCAACCTTATGAAATCATAGGATGCTGCAATATATAATTACATGATATATTCGAATGCATAAGGATGCCATTCGAAATAGTCAAAAATTAGGCTTACTAAATCTAGTCAAATCCCCCATAGGTGCATAAAGCAGTTTTCCAATCCACTTAGAGGCTCATGAATTGAAAAAGTCAAGTAGGAAAGATAATAAGGGATGGAAATAAAAATCATACATTATTTTATTAGGAGAAAAGGATGGAGGATGATGAGGGAAAAAAACAATTCAACTACACCTAGTCTTACTTTCCCTTTTGCCTTATTTCTCAATAAAACAGGCAACATAGTAGAAAAAGCATATATGTGCTTTGGACGATCTAGAATAAAGCATACATGATAAATATGGTTTCCAGGAAGTTTTCCAAGAAATCCATGACTCATTTTTAGCAAGATTGACTTCTATGGCATGTGGAAGACAACTTGCATAGAGTGGAATATAGGAAACTAGGCAAATAAGACAAAAAAGGATTAATTAATTTCTAAGGTAGGTAACTATATTGCGTTTATTATTCTGACAGTGAGAATGTTAGCTCGGTCGAAGAATGTCATCAAGTAGGCATCTGTAGTACATCAATACTTTTGACTCATATACAAATATGTAACCAACTCATGGCTGCGGACCAATACAAGGCAGATCCATGAGAGGAATAAATAGGCATGGCTACTAGAATACAACGTAGATCCATGTGATAGAGGAATCAAACTTGGACATAGACACCAGACATACAATGTAGATCTATGTCATATAGACACAGATTTGAGCATATCCACGACCATAAAAATGTGGATCCATGCTAGATATACAAAACTCCATCGCAACTTGGGGAAAGCCATGAGTGCGAAACAAATACCCAGCGTATTCGTCTCGTCTTCCACAAAGTATGATTCTATCCATGTGATTACAATTTTCTGAAGTCGAACATGGTATAAACCACTTGATTACTGGCCAATGATGTGAACCGTTAACAAGTGTGATGGACATCACCATTGATGTCAATGATTCCCAACGTACCCTAGTACAATATACTCAGTGTGAATATATGTCTTGATGTCAAACACCTACTCGATTCTATCAATCAAAGGTCAATGATGTGAACCTATTTCAAGAGTGAGAGAATCTGTCATTGAGGCATATAGATCTCAAGGTACTAAGTTTTGTTTCTAAGACTATTTCTCGGATGATGAGTTGATGTCGATGGGAATAGTCTCATCGAAGGAGGGTCATGATGAGTCCCACATCGATGACATGAAACTCGGAACAAAGCTATGGAATGATGTGAATAAGGTAACCATAAGACTAAATCAAAAGTACTGAGACATAGACTATTTTGACTGCAGAGGTAAAACTTCTTCAACTTTCCTTTAAACATCAGGCGGCATGACCAAAGACTTGGAAGCATGACTAAACAAGACAAACACATAGTGAAACGATGGACAATGCATTATTTTGAAAGACTCAAAGGAGTGACATGACTCATGAAAGTGGATCGTCATGGAGATCAGCTGAATACCCAATTGACTGAAATGAAATGCAAATAAGTGCCATGTTAAAAGGTAACGACAAACTACTGCCATTTATTTGCAAAATGATTCCCTTCCCATTTTCCCCATCATGGTTGATGAGTGCCTCTTTTTATTTTTACAAGTTCAAAGAGGGTAACAAACACTCGTTATAGCTCGTCCGAAGACAAGTTCAAAATCATATGTTTTATGAACCTGAGAGAGGAGGGGTTCGTTCCCAAAAGAGGGTCTCTCAATGTTTAATTTAACGATTCCAATGAAAGTTAACTCATTGTCATTCATGTTTAGAGAGTCTGAATGACCATGGAAGAAGACTCCATAGGGTCCTTTTTCATAAAATAGTTCACCTGGACCAAAAAAGTGATAACCTACTGTCAAATGAATGACTCTTCAAGTCCTTTAACGAGTGTGAATAAGACAAGATCACTCGACAATATTTTTGTATTTAAGGAGCTCGAAAAGAGTTGAAAGAAGACTCCACTAGGTCTCTTTTCATGATGAGAGATTTTATGAATCTGAAAAGAATCAGAAAAGGACTCATACCTTTGATGCTAAATTTGGAGAGCGTGACCAAAGTGTCGCAATAAACGCTCAAAAGGCTTTTTCTGTTTTATGGTAGTACAAAAAAGTCAAAAACAAACTCCCAAAACTTTTACTGCTACCACTCTTCTATCCTACAACAACTTGAAAAACAAGTGTTAAATTCTCCAATAACCGACATTAAAGGATTATGACTGATATATTATGAGTAATAAATGATTTCAAAACAAAACTATAACATGTCAAACCATAAAATGTATATATAAGTTATGTAAATAATAAAAAATCAAAACATTTTACCATTTACCCATAGTGGAGAGCCTTTTGAGTAATTTCTTAGCCATATTTTAAGTCACTGATATTAGGAGCATCCACCATTGGATTCACACACCGTTAGTTCCAGGTAATATATTAAACCCTACTCTTTCATTTCATGCTTTCAATTTTGATTTTTGGTGGTGTTTTGGGTCTATTGGGTGAGCCCTAAAACCATGGAAGCGGGCACCGCTCTTATCCCTTGCGGGATAAGTAGTACCCCTCTATAACCGTGTGAAAAACACTATGCATAGGAGGTGCCACCGCCTGTCCTCAATGGGACACAGGTGGTGTCGGCCATGGGTAAACAAAAATGTATGCACAAGAAAAAATAGCTCAAATTTGATGATTTGAATGATTGGGAATGTTTCTAATTGGTATTGTGATGGTTTTTGATAGGTTCTCATTGATAAAAAAATGGTCATATGGAAAGAGAGGCAACATGACAATGACGATTCATTTACCGAACGAAACGGGGGTTGTATCACCACATTGAGAGACTGTAGACTTTTAAAGTTTTTCCGCACACCCAGTATGGTATCATATGAGTGAATATTAGAACATATACTCTGGATGTGGAATTCGGAGCAACAGTATTTCAAGGTTGGTGCTCACATATTGACAATTGACATAGAGGACATCTACTTCCTGACAAGCCTATCGATATGGGGTGCTCCCATATCTTTGACTGATTAGCATGGAGGGGACATTACTACTAAGGAGTTGATAAACCGCCAATGCATTCCTGGGACCAGGACATCGGGGAAGAAAATTCCCATAAAAGCAGTGGTGGAAAGCCCTATACGGACAATTTTTTCTACCATGCAAAGAGTGGTGGGAAGCCAAGGGTTACACTAGGAATATAGAGTGCATATACTCTATGCCATAGAGGCCATGGTACCCACATTTTTCAATTGGGTGGAATCTCTACTTCTGATCTTCAAGGATTAGCTGACCAAGTGTCGGCAGGGAGAGCTGAAGCAATTCGGTTTCATTTCCATTCTAGCTTGTTTCTTTTTCAAGCATGTTCCATAAATGAGACCCCGGGTGGTATTTACAGAGTTGAGGGTGCAGGACCCTCGCATGCAGAGATGGGTTCAGATCATGGCCCGTACTGGAGCAGGTAGAGGAAAGGTAAAGTTCGGTGACCTGTTCTTTCGATGGTTGAGAGATCAACTCCTCATGGTGGAGGACTATGTATATGCGGGCACTGAATTCAGTGGTGACCCTCACCTATCGCTCCCACCTTGTGGATAGTGGGGTGATATTGGTAAGAAACAAAAACCCTAAAATCGAAATTGTGTTTTTATTTTTTGATGTTTTATATTTTTTTATGTTTAGTAACAAGGCTTGAATGTTTTCATGCAGACATCGGAGCAGCACAACTTTGGGGAGACTCCCCACTAGACAGGCGATCCGGATCCCATTTTGTATCACAGGACAATGATGTGATGGGGGAGCTAGAGGAGAACCTAGAGAGGTTGACCTTAGACATCTCAGATGCCTCGATCGATGACCTCCCACTGAGGTACCAAAGGCCCACCTTGGGAGTACCAGGTCGATTTAGCAGACTGCTACATTGAGTAGCTTGGGCAGTTATGTGTTACCATGAGCATCATTAAATGATAGGGTGCATGATGTATTCACTAAAAGCTGATAGATAGCTTCAAGACTTTTGTATGATGATTTTTTACCTGAAATCCTACGCGCTTCAGATGAGGTCTCGTGACCTATTTTTTGTAAAACATGTTTATATATATATATATATATATATATATATATATATATAGAGAGAGAGAGAGAGAGAGAGAGAGAGAGNACCTTGGTGTTTATACATATCAAATGGTGAATGTATTTTACATGAGTTTTATGTGTCTTTTAAAGGTTTATTTACAGTGAACCGTGTTTGATTTTCATGTCATGAATGGGAAATATGCCAATCTAGGATGTAATTTTCGAATGAGTCGGCAACTGCATTATGTTCCCTAGGGATATGCCTATAGGTGATAGTTTCAAATGACATTTCTAATAAACATACCCTCTGGAAGAGACAAAGAAGCATAGGATTCCTAATGGTGTAGACATGGTTTATATGACAAACCACAAGTTGTGAGTCCATCAAGACTACCAAGTTACAAACATCTTGGGAGGCAGCTTCAGTTAGAAGACCTATGACTGCTCAATACTTGGCAATATTGTTGGTATCAGGACCAATAAAAAATGCTCCTGAATTGAACAAATCATAAGCTGGGGAATAGAGAACCCAAGTAGCTGAGGAAAGATTCAAGGCATGGTGGCAAGCACCATCAACGAATCCATAGAAAGCCATCTGATCTACATGAACAAAACATGGTATAAATGGATGCAGACACTAAACTCAAAACCATATTGAAAATACTTAAGCACACTAAAAGTCAAGTAATATACATATATACAAGATACTATCAAAGAAAGGTAGATATAGTACCTCTTCAAGTACAACCCATTGCAAGGTTGTCCTAAGGGGATTCCATCATAGTCCACAATCTTGTAGGCCCCTTTCTCTAAAACATTGGAAATAACGAAAGGACCATACCACATGGATTTGAACTTCCCTTTCCCTAGTTTTCCATATCTCTGATCATAAGTCAAAACTAGGTCACCCTCGTTAAAGGCATGAGGTTGGACAGACTTGTCATAATGCGCCTTGATGCGTTTCTTATGTGCCTCATTATCTAAGGTAGCATCTTTTCTAGTTTCGTCAAGGTTATTCAAGTATATAAATCTCTCTTCCTCTGTGGAAGTGTCTGGGAGAATTTCAACGGCAAGTTTCAAGGATGGATTTTGACATTGAATCGACAAGATAGCTTCTAGTCCATGGAAAAGATAGAAAGGTGTGAAACCAGTAGTTGTTTTCACCAAATTCCTATACACCCAAAGAGAGAAGAAAAGGATATGGTTCTGGTTTGATTTATGGTCTCCAACCATCCGATGAAGCATCGTTTTCAAAACTTTGTTAATGGCCTCGACCTGACCATTAGCTTGTGGACAATAGGGCATAGAGTTTTCATCGCGAAAACCTAGATTGGCACTTAGTTCCTCCATCATTTGAATATGGAAATGTGATCCGTGATCAGTAACTATGGAATGCAAGACTCTGAATCTCACTATCACATGATTGAACAGGAAGAGAGTGGCAGCCTTACTGTCCTCTACATATGTAGGCATGGCCTCAGCCCATTTTGTAAAATAGTCAATGGCTATGATGATGTAACCATTCCCCCCGACTGAGGTAGGATTACAATGCATATAATCGATCCCCCATTTGGAAAAAGGGCCAACGACAATGATAGGGTGTAACGGATCAGGATGAGTGCACTTTTTCAGATAAAAATGTTGACATTGTGGGAATTTCTTAACAGCCTCATGACAATATTTAAATACTAAAGGCCAGAAATAGCTAGCACAAAGGATTTTCTAGGCTGTAGCCATCCCAGATAGATGACCGCCACATGCTCCAGAGTGGAAATCATTCAAAACTTGTTTAGCTTCCTCGTGAGTAAGGCATCACCGGAGAAGAAAATCAATACCAGGTCTATACAAAGTGTCATTTAATATGAGGTAGTATTTTGCGTGGTGACGGATACGGTGGCGATTGTCTAGGGATAGAGTAGGCTGAAACCTTTGTGCTTGGAGATAGATGAGAAAATCTCCATACCATGGGTCAGTAGTGCTTATCAGGAACATGAATTCATCTGGGAATGAATCACTGGGCTCATATTCCATCGAATAACAGGGAATATCACACATGAGCTCGGAAAAGACCAAGGATTTCTTTGATGTAGCTTTGGAAAATTCCAAGTCAAACTCTTGTAGGATGACTATCAATCGAGAGTAATTTCTCCCTAGCACCTGACGAGTCAGGATGTGATACATAGGGTTCTGGTCTTCCAATACGGTGGTTGTGCGAAGCAAAATGTAGTGATGAAATTTCTGAACAGCAATGACCATGGCCAATGCTAATTTATCCATGCATGAATATCGAGTTTCAGAATCCATGAGATTCTTACTAGCATAGTAGATCACGTTCTCCTGACCGTCAGGATTCTTCTACACCAAAACCATGGCGATGATAATAGTGGAGGCAGCAATGTATAAGAGATAATCCTTTGAATAATCTGGGGGGTGAATCATGGGTGAATGAGTCAGAGTGTGTTTGAGATTATCAAAGGCTCATTGGGCTTGGTCATCCCAAAATAATAGGGTGTCCTTATTAAGGAGATGCATATAACCGTGTGTTTTCTCTGCAAAATTGCACATGAAACAGTGGAGGAAGTTTTCCTTCCCTTGCAAACTTTGGAGTTCTAGAAGGTTGGTTGGGGTTGGTAGAGCTAAAATAGCAGCAATTTTCAATGGATCTATCCAGATTCCATCCTTAGAAACCACAAAACCTAATAGGCGTCCCGTCTCAACGAAAAAAACACATTTATGAGGATTTATTCGTATGTTATAATGACGACATCTCAGGAAAATGTCTCTAAGATGACTAGGGTGGTCCTCCCGTTGCTGGGAGTGAGCTAGGAGGTTGTCAAGGTGCGGTTCAACAATATGTTTTATATCATGAAACGCATAGGACATAGTATGCTGGAAAGTGGCTCTAGCATTTTTCAGGCCAAAAGGTAACTTCCTATATGCAAAGGTTCCCCATGGGAAAATGAACGTTGTCTTGTGCTGATCGGTGGGTAAAATCTCAATCTGATTATAACCCAAAAAGCCATCCATAAATGAGAATATCACACTTTCGACACAATTGTCGATAATTTGGTCGATATGCAGAGTGGGAAAGTTGTCTTTGGGATAAGCTTTGTTCAAATCTCTGAAATCGATGCAGACTCTAATGGTGCCCTGCCTTTTATTGACAGGGACGACGCTCGATACCCATTCCGTTAGGGGTATAGGATAAATAAACCCTGCTCTGAGAAGTTTCTCTATTTCATATTTGATAGCTGCGGCTTTCCATGGATGGACTTGCCTTAGTTTTTTCCCGACAGGTCTAGCAGTGGGATAGGTTTTTATTTAGTTGACCATAATGGATGGGTCTATCCATGGAATTTCTTCATAAGACCAGGAAAAAACATCGCATAATTCTTCGAAAAGTGCTCTGTATGCTTCAGATTCTTCTGCTGAGCAGTTCTGCCCAACATGAACATTCTCAAGGGTGTTATGCTTAGCTGATATGTCAATTGGATTTGTTTGAGTAATGTTGCATAGGTTTCCTTTAGAATCTATGTTTTGCAACAATATAGGAGTTTGATGTGTGTTGACAATATCAGTGGAAAAAAGGAATGCAAAATCATGGTCTACCGAACTGGTGTTGGGGAGGAATGAGGATCTATGATGATGATCCTCCCAATAGGCTCATTCGTACTCATGATATCCATAATGGAATCATCGAAGGGACAAGTCTGGGAGAGATAATATAGAATAGGAAGAGAGGGTTCTAACTAGTAGGGTAGGTGGTAAGGGTCCGAAGTCACCAGATGAAGTTCATCGGTGTGGTCATCGTAAAGGGTTTGGATAACATTGTACATTTCTTCATGCAGACTCAATGAGGTGGAATCAACAATTTGTTTTCCCTTTGGATCATAATAAAATGAAGAAATCATATTTATTGTTGCCCTGTCTGTGTTAGGAGGGTTTGAGTTAAAAATCCCCATAAGGGACGAATCCTTCAACATGCCTACCCCAATCGACTGGTGAGGAGGGGACTGGCCTAACATAGGGACGTTATTAGCCATAGAGGTAATAAAATCTGACGTAAAGAAATTGAGCTGGTTAATGGTGAAAATCCTCCCTAGATGTGGAAATTGGACAGTTCGAAATACCGTCGAAGTGACAACAGTCATGGCATAAAACCAATTTCTTCCTAAAAGGAGGTTGTAATCTAGTGGGGAATCTACTACTTCCACTTGAATAGAAACATCCTTGCCACCAAGCTTGATTGAAAGGGCTGGTATGAGACCATGGGGCTGGAAACCTCATCCATCAAAGGTTTTCAGAGTTGTAGGTGATGTTACAAGCTCGGGAGAGCCAATAGATTTCCAACAAGACAGGGACAAAACCGAAGTTGAAGCTCCTTCGTCTAAGACAGTTCTAAAGACCTTCTTTCCAAATACTTTCATTATGATTTGAAAAGCGAGTTTGTGAGGCATTCTAGACTTATAGTTCTTGACATTGAAATGAATCAAATTAGTATTGTCTAGGTCTAAAGCTCCTAATGCAGTTAACAAGTTTTTGCACTGTGTAGGATAACTTTGGAGTACTTCCAAGGTAGACATTGCACATGGTGCCTAAGCAAGATCTTCAACTACATTATAAAATTGAGAAACTTGGGCATTAGGGTTAAAAACAGCCTTCCTAAGAGTACTCTTGGATGGACGCAAAACAATGTCGAGATTAGGTTTCTTGATGGTTAGGGGAACAGTAGACGAGGACTCAGGAGAACCAGTAGAGGGAGCTTTTCCTGAAGAAGAATTGTCTTCTTTCTTGTCTGTGGGTTTTTCATAAATCTGACTTCAAGTTTGCAAACTAATAGTATCCGAGGACATCATATGAATTTCCTCTGAAGAACTAGAATTTCTCTGATTAGACATGTGGTCTATCAGTTGTTGTTGGGACGGAAAAGGATCTGTGAGAACTGCTGGCGTAGGACTAGTTTATAAGAATTGGGTGATTTCTTCATGATGAGGACACTCTTTCGTAAAATGGTCACCTCCGCATAGCAAGCATGGATATTTCAATTTTCTGTTTCCTTTATCATTCTTGTTGATGGTTGGTTTTATATTCTCCTATTGGTTTCCAGGTTTTTTGTTTTTATTTTTACCTTTCTTTTTATTGTTGTTGGGCGTTTGAATACTCTGAATGGAATTTACCTCAGTGGAAACCTTGGGAGTTGAAGGAGTGGGGGTGGAAGTCTGGGGTTGCTTGGTAGGTTTTTCTATCGATGGGGACTAGATTGAACCAACAATCCCATCAACATGGGTTTCTGTTGGTGGCTTGGTAGGATCGGTGCTTGGGCGAGGAGCTTGAGGGATCAAGTCATACAATGTTTCGGACTGGGAATAGACCAAGTCTAGATATTGGACTTGACTAATGGCTTGCTCTTCAGTAATAGAACTGCCCATAGCCACATCTCAGGTGATTGGAGGAAACAAAGATTTAGTAAACCAATCAGCTAACAAGTGATCCACGATAGGAGCCTTAATAAGTATTATGTGCCTTCTCCACTCATGGATATGATTAGATATGTGGGTAGAGGTGTTCTACCACAGAGAATTTAAGATATCTTTACCCATTTCATAATAGATAGGAAGCTGAAAGTGTGTAAGGAACACAGTTGCCAATGAGCCAAAATCCACAAACGAATGTTGCGAAAGTTCAATGTACCATTTCACGGTGATACTGGTCAAAGTTCGTTAGAAGAGTCTTAAAAAAACTGAATCATCCATAAGGGAGTTCAAAGAACACCACTAATGGAATGTCATGACATGGTTTTTCAGATCATCTCCCTCCTTCCCATTGAACTTTGGAAGGTCTGATGGTAAATTTACCGAAATGGGAGGCCATGAGGGGTTATGTCAAATGGGATCATTAATCAAGTTGGACAAATAAGACAATTCCAAAGTTGCTAGGAAAGGTAAATGGTGATTAGGTTGCACATATTGGTAGTATTGATAGGGCATATAAGTACTAGTAGGACTGTAAGTAGACTAATAGACAGGTTGTTGTGATGAAGAACCGTCGGAAGATCCACCTACAGGGGGTTGATTTATGGGATTAGGACCGTTAGGAAAACTGAAGCCTCTAGGAGGAGGACCACCAGGACTGTTGGGATCACCAGGAGGACGACCACCTAAGCCTTCAGGACCCTTGGGAGGTAAACCTCTGGAGCCTCCAGAACCACTGGGAGGAGGGACACCAAACCCTCTGAGATCATAAGGACCATTAGGACCATAAGGAGGAAAGAAACCAAGCCCTCTAGGCACACCAAGGGGAGGACCTCCATAAGGTGGTCCTCCGGCACCCCCCATAGTATGTATAGGTATCCCTCCCATAGCTAGCATGTAAGACCAGTTTGGTTTCCCCCATGGAGTGAAATTATTACTAGGATATGGAATTCCAGCATAAGGCATTCCTATAGGGTTAGGTTGGTAATTAATGTTTCCTACAGGTACTTGATATGTTGTGTAACCATACCCCCAAGAGGTTTGATTGGTTACAAGTTGTGCCCCCAAGGGCTGAATTGAACTGGATGGGGGGTTAACAAAATTCATGTGGGTAGGAGGGACATAAACTGTAGATTGCTCTATATTAGAGGTCTTCCCATGACTAGCTACAATTCCAGTGACAGATAACATAGGTCGTGTCAAGGATTTCCCCCCGGCACTAGAAGGTATTAATGAAACAGGAATTGAATGTTATGGCCTAGGCATGGAAGACCTGAGAGGATTGGGAACAAACATAATATGGTTCTGGAACAAGGCCTACCTAGCACCGCATTGGAGGGGTCTTGACAGAGTGGTTCTAGACAAGCACTGCTTCTGGATAAAGGGACTCAGGCGGTGGCATCTCTTATGGCTAACATAGTTCAGGAGGTGGCACTGCTTGTTGCCAACAACACCTGTGTGGTTCCTTGAATAGATCCAAAGCAAAAGGAGAATGAGAAATCAAGTTAAAAATTCATCAAATCAAGGTAAAGATTGATGAATTAATAGTAAAAAAGAGCATATAAAGTCGAAATAGTTCAGATCTAAACAGATCTGAACGTTCAAACCAAAATTCACTAAGTCAGATGGCAGATCTGAATGAAGAGAGTTGGAGATGGAGCCTGGATTTGGATAATGGTTTAAATACCGAGGAAGATCAGATCAACTAAAATTTGCTTTTCTCCCTAGCGGAGTTGCCAGATTTGTGATCATGGATGTATTTATAAGGATCAATGGATAGGGATAGTTGAGAGAATTGTGGGTGAGGTGGCTCCAAGATCCTACCAAGGGGGATCTCAAGCTCAAACTAACCCATATTGATAGGGATAAGGGAGGACACGAGGCTCATGATCTAGAAGCCTCAAGAAACATCTCTTTTTCCCATTTTACCAAGGGTACCGCTTTTGTTCCCTTATGATGTTCGGTTTAGGTGCGAATCGCTTTAAGAACAAATCCTATAGGTGGTGGCACCACTTCTCTCTAAAAGGACACAGGCAGTGCTGAAGAAGTTACTGCTCATCAGCCAAAGGGTAAGCACGGTGCTAGGTTTTTTCAAGTAGAATTGACAAACAGAGCAAGTTTCCACTCCTAGTTTTGGGATTAAGGGAAAGCATAGGGGTTAAGGATCTCATCACATGATGGTGACAAGATTTAGGTATAACAATAGCAAGTTCACCAAACATCTGAGTAAGTTATAGTTGCATTGGCTAGGCCCATATCTTATTATTTCCATTACTTCAAAAGACACAGTGAAACTACAATAGTTTGATGGTGTGATTCTTCCAAAGCTAGTGAATTCTAGCAGGTTGAAGCCTTACAGGATGGGTCCGGAGCCATGTGATGCTTGAGGCGATGCGCGAGAAAAAACAAATATCAGGATAGGATGGTAATTAGGAGGATGGAATGCTAGGAGGAAGTGGCTATGCAAGTATAGGAGTCAGTATTATAGTTAGGGAGTCATGTCGCAATAGCAGTAGGGCTGCAACAGATTCAACTCAGCAGTAAATACAGTAGTTAAAGTAGTTAGCTGGAAATGCTTCTTGATGATACGTGCCTTAATGTCGGATCTGACCATTCGATTGGAAGGATTAGAGAAGGATTCAGGTGATTAATGCATGATTTGGTTGTAATGATTACAAGGAATCATAATGATTTAGTCATAATGATCAGTAGCTCGACTCAACACTATAAGAAGAGGTCGAGTGTGGTCATAATTCACCATTGTGAAACCTTGTTTTTTCATTTGAAGTGCAAAGTTGTTGCAGTAATTTGTGTTGCATTGTGCAGTCGAGTTACAAAGTGTAGTGAGGTTGAGGTGCCCATTGAGGACTTGGGGAGCTAGTGCGGCATGTCGAGTGAGCTATTTACAGTTGAGATTTCCAAAGAGAGGGAGTCACCAGCTGTTAGGATAACCATTGAAGTATAAGTTGCAAGCATGATGGTGGGATCATCATCGATTCCAAATAAGAAGAGGGGGGAAGAAAGACCCACATCCCTAGTTCATAAGGAGAGGCATACTCAAACTTCTGCATAGGAATAGGAGGAGGCACTTGCACAAATAGGTCCATCAACTTCAGGGGATGAGGAATCATTAGCCCACATAGGGTTATCCACTGTGGATATCCCTGGGTATGTGCCTCCCTTCCAGCGGGATGCGAAGCCCAGGAAGAGGACGAAGAACCAGAAATACCTGGTTAGGATGACGGAGATACTAAAAGGAATGAGATGTACCAGGGACATTGTGCCCTCGCTCACCTAGAAGAAACATGAGGACCATGATACGCTTGCATCACCAGAGATTGCTAGAGAACCACATCTACCTATGGCACAAGTAGGAGGCATCCCAGTAACACAAATTCCACATGATTGGGTGCAAGGTTTGGAGAGATTGGGATTGTTGGGATTGATCAACATGCTGCATTTTGGGTAGTTGATGGAGGAAAACACATGCATGAATAAATTCTTGGTGTGCTTCCATGGTGAGATTCTGTGGCTGGACCAGCTGGTTGCAATCACTCTGGTGCTTATTTTAGAAATCATGGGGCTTCCTAATGAGGGTCCTGACCCATCGTAGTACTTTTAAGGGAAATACAATGACAGGAAGTTGGTTGAAACACTGAAGAAAAGATACAATGTGCAATGCGACGGATGAGTGTATCGGGTTGATAGCATCACTGATCAAGATGTCTTCATCGCAGCAAGGATCCTAGCTAGCAAGATAGTCGAAATGAATAGACCTTACCAATGCAATTCAAGGCTCATCACATGTGCAGAGAAGTGTGCACAAGGGGTGCAAAAAAACTAGTCATTGTTCTTAATGACCCAGTTGATGGATGATTCCTTAGTAGTCCAGGTGGGGCAATGATCATTCACCTACAGTTGGTTGCTGATTTTGACTATTTTGGTGGCTTGGATAGAGCCATAATATAATAAGGGGAAGGACATAGATACTGTGAAGGTTTGTAAGGAAGTGCGATATCAGAACCTCTGGTATGTGAAGGAAGCAAAGCGACTAAAGGACTGTGCAATTCTGTTCTGGATATACTAGGAGGTGCTGCAAGTTGCAACAACGTAGATTTCGTGACTTATGGAGTAAGCAGTGGTGAAATACCAGCGAGTCATTTAGTTTGCAATTGGGCCACATGCCATTCATGTGCAGGTGCAGTGAGACCCAAAAAAATAGTGGCTTCCTACCATGTATAAGGTTTCTGATGTAGAGCTGGAGGCTAATGTTGATGATTGGCCCATGGAGTGGCGCGCACCTATCAGCATGAAGGAAGTGTCAACTCCACCTGTAAATGCACCGGTAGATCCTTTAATGAACTCACCCAAAAACCATGACTCAAATGAAGCGTAAAATTGAAACCAATGGATTGAGAAGCTGAGCAGGCTTTTGAATAATCGCGAACAAAGAAGAGACAGGAATGGGGTGCGTCCAACAATGCAGCACCAGTGACTAAGGAGCAGTCGAGCCATAGTATCGCGGTTGTTCCAATAGTAATTGATGCGATGGGAGAACATATGAAGAAGTAGGCGACTAACGTATTTGGTGAGGTAAAAAATCTCCTTGATTCATTATTTAATGTAGTTTTACATAAGGTACCAAAGGCAACCACTGTATAGAAGGTTGGTTCGATCAAAACTGGGACATGGATTAGGAATGTGCAAATTCTGCCACATGCAATCAGGACCAACAATGAGGACCTCAATGCCTCACTTCAGCAATTACAGGATCTTTCATTGGACATCAATGCGTTGTTGACCTAGACATTGGTGCAGTTGCAGAAGATTTCCACTCAGGAGTTGGCAGACATAGAGAATATAGTTGGAGACCACCTGTTGAGGTTGCAGGAGAAAGAGGCTGAGGCACAAAGGGAGATTGAGGCATTTAAGGAGGACCAAGAGAGGCTATTCAAGGAGAAAGCAAAGGAAATTGAGGCGCTAAAATAGGAGAGAGATCACATGACAGTGGAGAAAGCGCAACTTTGGGACAACAGAGTCCACTTGGAGAAAGTATTTTTGCTTCTTGTCAACGGATACCTAAGAGCACGGCAGAACTAGATGCAGAATCAAAAGAAGAGTGACTTGGGGTTTTCATTGTGTTAGCATTATAATCCTCCATTGTCCAATTTGGTCAATCATGTATAAATTAGGAGTCTTTTAGTCTATATTTAGTCATTAGCATCATTATGTCCACGTGGCCTAATTGGGCAACATGTACTAGTTACTAGAGTGTGGGGAACACTAATTGAGGCTAAATTCGACTAAATTCACTTGCATGAATTAGTTTAGGAGCCTCCTAAATCAATCCCTACAATTTAGGATCCATTGGGAGTGCCAAAACCAACCTCCTTCAGTTGAGTTTAGTTAGTGACTAGTTAAGCCTAGTTAGGAGTCAATTACATCCAGTTACATTCAGATAACACCAGTCATTGATTGATTGGATGTGGGAAGGTGTAATTCCTCATACCACATTCAATTAGGCTAGTTAACTGATTCTAACTGACTGGTGCACTGATTAAGGCAACTGGGGCTAACTAGTTGAGCTCCGATAATGATTTAGACATGTCAAGTTATTGATGCAGCTAGGTAGAGTCAATAAATTTGAATTATTATCTCATGCTTTCGAATTGACTAGTTATTAATGCCAGTGTATTACATTGTAATTAATTATCCAATTACGTTTTGATTAATGAAAGCATTCACAGTTGCAAGCCTTTTTTGCATTGTTTCATTCTTCAATTACCGAGTAAAAATGTCTAATCTATTTTGTGAGTTGTGTGTTGAGCCATAGATCTATGTGCTCAATTTGATATGGTATCAGAGCCTCGGAAGGACAAGGCACTTCTCCTTTCTACAGATCTCATGCTGGATCAAATTTTTTTGAGTGAAATTGCTCCTTCCAACTCTGCACCAGAAGCGACAAGTTTACCACATAAATCCTCAGCTTGGGAATTGTTGATCAAGCTTGCTTGACTAACTAATATGGGTGTGATGAAAACTTGAAAAGTGCGGGTTTTCTGAAATTATGATGCCCCTTTTGTGTTTTTGTAGGTACAACTTTGAATGGATTCATCAGTTCCTCTTTTCACCCCATTCACAAGCTATTAAAAATGGAAGTTGAAGATGATTGCATCTCTCAAGAGACAAGATATCTATGAGGTGTTTATTGGACTTGGTAAATATTTTTATGATAATGAGAATGACCGGATAAATGAAGGTGATGCAGCCTTTGGAGCAATAGGTCTGTCCCTTTCTCCTAGCTTGCACTACCTCACTAAATCTGTTGAATACCCAAATGATCTCTGGACAGACTTCAACAGAACCTTTGGAAAGCATAGTGAGGATCATAATAGAAATTTGGAGAGAACACCCAGCACCACAAGAGTTCTTGATCCAAAATTCTATGGCTCTACTCTCTCTGTTGAAGTTGTTCAAGATGAAGAACTAGTAGAATCTTCTACACAGTCAATTCAAATTGAAGAAAGTCTCCTTGCAGTGACTCCTTCTCCTGATGCTACGGAAGTTTGTGAGATCTCTAATATCTCATCTTCTCATATGTCTGATATAGAAAAATACATTCGAATCTCTGATATTGAAGAAAAAAACTATTGCACTTCTATGCAAACATTTTCCATTGATTCTCTATTAAATTTTGTGCAAAATTTGCCAGTGATTGCCTCCAAAAGTGAAGAGGAATTTGATTTCTCTCCTTATAATGTTGCTTCTAGTGTGCAGATGAGTAATACCTTGGAAATTTTGGAAAATATATCATATTTTAGGAGTGATCCATTCTCTCTCCTTGATCTATATCTTCCAGCAAATTCCTACAGGATTGCATGCACTAATATTCATAATTTTGAAAAAGGAGAAAACTGTGCATCTACCGTCTCAGTGGACCATACTTTTGGATCTGATATGAACTTATTTGGATATGATATGATATTATTTGGATCTTATATGATATTATTTGGTTCAAATTTTAGATTCCAAGATCTTTCAGCCATGCTTGTAGCTGCTCTCACTAATCTCGGTGTCAAAAATCAAGTACCGCAAGTCTTCTTCAAATTTGCTACTGGGGATTTGGTGTTAGTTTCCTCTTATGATGTTGATGATATTTTATTTTGTGAATTATTAGTTATTTATGAAGATATATCATATTATGGAGCTCAAGCATTAGTTCTTCACAGTCCCAGTGCTTCTCTACCTTTGGTCACATGCTCATCTCCTCACAGAACTAGTAAAGAGGAAGACATTATGAATTTGCCTAGACAATTGCTCCTAACACTTGGGGATGATTTTTCCACTCATTTTTTTCTATTCAAGTCTGCAACATATCAGTTTATTGAGTGTTCTTCACATGGTTTGAATCCTCAAGCACCTTTTCTCTCTTATTAGTTGATTTCAGTTGCTCTACATGGGTCCAGTTTTCATCCAGCACCTGTCTATATTTCTGATTTAGTTGTGCATATTATTCTTCTTCCAAAGAGGAAGATTCCTCCAAACATAATTATGGATAATTTCACATGCCAAGACCCAAGATACTTGTGCACATAAGAACCAGGTTGATCCTGATTCTACCTGCTTAGTTTGAGGAGGTATTTTTTCCCATGTGGTTGTTCCCTGGTTCCTTGTATTAAGCAGTTACTTTGCCTTAGCTGTAATGGGTGACCTATGGTCTTAGTTACTAGGGCCCAAATTTTTTTAAAGTTACCATTCAGGGGGGGTGTTAGGATTATAATATTTCATTGTCTAATTTAGTCAATCCTGTCTAAATTAGGAGTCTTTGCGTCTATATTTAGTCACTAGCATCATTGCGTCCACATGACCTAATTGGGCAACATGTACCAGTTACTAGAGTATGGGGAACACTAATTGAGGCTAAATTCCACTGATTGCACTTGCATGCATCATTTTAGGAGCCTCCTAGACCAATCCCTACAATTTAGGATCCACTGGGAGTGCTTGAACCAACCTCCTTCAGTTGAGTTCAGTTAGTGACTAGTTAATCGTAGTTAGTATTTAGTTACATTCATTTAGTGCCAGCCATTGATTGATTGCATGTGGGAAGCAAAAATTCCTCACCCACCACATTTAGTTAGGCTAGTTAACTGATTCTAACTAACTGGTGCACTGATTGAGGCAACTGGGGCTCACTAGTTGAGCTCCGATAATGATTTAGACATGTCTAGTTATCCATGCATTTAGGTAGAGTCAATCAATTTGAATTCCTCTCTCATGCATTTGAATTGACTGGTTATTAATACTAGTGTATTACATTGTAATTAATTATCAAATTGTTTTTTTATTAATGAAAGCATTCACAGCTGCAAGCCATTTTTTGAACTGTTTCATTCTTCCATTAGAGGAAATTTGAGGTCTAAAATGGGCCTCCTAAGAAAAATAATAAAATAATAGTTAAAATAATAAAATAATAGTTATTAATTTTGGAGGAAGCATGAAAAAAAACTGCTTTTTGTGTTCGTATTTTCAACATATCTCCCTGTGTTTTTACTCAAATTCTGAGTGGGAGAGCTCGTTGGATGTAGAATTTAATTCCGCATCCAACGAGTACCCACACTACATACTTTTAATGGACCCCGCTACCCCAAAAACAAGAATTACCTAAAAAAAATGTGATGATGACATCATCATCACATTTTTTCAGGTAATTCTTGTTTTTGGGGTAGCGGGGTCTGTCAAAAGTATGTAGTGTGGGTACTCATTGGATGTGGAATTAAATTATGCATACAACAAGCTCTCCCACTTGAAATTTGAGTAAAAACACAGGGAGATATGTCAAAAATACGAACAAAAAAGTAGTTTTCTTTTATGACAAATATGTCAATTCAACCATTNTTACTGAGTAAAATAATTGTCTGATCTATTCTATGAGTTATGTGTTGATCCATAGATATATGTGCTCAATTTAATACATTGCATAGTTACAATGTGACAATGCGGACTTACAAGACCTAGTACATACAGAAACACCATCGAAGAAAGTTGCGGATAGGAAAAGAACCATTGAGGACTTCACAACGCAGCTAGAGGAAATGGAGCGAGAAGCGACGCAACTAACTGACATGACTACACAATTTTGGGGCATTGCATTTCTAGACACGTAGTTGGAGCAACTGACCATGCAGTTGCAGCAAGCTGAGGGGAAGTTGGAAACATTGAATACATCACTTAAAGTGATTTCCCTACTCATACAGATCACAAATTTCATAGAATTGAAGAGCTTGTAGCAATGGGTTGCAAAGGCCAGGGATCGTCAGCAGAGGCGTACAACATAGTTACATGAATTTCAAGAGATTGGTGCGCAGTTCTCAGTAAAGGAAATTTTGATGCTGCAAGGAGTTTAGGAGGGAAGAAAGGATGTCACAGCAAAGATCATTGAGCACCCACTAGATAATGAAGTGATAGAAAGTTGGGAGACTACTGAGAAAATCAATGAAAACATCAAGGAAATTACCCAATAGTACGAGGACTTCAAGGTGAAGATCAATGGATACACAATTTCCAGCTGACGTGGCTCGAGGGAGAGCCACAAAATTATGTTGGTGGCATGTTGGCAGGAATTTGGGGGGTAAGTTATCTGCACAACATCACAGATGCTTTGCAATATCAAAGATGTCACGCAAGATGGGAAATGACGCGCAAGTCGGATTTATAATATTTTATGTCTTTTGGTCCTATTTTGTAGATTTGGACCGCATTATGTGGATTGTGGTCATTATTTTGTATATTATGTTAAGAAGTAGTTAGGAAGTTGGTTAAGTGGACTACCAATGTAAAGAAGCAAGCCTATAAATAGATTTATAATTGCAGGTGTCGAGTCTTCTTAACAAGGATAATTTTAGGGGTGAAATTTAACCCATGGGATATTTTTCCATTCTTTTTTCCAAAACAATATTCACTAATTTTCATTTTTTGATGCCCTATTTCACCAAATTTTGATGGGGTAAATTTTTTTCACTCTAAAAATAGCCAAATTATTATATAAAGGATATAAACCCTTAGAAATTGAAATATTTTTAGAAAAATGTTGCCAAATATTTTATAGTTGACATTTTAAGAATTGGTAAGATTCGCCAACATTTATACACTTTAAAATAAGTATGGTTCCTTAAAATTATCCTTGCTTCTTAGTCTTCTTCGGGGAACTTTTTGCATATGTTTATGTTCAAGAGAAATGTTTTGGAGAATTTTTGTTTTGCTACGAAGGTTAATATGACATGACGGAGATTGAGCAAAACCATTGTGTCTTTTTCTATCTTCATGTTTTCCCATTTTCTGCAATCAAAATGTGCATGCGATGTGTATTTGTGAATGATCTGATGTTCCTTTGTTGTGAATGAAGATATACTATTAGATCTGCTTATGCTTCAATGTATCTATTGCGATCTAAGTATGTTGATCTAATCCACTGAATGATTACATGATTCTGTGAATGTATAATCTGAATAATAAGAAATGCTGAATAATGTTGCGTTGAGTTGATAAGTAGATGCATTGTCCTCCTTCATACTATAGAAACTTGGTTATGGAAGCTATCCCTCGAACATCTCAAGTGAGACTTCATCTGCTCTATAGGTGTTTCCGGATGGGTTAAAACCTGTCTGGGCCGGTGCTCAGGGAGATCATGGTGGTTTGGGTTTCAATAGAGAGGGAACCCTTGTCGAAGGGTTTTGTGTCAACAAACCTTAAGGAAGATCCAACTCCCTATTTCTATGGCTAAAACCCCCTTTCCTTACCTGGTCTTGCCACCCTGATATGAATTTATAAGCTATTGAACCAGGACTGCACTGATCCTATGAACCTACTAATCAACACATGTACTACACTGCACAATATGTACCACATTGCACAACCATCGCCACTACTAACCATTACACATCATCTGATCACTACTCATTAACTAGCCACTGCTCACTGCACCACAACTGTACCACATTGCTCATCAACATGCACAATCAACATTTTCGATCAATTTATACCAATCCATATGTTGCTCACATCAACTGACTCAATCAATACAAGTCTGCACACCAAACTCAGTCCACCTAGGTCAAACCAACTGCTCATACAACCAAACCAATCTGATTCAAATCGACTGCACATAATTCAACTTGTGCCAATATTTCTTAGTTGATCCACCCTATACCAATCTTCTTTTGTTCCCATGCCAAATAAATAATATACTTGTGTTAATCTAATCAAGTGCTCTGACATTCAACCAACACTTCTTACTTGGCCTAGTTCATCAAGAGACATATTTTAGCAACTAAGTGACTTCACATATGTTTGACCAAACTTTGTCCAAACATTTAACGCAATGACACCACAACCAACCTCAATCACAATCAAGGAATACTTGACAATTAAACATGATATACCTCAACCAAATAACGTCATCCAAGAAGATTAAATACTTAACCAACTATGTCAAACTTATTCAATCTAATAAACTCTTAGACACAAAAGGATTTTTCACTCAAATAAAATCAAGTCAAAAAATCAAACAAATATCAAGCAAATAGTCACTTACAATACTGTCAAAGGTTGTCATTAATAGTTAATAATAGTCTAGCTCCACTTAGGTCAAAGACACAAGGATCAACACTTGTCAAATTAGTATTCAAAGAAAACACTTAGGTTGATCAAATAAATCATTCACAATATCTATTACTTACATGTCAACCTCTCATTCAATACTACACTATACAACATTCAAGATAAACACCAAAGTATATGCCAACAATATCCAAGGTAATCATCAAGATTTATATCAAGGTCACAACAAGATATATTCCAAGATAAACATCACCATATCCTCCATAACATATTCAATGACTTCAAATATATATACCAATATATAGGCTCACATACTAATATCAAAGATGAACTCTATCCATGAGAGAAATGTGCCATCACAATAGAAACCAAGAAGCATGAACCATACCTTTTTGAACATTTGTTGCTGCTGCAACTGCTTCCCCAAAAAATTTACATTTTAGGACCCCTCCTTCCATTTTTTATTTTTACACTTGTGACCCAACTCAGATAAGCCCTCCCTGCATACTTAGTCTTTCATAGAAGCTCGAGCAGAAGGTTTTTCCCTAATCCTGAAGTGTTATTTTGGTAAAATTACTTAGGCACGACCTTGGAAACAAGCCTTCCAAGAAAATCTACTTTTGATTTAATATCAACGGTTGAGAATCGCTTTGACCTAGATCAATGGTCAAGAAAAGCGGAAGCAGAAAAGAGAAAGAGGAAGAATTAAAGTTAACCTTTGAAAAAAGTTGGAAATCCACGTTCTACTTTATGAAGTGTGCGATCCATAGATTAATGGCTAGGGACGAATCCAAAAAGATCCAACGACTAAGAAATGGTAAGAGTGGAAGGGAGGAATTGGAAAATCCAAGTTTCGCTTGTGAAAAAATTGCAAATATTCCTTCTGCCTTCTGTAGTTCAAGATCCAACAGTCCAGAAGGATTCTACACATATCAACAATCCAGGGAAAAGAGGAAGCGGAAATTTGGAATTTTGGTCACGAAAAGTTAGAATCCTGCCTTTCACCTTCTGTAGTCTCAAATCAATGGTCCAGAATCGCTCTACATAAATCGACGCTCAGGGAAATGCGGAAGCGGAAATGAGGAAGCATAAAGGTCAATTTTCGTTTATGAAAAGGTTAGAGTTCTATTTTCCTCTTTCTGTGATCTATGATCTGATGGCTAAGGATGAATATGCACATATCAATGGTGTGGAAAGGAGCAGAAGTGTGGAAAGTGGAAACATAAGAATTTAGTCATAAAAGGTTAGAATCATGCTTTCTGTGATCTGCAAGATGTATGGTCCATAAAGATTTCACATAAGATTGATGGTGCGAAAGGTTGTCTTGGAAACCAAATCGCGGAAGTTAGAATGTAAATTTGGAAAACCCAAAACCTACAACTTTGATCTCATATAAACGGCTGGGGATGACTCCGGATTAAAATCAATGGTCTAGGGAAAAGTGGAAAAGAACTTGTTGGGCCACATGATCTAACGGCTCAAATAAAATCCAATCCATCTTTTGAGATGATCTGAGTCATCCAACCTCTATTTCGTTTGTGACTGTCAACCATTGGGGAAATTGAGAAATCTTCCTACTGAAACATAAACTAAGTAGACATTGCTTGCTTAACAAGGCGCTAGTCATCGTGTTTTGTTCTGTTTAATAGTCAACACATATCATTAAAATTACAATTGAAAATATGGTGATTAGTTGCAGTATCATTGGAAAATTATTGTTTTTTCTAGAATAGATATATCTCTCATGATGTTTTCTTTATATTCGTAGGTATTATGATTCACCAAGTTAGGATGGGAGATTGCAAGATCAGGTAAAGGTTGCATCTTTCAACGACTGAGATTCATGGGAGATCAATATTGATGGTCTTGAAGAATTCCGTTGTTTTAACATGCAAGGAGAAATAAATTTCTCAGATCAGTGGAATGGCGTAGGACCTGCATTTTTCAATGGCCAAGATCAAAGGTGGAACCATATCTAAAGTGGCTGTGAATTCCACTGATTCAACATGCTCATGGAAAATAACTTTTTAAATCTACGAAATTGGTTAAAGTGATACATCTATCAATGACTAAGATGAATGTTTGATCTAGATCAACGATTGAGGTTGATTTCACCGATTGAATGTGCACGAAATATGGAATATTTCAGGGGTGCGAAATCATGTAGAACCCGCACTTTTAAACAGCGGGGATCTAGGAAACTTTTTGATCTATGGTTAGAATCGATTTCATGATAGGAACAAGCAGGAAGTTTATCAAGTTGGCTGATTGTGAAATCAGTTGAAGGTTGCATCTTTGAATGGTTCAAATGAATATATGGTTATATCAATGCCTATGATCCATTTCACTGGGAAAACTAGTGCGGGTGAAGAAAATCTTGACAGGTACGATACTTTATGAAATGCACCCTATGACAATTGAAGTCCACCATCGATTTAGATCTGACACTCCTTCAACCATTTCTCCAGTGAACTAGAAAGGGAGTTAATTATGGGAGACGAGAGAGAAATACTTTATGAAAGTGGGTTGATATCAAATTTGAAATCCGATCTTCATTGATCATCGAATGGACCTTTGGCTGCATGTATTTCTAGTAAGGCAAGGCCCGTGTAATTTTTTATTTTTTATTTTTTTTGTTTTATGAAACCGTTTATATCTAGCGAGGTGGGCGAATAAGAATCCTAGGAATCTCCTGGGTGTCAGATAGAGATAGTATAAATAGGGGTGCAAAGCACTGTAGAAGGAAATTTTCCTGGTGAAAAGAACATTGGACTATTTTGAAAAATAGCTACCTCTTTGCTAATAAAAAGGATCATTTTGTCAGAAGAAAGGGCCTACGCAGAGATTTAATTAGAATGTCTGGAAAGCATTCTCTAGAACTATTTGTTCTTTATTATGTGCATCATATAGTGAGATTGTTCTAAACTCCTGGGACTATTTCCTTGGTCCTGAATGTCTGGTTCCTTGGTCCTGAATGTCTGGTGTATGTATAAATGTGTGTGTTGATAGGGTAATAAATGCTTTAATTATATTAGAGCTACCTCTGGTATTATTTCTGCTGTGAATATGATTATTGTTTTGGTATGGCTATCTGTTAGACCTTTATGAGCATTTAAATTATATTACTCTGAACTCTCAATTTTCTCTCCGGCCGAGATAGAATAGTTTAAGTTTTAGATTTAGATTAGACCTACATTTAGCTTAGGCATCTGAGCTAGGACGTAATGAGTAAAAGATTAAAGAATTTAATCTACGTTTGTTACTGGATAAATATACTCAAGCGGACTCAAGCTAGATATCCCTAGTCCAAGTGGATCTAGAACAAATCAAGTACACAATACAACCTAATTTCCTATATCAATCAGAAATGCAAGTTGATGGATAGATCACATACCTACAATATGCCATCCTCTTCTCTCTTTGTTGATCCAAGCTCTAGAACCTTCAAATCGTCAGCTGCAAAACTCTATAAAAAAAAGTGGAAACAAGAAAATAGTACATGTGTATCCAAACACGAATTGATATAAGCTAAGAGTTAAGGAAGAAATATCTAAACATTATTAACACAATAACATTTATGGAAATACATTTTTATTAATGTAATCAAGGAGATACATATAATTAGATAAAAGAAGGAATGTCACAACCTAGCCTTAACGTTGCAACTTTCCATCCAAAAATCCAAGCCGAAGCCTCCAAAACAAGATAATAGCCTCCCAAAGTATGATAGGGATCACCTAGAAATTCCACTAGCATAAAAGTACCATAGTCCTTCCCCCCTTCACAATGGAGTGAGGGTTTAATTTATAAGGCTAAAGGGATAGAGTAGGTTGAGAATTAGGAGGAGGGGTCTAAGGCATATTCCCCATAGGTTAAAAAAATGAATTGCAGCTCACCTAAATGATAGGGATATAAATGCACCTCATCCACCTTTGAGAAGGGTCTCGAAGCTCCGTTTTTTTCCTTCTAAAAACCACCGATGCACATTTCATAAAGGGAAAGAGAATTGTTGGTGCAATTAGTATTAGGAGACATAGCACTGGCACCAATGCACCTAGCATGAAGGGAAAGAGCACCATTGACGCTCCTAACATGAAGGGAAAGAGCATCGTCCTTCCTAAAGAGAGAAAAAAGGCAGAAACAACCTCAATATCAATCAACTTTAGAAAATGGAAATTTTGGGATTAGGAAAAGGGTTGACACATGGATCAAGAGGACAAGATTTTGGTGTAGCAATGGTAGTCAAAACCGTGAATCAGATGGATTCCCCACTCCAAATGGTGGACAATCTTATTGGGATTATTTACCAAGGAGAATCCCTACTATTTGGTACCTGGGATTTTTCCAAGAATCAACAATTTTGGCTCTAGAAGGAGGGAAGCCAGTGCATGGATGGTAGAGGAAATCTATTTTCAAAGAATATTACATTGGAACAACATCAGAAAATAATTTCCTTGAAGATATTTTTCTTGGATTTAAAGAACAAGAATATGCAGGTTCTGGAGAAGAAGAATCAGAGCATTTGTATTTTTTCCCATTTGAAGAAGTAGATGAGTTTAGGAGACATACTAGATCATACGTCAAGAAAATTAGGGGGTTAAAAGTTATTCTTGCATTACCTAGAAGGAAAGCTTCCAAAAAATTACCCTCATACACTAAGGATTCAATTCTTGTGGAAAATTTGGAAGAATTGGTAGATCTATCCATCTAAGAAATTGTTCATCCGTTTGAACAATTGGATCCTGAATCCTATATAGTTTCATTTTTCAGTCAATCCCCACCACAATATCCTACTCAAATCATGGATTTTTTTAATAATACGAGAGAAAGAACGCCACTCAACATTGATGCTCCATTGTATGATTTTACTAAGAACCCAAAAAAGGTTTTACCAAAATTTGATCCTGGAAAAGGTGTTTTTGTAGAAGATCACTTAAAGAGTTTTTATATGGATTTGAATATCTTAAATGTTGAACATGAAGATGTTGTTTGTGGAATTTTTCAATATACTTTTGAACCTAAAGCATCTTCATGGTGTGACTTTATTTTGCAAGCTAATTCAATAGTAAATTGGGATAGTTTTGAAAAGGCGTTCTTAGGTAACTTTGGAAATCAGAAAACTGTGGCCACTCTCATGAAAGAATTGTTATATATGAGGATGGAAAAGAAATAAAACTTCAAAGAATTTAATCCAAGATTCACCACTTTACTGAATAGCTTTAGTGCTACAAAAAAACCAGCTGATGAGTCTCTAATAAAATATTACACTACAACACTTGATCCACCAATACCAATTTTTGTAAAAAGGGATGGTAAAGTTACATTGGTAGAAACTATGAAGAATACAAGAAAGTAGAGGTATATATGGATAGTATAGAAAATCATACTCTAGAACCCGAGTTGAAACATACCACAAGAAAAATTCCTTTGTTGTTAACTAAGCCCAAAGAAGAACACTCTAATGAGCTATAAAATGTGGTGAAAATGGTGCATAAATTGTCAAACAAAATAGTGGTCATAGAAAAAGATAAGGTAACTAGTTCTTATATAAATCCATTCAACCTTTATTACAAAAAAAAAAGGAAGAGAGTGAACAACCCCAACCACATGTGCATAATTCTATTGTTTTAGATTTTAACGAAGTAGGCATAGATCACTTTTGTACTTTTCACCAAGAACCTCATTCTAAAAAAAGTTGTCCATGGTGGTTTAATTCAATGACTCTGGTTATGAATCAGTTGTTAGATACCCAGCTAGTAGATCCTGAAGAAAAGAAATACCAAACTAATGAGCCAGGACAAACAAACAAAGAAACCACTATGGTATTATGGGATTGAGCACCTACTTTGGGGCTAAGTGAATATGAACCTACTGAGGAAATTCAAATGTCATCATTAATGTCACAACTAGAAGCGAAGGGTTGGTAGTGGATGAAAGCTTATTACTACATAAAATAAATAAGTTGAAAGAAAACATGAAGACAATTCTCATTACTACTCAAATAACACCTAACCCTGATCTAGTAAATGTAAAAGAGGCAGTCCCAGTAGCTAACAAACCAATGAAGACAATGATAGATAAATAGAAGGTACTTGAAAAATTTTGGTAGAACGTGATATGGGGTATGATATTGTAGAGGATATTAAGAAAACAAAAGCAAATATTTCTCTATTTGAACTATGTAATTTTCCTCGGCAAAGAAGGAAACTTATAGAAGATTTTGATCCACATCCCAGCAGTATCCCAGAAGCCATTGGGTCTGATGATGAAGTAAATGAAGCAAGCATTGGAGGAAAATCTAAATCTCAGATTTTACCTTTTCTTTTGTCATTTGATATTTTTAATCGTAATGTACATAATTGTTTGGTAGACTCTAAGGCTTCATCATATGTCACGCCACTTTCAATATGTATAAGGATTAATGGCTAACTCATACCATCTCCATCTCAGATAATTCAATTAGACAAATATGTTGTTAAATTCATAGGGGAAATGAAATATGTTTTGATTCATTTGTATGCAGATCCCAGAGTTTGTTAGTTCATAGATTTTATGGTAGTGGATATACCAGAAGAATGTGGATTAATTTAAAGTAGGGATTAGTCAACAAAACTAAATGGTTACATTGCAACTGACTGGTCTCACATGTAGCTGGCACACAACAATAGTCAAAACCAAATTAAAATACTAAGGGAACCACACATGAACTATAATGTAACTCAGTTAGAAGGGAAGAATAAACCTGTGAACGTATTGTCTTCATTTTTTGGGAAACTATCTTTTGGAACTCGAACCAGGGAACTACCATGCTGAAGAAGCCAGTTGTGAATCAACCGCATAGTCTGATCTCCTTCAATTCTCATGGGATGGTTATATTGATTGTAATATAGTAAAATTAGTGACTAACATAGGAGATGATACTAACCAGGTAGACTTAGAAGATAGATTTTGGTTTCTGTATTTTGATGGTTCTAAAACCCAAGAGGGATTAGGGGCAGGTTGTATCCTGATTGATCCAGATAACAATAAACATTTTCTCTCTTGTAGACTAGAGTTCGAATGAAAAAATAATACTGTTGATTATGAATCTCTAGTTCTATGTATGAAGTAATCCATTGGGTTAGAAGTAAAAAATTTGAAAGTTTTTGGTGATCTTGAGATAGTTGTTAGACAAGTAAGAAACACCATTCATTGTTTATCTCCACATCTTAAAGGATACCAGTCTGAGGTATGGAATTTGATTATGCACTTCAATGCTTCCAATATAAATGTAGTACATATATTTCAAAACATTGCAGCTCATTTATTAGCTACTTATGCATCTATATTAGTACCAACTAATAACAAGTTTTCTATTGAATTGATTTTCAGGCCATCAGTACTTGACAATGTTACAAATCTGAGGGTATTCGATGACGATGAGCAGATTATTGATTTATTGACAAATAAAGAATATTTTAAATAATCAATAATTGATGAAGAAGAACATTTGTCAGGTTTACAAAATGAATATGCAATTCAGGTAAATTTCATGCCTAAAATGGTAAGAACCCTCAAAGGGATGTTTGATTTGCAGAGTAAATTCTAAAAACCAGTCAATGTGAAGATGAAAATTTCATCAATACAACACAAGTTGGTCAATATGGGATAAGAACGTGAATCCAAATATGTCAATTTGGGAAAATGTTTCTCACCTAGAGAAAGATGTAAGTTCATCAAGTTTTTTCGACAATATAAAGACATATTCTCCTAGACGTATGAATATCTAAAGACTTATGACACTCACATCATCCAGCATGTGATTCCCATCAAAACAGGAGCAAATTTGTTTCAACAACAACTTATAAAGATGCACCCAAAGTTGGATCCTTTGATGCATAATGAAGTAAAGAAGTTACTAGACGCAAAAATCATCTTCAAGATTCGACATTCCGAATGGGTGGCCAATCTAGTCCCAGTGAGCAAAAGGTTAGGAGAGATAAGGTTGTGTGTTGACTTCAGGAAATTAAACAAAGCATGAAATAAAGATAACTATATGGTTCCACCATTAGAATAGATTTTACAAATGGTTTTAGGCTCAAAAATGTTCTCCCTGTTAGATGGATTTTTAGGGTATAATCAAGTATTAGCAGCCAAATAATACTAATTAAAAACAACATTTCGTACAAACTGGGGAACATTCACTTATAGAAGAATTCCTTTTGGACTCCTGAATGCTGGAGCCACATTTCAGAGGGCCATGGAAATTGCACTAGGAGGTTTAAGTGTCCATTGTGTAGTAGTGTACTTAGATGATGTAACAATTTTCTCCAAGAGACAAGAATAACATGTTTTTCACTTGAAACGGATTTTTGACCGCTGTAGAATATATGGTATATCTTTGAACCCTAAGAAGAGCATATTTACAGTTCTTGAAGGAAAATTGTTGGGACACATCATCTCAAATAAGGGAATATCAATATATCAAGAGAGAGTTGAAGCTATAACTTAGATTCCCATGCCCCATAATAGGAAAGCTAGCAATCATTTATGGGCACAATAAATTTTGTTTAGAGGTTTCTCCCTAATTTTTCTCAAATTGTGAAACCTTTGCAGCAAATGGTGAAGCAAAGTGTACAGTTCAAGTGGATTGACATTGAGAAAATTTCCCTTAAATATATCAAAACAACAATAGCTCAGGAACCTTCTTTGAGGAGTCTATACTTTGAAAAGGACTTTATTTTATATACCTTTTGCTTCATACAACTCTTCCGTAACAGTGCTTACATAGAAAGGAGAATTGGGAGATGAATACCCAATATCATTCATGAGCACTGGATTACAAGCGGCAGAATTGAATTACCTAGCCATGGACAAACAAGCATATGTAGTCTTCAAGGAAGAAAAACAATTCAGACCATATATTCTAAAAACTTTAACAAAATTTGTAGTTCCTCACCCTGTTGTTAGGTCTCTTTTTGTGTAGAAAGAATTGGGTGAGCGAAGAGGGAACTGGGTGACTGCCCTACAGGAGTATGACCTGGAATTAAAACTATCTACCATCATCAAAGGTCAATTTTTGTGCAAGTTAATAGCAGAAAATCACATTGACAAAGATTATGATTGGGAGAATGAAGCTCGAGTGAACTTGATGGATGTATGTCTTATATTTACTACTCCTGAATATTGGTACTAAGATTTGGTGTACTATCTTCAACAAGGATATCTACCAGAGCATTGGAACTCCAAGAAGAGAAAGGAACTTCATTTGAATTCAGCCCCCTATCAAATAATGGATGGAGTGCTTTTCAGAAGAAAAAAAAATATGATGGAGTTTTTCTCATATGTTTGGAAAGAGAGGATGCCTTCAAAATAGTCAAAGAATTGCATGACGGACAAGATCAAGGACATTATTATAGGGATACCATAGCTCATAATATACTCAGAGCTGGATATTACTGGACAACTTTGTTAAAAGATGCCCTGGCCTATGCAAGAAAATGTGATGTATGTTAAAGAAGTGGTTGTAAATTGTCAAAAGCAACGGGACCTCTATAACTTGTTGCTATTTCAGATCCATTCGAAAAGTGGGGCATAGATTTTATTGGGGAAATCAATCTAAATTCTTCATTACAACATCTGTATATCCTTACTGCTATAGATTATTTCACACGCTAGGTTGAAGCAATTCCATTGCACAAAGTTAATGAGGATGCAGTCATCAACTTCCTCCAAGAGAATATTATGACCAGGTTTGGAGTTCCAATTTCCCTCGTCTTTGATAATGCATCTTATTTCTCATCTGTTAAAATAACCGAGTTTTCTTATGAAAAATGAATTAAGTTACATTAATCGGCTAATTATTATCCTCGGGGAAATTTTTTAGTAGAATTAACAAATAATAACCTTGTCTGAATTCTAAAGAAGATCGTTATTGAAAATCAAAGAAATTGGCACTCAACCCTTCCAAATGCACTATGGGAAGATAGGGTAACCCCAAATAATTCCTTAGGAGTGTCTCCTTATACTATGGTTTATAGAAAAAGTTATTTCCCCCCCGAACATTCTACTCCCATCGTCATAGTTAGCTCAAGTCTCAAGGGTTTCCAATAGCAAAGTTTTACAAGCACAAATTGACACTTTTTTAAAACTGGAGGAATTACAGGAAAAAGCTAAAGATAATTTCAACCAACATCAAGTTATCATCAAAATATGGTTCGACAAATCAAAATATGGTACAAGAAACTTTGATGTAGGAGACCTAGTTTTGAAATGGGATAATCCTCATGCAGAAAAGGGAAAACACAAAAAGTTCCGACATTTATGAATTGGCTCTTACCTAGTCATTGAAAAGTTAGGCCCTACAAATTACAAATTGCAATATTTACAAGGACAGGAAGAAATTCTTTCTGTAAATGGCCTTTGTATCAAACATTACTTCAGTGAGAGTTCTAGAAACCATTTATACATAAATAAAATTGCTTTTATTGTTTTATGTTTTCCAGTTTGTTTATTTTCTTGTTGGTTTCACCTTATTTCATAGCCTTAGTTTGTTTGCTTTTAATAAACTAGCTCAATTTTTGGTGCTTGGAAATATAGGCATCTAATTAAACTCAAAATCTTTGGATGTCAAGAATTGCTTATGGGAAAAAGAAAATGGTAAATTTCAATCATAATGAGATTATTTAACTATTGACAGATAATGGAAAGGGAAGCTAGTCTTCAAGCCTACATTTGAATCTTGACAACCCCTATGAAATAACCAAAACTCATGAGGTCTGGAGTACTATGTTGGGGTTTCATCCATTTTCACATTAATACCTGTCTCAAGAAGCATATTATGATGGACCCATGGAAAGGAAGCATGTCTGGCTGATGTATGGTATTCAAAATGATCACATTGATACAAATAAAAAATAAAATAAAAAGGCCAAAAGGCTTAGATTGAAAAGTCAATTCTCTGAAATATTCAGTCTTCAATTAAAGAAATGATGCTGAAGAATTAAATCATCAGACCAAAAGGGATGTCAAAACAACAAGTATCAACAACGCTCTTCTTTGTCCATGAGCATGATAAGAAAACAAAGTTGTCACTCACACAAAAGGACATAGTGGATGGAAGAACCTGTACCAAATTCTCAAAGTATAAGGAAGACTCAAAGACTTTTTCAGTCATAAAGAAATCATCAAAAGAATTCTTATAGCATGGGAATGAGGAACAAATGAATACATCTGTATTACTCTGTAACGATCCTATGGAGTCTTATCTAGTGGAAACTTAAATACAGGGGGTAAAATGAACTTCATACTTTGACCCGAGGAGAGTTATCAAGACATTGAGATCTTGGTTTCCTTACTCCCAAAGAAATGGTATCAAATGTGATGCTTGAAAGTTGCATCCCTAAATCAATATGGTTTAAAGAAGTCTCTGGAAATGCTTGTAAGTAATCATTGAACATGTCTAGTATAGTACCATATGGCAGTCTTTTTTTTCAAAGAAGGTTTTTTCAGAGATCTATGTTCACCAACTAGTCGCCAATTGTTGCTTCTTCAATTTCTTCCCCAAAAATTTTACATTTTAGGGCCCCTTTTTCCATTTTTTATTTTTACACTTGTGGCCCAACTCAATAAAGTCCTCCCTGCATAATTATTCTTTCCTAGAAACTCGAGCTAAAGTTTTTTCCCTAATCTTGGAGTGTTATTTTGGTAAAAATACTTAGGCGCGACCTTGTAAATGAGCCTTACAAGAAAATCCTCTTTTGATTTAAGATCAATAGCTGAGAATTGCTTCAACTTAGATCAATGGTAAAGAAAAGAGGAAGCAGAAAAGAGGAAGCGAAAGGATTAAAGATAACCTTTGAAAAAATTTGGAAAACCGCGTTCCACTTTCTAAAGTTTGTGATCTACAGATCGATGGGTAGGGACGAATCCACAAATATCCAATGGCCAATAAATGGAGGGATCAGAATGACAGAATTGGAAAATCCAAGTTTCTCTTATGAAAAAAGTTGCAAATCCTCCTTTTTTGTTTTGTAGTTCAAGATCCAACGGTCCAGAACGCTTATGCGCAGATCAATGATCCAGGGAAAAGAGGAAGAGGAAAGGAGGAAGCAGCAAGTTGGAAGTTTGGGCATGAAAGTTAGAATCATGCCTTCTGCGGTATCAAATCAATGATCCGGAATCGATCCGCACAAATCGATGGTCAAGGAAAAGAGGAAACAGAAAAGTGGAAGCGAAAAGGTCAATTTTCATTTGTGAAAAGGTTAGAGTTTTGATTTCCACTTTCTGCGATCTATGATCTTAAGGATAAGGATGAATCCACAAAGATCAATGGTGCAGAGAGGAGCAGAAGTGTGGAAATTGGAAACATAATAATTTGGCTATAAAAGGTTAGAATCCTGCTTTCCGCGATCTGCAATATCTACGGTCCAGAAAGATTTCACATAAGATCGATGTTGTGGAAAGGTTGTTGCAGAAACCAAATCATGGAAGTTAGAATGTAAATTTGGAAAAACCCTATCCTGTAACTTTGATCTCAGATTAACAATTGAGGATAACTCCAGAATAAAAATCAATGTTCTAGGGATAAGCGGAAAGGAACTTGTTGGGTTGCATGATCTAACGGTTCAAATCAAATTCGATCCATCTTTTGAGATGATATGAGTTATCCAACCTTTGTTTCATTTGTGACTGCGAACCATTGGGGAAACTAAGAAATATTCCTCCTGAAACTTAAACTAAGTAGAAATTGCTTGCTTAACGAGGCGCTAGTCATCATGTTTTGTTCTATTTTATAATCGACACATATCATTAAATTTACAATTGAAAATATGAAGATTAGTTCCTGTATCATTCAAAAATTGTTGTTGTTTCCAGAACAGATATATATGTCATGATGTTTTCTTTATATTCATAGGTATTATGTTTCACCAAGTTAGAATGGGCAATTGCGAGATCAGGTAAAGGTTGCATCTTTCAACAACTGAGATTCATGGCAAATCAAGATCTACGGTCCTAAATAATTCCATTGTTTTAACATGCAAGGAGAAATAAATTTCTTAGATCAGCAGAATGGCGTAGGGCCTTCTTTTTTCAATGGCCAAGATCAAAGGTGGAACAAGATCTACGATGGAGGTGAATTTTTTTCATTCAACATGCTCGTGGAAAATAACTTTTGAAATCTGTGGAATTGGTTAAAGAGATACATCTATCAATGGTTGTGATGAAGGTTTGACCTAGATCAATTATTGAGGTTGACTTAGTGGATTGAATGTGCACAGAAGATGTATTATTTCATGGGTGTGAAATCCTGTATACCCTGCACTTTTGAACGATGGGGATCTAGGTTCATTTTTTATATATGGTTAGAATGGATTTCACGATAGGAACAATAAGGAAGTTTATCAAGTTGGAGGATTGTGAAATCAGCTAAAGGATGCATATTTCAATGGTTATGATGAATATATGGTTGTATCAATGGTTGTGAGCCATTTTGTTGGGGGAACTAGCGCAGATGAAGAGAATATTGATGGGCACAATACTTTATGAAATCCTCCCTATGGAAATTGAAGTCCATTTTCGATTTAGATCTGATGATCCTTCATCCATTTTGATAGTGAACTAACAAGGGATTTAATTGTGGGAGACATGAGTGAAATCCTTTTTGAAAGTGGGTTGATAGCAGATTTTAAATTCGCTCTTCATTGAGCGTTGGATGGATATTTGGACACGTGTATTTTCAGCAGGGAAAGGCCCGTGTAATTTTTTTTTATGAAACCATTTTCTCTATCCATGTGGGAGAATAAGAATCCCAGGAATCTCCTTGGTGATGGATAGAGATAATATAAATAGGGATGCAAAGCACCATAAAAGGACTTTTTCCTGGTGAAAAGAACATCGTACTATTTTGTAAAAGATCTACCTATTTGCTAATAAGAAGGATCATTTTTGAGGAACAAAGGGCCTGCACAGAGATTTAATCATAATTTTTGGAAAGAATACTATAGAACATTTCTTCTTTCTTTTGTACATCATATAGTGAGATTTTTCTAACCTCCTGGAACTATTTCCTTGGTCACGAATGTCTGTTGTTTGTATAAATGTCTGTGTTGACAGGGTAATAAATGGTTTAATTATATTGGAGCTACCTATGGTATTATTTCTATTGTGATTGTGATTATTGTGTTGGTACGACTATATGTTATACCTTTATGATCATTTAGAGTATATTACTCTAAACTCTCAATTTTCTCCGGGACCGGGATAGAATAGTTTAATTTTTATATTTAGATTAGACCTGCATTCAACTTAGGCATCTGCATTTCATTATTTAAACAAAAACTATATCAACGATGGACAAAGGCCATAACCAGTAAAACATTAAATAATTTAATCTACGGTAGTTGGAACCGTGAACCGAACGGATTCCCCACACCAAATGGTAGAGGATTTGATTGGGATTGTTTACCGGGGATAATCCCTACTATTTGGTACCTGGGATTTTTCCACGCATCAAAAAGATCACAATATGAAGAAATTATATGCAAACCAAAATAAAATCTATATCATGTCATCACATATCCCTCATAACAATATTTCCAACAAGCTAAGAATTTTGTAATTCTAATTCAGTATGAGAAAGTTATGTCAATTTTAGGGAAGATGCCCAAAAACATTTTCTCTACAAAGTTTCACACTTTTCTCGAAGATTTGTGAAATACCAAAGAGGGATTTGATTGAAGAAAAAAAAATATTTGATATTCTATTTATATAGGTCATGGAGGAAAGTTAGTACCTCAAACTCGGCTGACATGCAATTCAAAATTACAAATAAATAAATTCTCTTTTGTTTGGTCGGCCGACCCAAAAAGGTGGGGCACACCAACTTCAAAAAATCATATCTCTTCAATCGTAAGTTGTTATAATATGCTCCACATGTAAACGAACATGGATTAATGAGGACTATCTCCCTATGATGGGTTTATTTGAAAATTCTTGGTCTAATACCCTTAAATTCTTCAATTTGTTCAAGAATTCAAAGATTCCACACATAAAGGTGTCAAAGACCATGTTACCTTATGCATAAGTTCCAAGGTCAAAGGATTCAATGGACATAATCAAAGGAATGAGGCATTTGATGGTCTTCACATCCATAGACTTCACATCAACAAGGAGGAGGGATCCACCATATAATCATCATATCAAGGGTATCAAGGACCCCAACACCACCAATCAAATGGGAACAAAGAATTTTTCAAGAATATCATCCTCATATTCAAGGTATGCATATCATTTAAAACATATCCAATGGTTCCGCTATATATATTCATCGCCATAAGAGTACCAACACCCCAAAAGAGGGGTACAAAGACCTCACTGTTATAGCTAATTTTACCACACATGGTTTATCACACTTTTATGGCCTTCCCTATCCCTCTGCGGACTCTTTAGACCCCATGGACTATTTTTGTACCTTTGATGTTTTCAAGATCATCCCTAAAAACACTCATTATTAGTTGTACGCAACTTTCACCACTAGTTTGCAACACCTTATGGGCTTCTTATGCATGATCACAAGGCTACAACATGTCAATTACCATATAGATTCCAAGGGTCATCAAACCACCATATGTGTGGGTTCAAGACCAAAAATTCCAAGGACACCAAGGACCCCATAAGAATGGGTTCCAACATACGACCATAAGTGTCGGTTTCAATGCCCAAGTCTCCACATGTAAGAGGATCAATATCTAATATTTTGGACTCAAGGACCCCAAAAGAACTCAACAACCTCAAGACCATCCAATGCAAGCAATGGGATCCAAGGGACTTACACACATGAGCCATGTTGGTGGGATTAATTGTCTAATTAAATAAACAATTGAAACTCCCAAAACATAAATTGTCAACCCGAGGAATTCTTTTATTTCAAAGCTATTGTGCAAAATATATGCAAGCACAATTTCTACCTGACACTGTTGATCTATTGGTATGAAATCGAAACTCTTCATAAACTAGATCACACATTCTTGAAAAGAAAACAAACCCCAATCCCATTCATACATCCAAATTGTAAATCTAATCACACTTCAATAAAATCAATTCTTATGAAGCAAGATCTAACTACATAAATTTGAAAGAAATGTTATGTTGGCCAACTATCTATGAAACAAATTAACATGAAAACAAATATGACAAATCTAATGAATGAAATCATACAACTATGATGAATCTAATGAATGAAAGCATGAACTAAATAATAAGAAAATATAAACAATAACAAACTTACAATTAACACTACCAGCATCTGCTCAGGGAAGAGGGCCCTTCCTCCACTGAGAAAATTTGGATCTCCATAATGAAGGTCTACAACTCAAGAATTAAGAAACTACCAACATGTATTATCAGAATCAAAACATTAAAACAGAGTCTGGATCAAATCCTATAGCATAACATTGTTTTCTCTCTTCTCACCCTTCTTAAGATATTGATTACATATTTATACATAAAATTCTCTCAAGAGAATGAGAAACCAAATCCCCAACTTGATCTGTTTCAATAGATTTGCTAATTTGGAAAACCGGCCATAACTGCAAATCGGGAAAATACCATCTCGAAGAACCACTTGTATATCTCAAAATGTATCTTTGTTTGGTGATTTCCTCGTGACTCAAGTAAATGAGGCGATTACGCACAAAACCCATGTCTCGGATTTTTTAGATTCTTTTCCATCGACCCACAAATCAAGACTCGAATCAAGGTTTTCTTATCTAGCATGTGTTTTTGGTTAACTTCGTTTGATCATGAGCTGGAGGCTTGAACCATGAGTGCTGCTACTATTAATATAAAAAATTAATCCGTAAACCATTGTCAGTAAAATGATGCATAATAATATTTAATTCATTAAAAATAAAGGAAAACTATCATGGTTAAGCACTAAAGCATCAATGAAAGTAACATGGTATTTACAGGCAATTACAACAAATAGATGGAAAATGGAATGATAAATAGATAATAATATGAAGAAGAGGGATGAAATGTATGTCGATAAGTGATGAAAATATGGACAAATCCATGACCCAACAAGCCACATCATCCATCCAATAACCAATCAAGATACCAAAACAAGTACAATCATAACAAGCAACACAAAGTCCAATAACCAAAGATCAACTAGGAGCAAGGAAATCAACAATGGACTCAAATGGGACCATCATACAACTTAGGGGAACTTGACCAAGTCAATGGGTAACCGATAATTTTTCCATTGTTCTAAGGCCTCCAAGGGATTCAAGCTTGAGATTGCAAATTCAAAAGAGCTCCTCTGACACAGACAACCACAAACTAAACAATAACCCTTAGGGGATCCATAAGGGGCACCAAAGACTCAATAGTTGACATCAATCACCAGAGATTGTTGGCATCAATGACCATGCATTGTTGGCATCAATGACAACTTAATCAATAATCTCCCCCTTTTTTATTGATGACAACACCATAACTTCTCTCTTCCTTTGGCATCAATGACAAAGGGAACATCCTTTGATCATATTTCTCCCCCTCATTGCATGCTCCATGTGTCATCAACTTCTCTTTGTTTTTCAACTTTTCTTCTCGTTTGCATTGATGGAAGCAATAACTTCCTTTGGAAATACTTCTTCTCTTATCACTAATGCTACTTTGAAGGACTTGTATTTTATCACACGGATATTGTTGGAACCAACTACTATATTATACTTAAATCTAATGATTAGGTACATATCTCTTTTTACACATTCTTTGTACACTTATATCACTGGTCGATACTCTTCAAAATGGTATGGGGTTTTCCCAAGATTTTCATCATTTATGTTTTGATCTACTAACTTTATTCTCCATACTTTGGTAGGATGATCATTTGTTCATGTCATTGGATTGAACTTGCTTTCTTCTCCAAAATTTAACTTGTCCCTGCGTCCTGCAATGTTTAGCGAAATTACCATAATGATAGCAATTGTAACACTGAACCAAAAATGTACTTTTATTTATTTTTGGAGTGATTCTGTCATGAGCTCTACAATAAATGGCTTTGTGACCATAGTTGTTACACTTGCAGCAGTGACCATGGAACCTTATAGGATATCTATGAGCAGTAACTTCTCTTGATTCTTATTGATCATGGGATGTTCTGAGAATACATGTATTACTGTTAGACTTTTCTTCTTTTACTATAGAGATTTTATTTTCTTCAATGTTATTCTCGATCTTCAAATTTGTCTTCAACTAAGTAGTTGTTTTTTCCAGATCTTCCTTTAGAGAGAGGATCTTCAATTCTTTCTTTTGAAAAATTTCTATCTTTTCTTGGAGTTGTCTTGTTAGATCTTCCTCTATTTTCTTGAATAATTCCACCTGTTTTTTCAGATCAAAGATATTTTTTTCCATTTGTCCTTTTGGATTCTAATCATCCTCATGGGATTTTTGCAGTTGACCTTTTAGTACATTGTTAACCCAAAAAATCCCTCACTAAGCTCTCCATGACCTACACCACCCAAGGACACCACTTCACGACCCTCCATTAGACCCCCACACCCTAAAAAATGCTTAAGGATGAAGAAAAGGGCTTAAAAACCCCAAAAAGGAGCCTAAAATACTCTCCTAGGAGCTAAAGCCCCCAAAAAGGGATAAAACCATAAAAGGAGCTAAAATTAGGGTGAAAGGGGATAACAGCCCAAAAACGGGGCTAAATCTTGGACCAAGGGCTTAAAACCCTAAAAACCCCAAAGGAAGCTATAAAAGGAGGGTGGGGGGTCAGTCTCAAAATACTTCTCCCTTGCATACTGTTATACTTCTCGTGGATGCCTTGAGACCCTTTGTCTCTCAACCCACCCACACTCCCTCTCCTCCATCTCCATTGAGCCATAGCTCCCCCATCCAAGAGAGGTGTTTCTTCAAGCTAGGGCATGGTGGCCCATTCCAGCCAAAGAGAAGGTATAGCTTGTTATTTGTTGTATTTGCTTAGTTTTTTTTTCTTTGCTTTCTAATCAATGGTTTCATTTGTAGGTTTATTTCCTAACGTGTTTTGCAGGTATTTTGTTTTACTATAGCTTAATGATTGTTTGCAGGTTATTGGAAGTGAAACCCTAACCTTTGTTTGTAGAGGGGTTCTCCATATTTCTCTTCCATCTTTGTTTTCATTACTGTTCTTTACATTCTGTTTTTCTTTTCAGTTTTTCCACAAGCAGGAACCTACCCTTCTGTCCTATAGATAGAAGAGAGCCATTCTTGCCTCTGTAGCAAGGAGAAATCCCTGCTACAGAAAGTGATGATACAATAATGGTTGCCTCAATGTGAGGCTGAATACAATACTAATCTGATACATTGGACCCATGGAATTCTCATGGAATGTTATATCTTCATGATTGACAGTCTGCTGGATCTGGAATGGTACATAGCTATATGGACTCACTGATTGAGAGTCAGAGTCTCTATGGTACAAGTATGTTGCATCAATCATAAATCTATATAGAAGCACTAATGGGGATTCTGAACACTATCTCCAATGCAACCCAAAAATCACAAGAGACATAACTTGTTTAGGTCACTCCAATAGACTCATCAATGTGCTAGAGTCAGGTGACATCCGGGGTCTTTGACCAAGTATTATGCGGAACAAACCCTATATGAATATCAATGGTGCAATGATGTAGTTGGAGTCGAGCACGTGAGAAACAACCATCCTGAGAGGCACTAAGGACTCCTCTCAAGTGGTCCCAGCAACTCATCAATGAGGTTAATGAAACTAGGATACAGGGACCTTTGGGTCTATCCTATGAAATATATGTGTTGTCGTCGACAGAGGGGGACCTGCCCCTAGTCAAGGAAATGATGTTTCCTTGACCAGGAGCGCGAGGGAGATAACCGAAAGGTGTGAGACAATCTGCAGACTAACCCACTGAATGCGGGGGGAGGGGGAGGGAAATAGTTGAACAGGGGCAGGGGGAGTGTGGTGGGCTCAAACTTCCTTTGTTTAAAGTATGATGATAGGGCGGATCAGGAAGCAAATGAAACTTGACTGATGGGAATGGGATCATAGTTGTAATACCGGGAATGTCGTTGTAGATGGGAAATGCTTGAAGGAGGTAGACACTTTTTAAATTGATGGGATCCAAGGAAGACAAATTGCAGAGTACTCTGAACAAAGGTGACCCAATGTGGGAATGCTGCCAAACTATTTTTTGTGGGGTGGTGTCTAGGGACACCATTATGGTACGATCTCGTGGATTTTTAGTGAGCCCGAGAAGGTAAATGCTCGATGGTGCATTCAATTTTAGAGAGTCTAAAAGCACAAAGAAGACTCCAATGGGGGCTCTTTTTGGTTGGTATTCTCCTGTGCCCGAAAAAGGATAAAAGTATACATAGGAGAGCTTTCCCATCCTGGAGGGGATGAGAGACTTCTTTACCATTGGTAATCCAATTAGGCTAGAAAAGGTTAAACCTATACTGACTGGACAGTCATTCAGATACTTTTACAAGCATGAACGAAACCAAGTTTGCTTGGCAACATTTTCTTGATGAGAAGGCTGGAAAAGAGCTTAACGACAACCCGTGGTGAGCTTTTTCATAAAGTGCGGCCCCTCTGCTCGAGAAAGCATAAAAGTATGCAGAGGGGAATGGTCTTGGCTTGAATATGCCAAGGTGGTCCTTTTCAATTAATGGTCTACATGGTCTGCAAAAGGAGGTAAATGAGACGATGTAGATGTTCTTTCCTATACTTTAGCGAGCGGGAAAGGTAGCAGCTGCGCTCGGCTATCTTTTCATTGTTTCAAGGAGTCAAAAAAGAGCTTAAACAAAACTCCAGTGTGGTCAACCGATTGCAGTGGCATAGGAGGTGCCCCCATGTTGGGACGGTGGACAGAGGTCCAAAGGTCATCCACGCAGTATGGACGGAGCAGAAGGCTTTCAAACATACCAATACATGCGTGGGATAGATCACGGTAGAGGCTCACAAGTCAGTGCGGCAGAGGCATGCAAATAGAGGTGGATCTTGGACAGAGGTCAGGAAAGCATGTGTGTGTGTTGTGGTGGACAGACTTGACTACATGCAATGTGAGTGCAAATCTGGGGGCAGTTATATGCCAAATATGTACAAGATAAGTAAATCATTTTGTGGACAATGGTCCAGAAGTCCGCATAAGGTGTGGTGGATGAAGAGACAACTATGTGTTAAAATAGAAAATAAAAGTAAAAAATGACATTCCTTAATGGGCGGTGGCCTGAAAACGAGCATGAGTAGCGGTCGAGAGGTGTGATACAAGTACAGGTCCGTAGACACTCGCATCATTATGTCATGGCTTGTGAATTGAGGTGACTTGTGGGAAATGGTCTCGAAATTGATTTATTAAACATGAGACAATGGTCTCATAAAGAGATAGAAGTTTGAGCCCAGAGATGTGAGAGGTGTCTCGAACTATTTCCAGGTGACTTTGGACTAGCAGTTGATGGTGCTTCCCCTGATTTTTGCTGAAAAACATTAAAAAACAAGAAAAAGAAAATGAAGCGACTCATTGGTGATGTTAAGCATAAAATTTCTTGAGGTAGAGCCCATTGCGGGGGTTCTCCAAGAGTTTTCCATCAGAGTCAATGAGGGTGTATGCCCCTTTTCCGAGGCAACAGTGGATGACGTATGGGCAATACCACATTGATTCGAACTTTCCTTTGCCCAATTTATCATTGAGTTGGTTGTAGACTAGAACCATATCACCTTCACTGAAGGTGCAAGGGTGGACATGGGAGTCATAGTGGATCTTTGGTCGTGTTTTTGCTGCTTCAATGGCTTGGAGGGAAACTCGACGGTCTTCTATGGTTTTCTCGAGTTGGAGGAGCCATTCTTATAAAGGTAAAGTATCAGGGAAGAGTTCTACCACCAGGTGGAGGGATGGGATTTGGCACTCTATAGGGAGTATTGATTCAATGCCATATACTAGGCGGAAAGGAGTGAAACCAGTTGCTGTTTTTGTGGATGTGCGATAATCCCATAGGGTAGAGAATAGCATGTGATGCCAGTTGGTTTTATGATTTCCTACCATCCTTTGGAGCATTGTTTTGATGATTTTGTTGACTGCTTCCACTTGGCCATTGCCTTGGGGGTAGTAGGAAGATGAGTACTGGTGTTCGAATTTCAACATGGTTGATAATTCAGCCCATACAGTGTCTTGGAAGTGTGCCCCATGGTCTGAGACTAATTTTTTAGGGACACCAAATCATGAAATAACATGGTTGAAGAAGAAGTGTGTTGTAGTTTCATCTTTGCAATCAAATGTGGGCATGGCCTCGGCCCACTTGGTGAAGTAATAGACTGCCATAATGATGTATTTATGACCATTAGCTGAGACAGGGTTGATTATCATGAAGTTGATTTCCCATTTGCAAAAGGGTTCAACTGTGACTATGGGGTGTAATGGTGCAAGGGGGGTTCTTGCTTTTGGGGTGAAGAGCTGACAGTTATGGTAATGCTTGACTTCCTCTATGCAATCAGCGAAGATGGAGGGCCAGAAATATCTGACGTGTAGAATTTTTTGGGCGGTTTCTAGGCCTGAAAGGTGGCCACCGCATGCTCCACTATGACAGTCGTTGAGGATGGTTTCAGCCTCGTCATGGGTGAGGAAATGACATAGGATGGTATCAATGCCTTGATGATATAGAACATCTCCAATCAGCAAGTGGCGAATGGGTTGATGTCGTATGCGTCACCTATCCTCACGGTTTAAGTGCATTGCGAACCTCTGTGTTCGTAAATAAAGAAGGATGTCCCAATACCATGGGTCATCCGTGGATATGAAAAATAGGAAATCATTAGGGATATCATCCTTGGGGGTTGATGATGTGGTTAATGGGGGTATATCGGTCATGAGGGTGGCCAGCACGAGTGCCTTTGTGCTTTTCGGGGATACGAACTCTAAGTCGAACTCTTGGAGGATGGCTACCCACTTGGCTGGTCAACCTTATAGAAGGCGGTGGCTTAAGAGGTATCACATTGGGTTTGAATCTGCCACTACACGTGTATGGTTTGTGATGATGTAGTGGTGCAAATTCTGGGCCAAGAAGATGATGGCGAGGGCCAATTTCTCCCCAAGTGAATATCGTAGTGGAGGTCGTGTTAGCTTCTAACTAATGTAGTAAATCATGTGCTCATGGCGAGCATCGTCTTCTTGGACCAAGACTCGAGCAATGCCATTTTCTGAGGCTAACACATAGAGGATGAAGTCTCAAGTGAATTCTGGTGCTGAGAGTAATGGTGTAGAAGCCAGGACTTGTTTGAGTGCATCAAATGATTCTTGTGCTTGCTGATCCCAAACAAAGGGGATTTTTGTGCAGAGCAGGCGAATGAATCCGTAATCTTTTGTTGCATACTCTAGCACAAAGCAGTGAAGGAAGTTGGCTTTGCCTTGGACACTCTGTAGTTGGTGCCGAGTTTTTGGGGAAGGAAGATCAAGGATAGCCTGAACTTTGAGGGGATCTACTGTTATCCCTTTGTGAGATACAATAAATTCGAGTAGACGGCCTGCTGGGACACAAAAAACGCACTTGAGGGGATTGAGGTGAATTTTGTACTTGCAGCAACGTAAAAATACTTGCCGCAAGTCGACTATATGTTGTGCTTGCTTCGGTGATTGAGTGGTAAGGTCATCTAGGTAGACCAAGATGATGTGAATTAAATCATGGAAATAATATGTCATGGTGCATTGGAAGGTGGCTCCAGCATTTTTCAGGCCAAAGGGCATGACTTGATAAGAGAATGTGCCCCATGTGGTTGTGAATGTTGTCTTATAATGGTATTCTTTTCAGGTTTGGATTTGGTTATATCCAGAAAAACCGTCCATGAAGGAAAATACTTCATGTCTGGCGCATGCATTGATGATCTGATCGATGAAGGGTGTGGGGAAGTTGTCTTTGGGACATTCCCCATTAAGGTTGCGAAAGTCTGTGTAAACGCGAATGGTACCCTATTTTTTATTCACGGGAACAGGATTAGAAACCCAAGTGGTGTACGCAATGGGGTAGATGAAGCTGACTGTGCACAGCTTCTCTATCTCAGCTTTCACTGCAACCACTTTGGATGGATGGATTGGCCGTTGCTTTTGGTGTACGGGAGCCACATCAGGCCATGTGTCGATGTGGTGTTCCACTATGGATGGATCTAAGCTGGGCATTTCGGTGTAAGACCAGGTGAAGATGTCAAGGAATTATTAGAAGAGAGCTTTGTGGGCATCAACCTCTTCCAGGGAGCAAGATGCCCCTAGCATGATTTCTTCAACAATCTCAGAATTGGTTGAGATGTGGATTTTAATGGTTGGAAAATGTTCGCCATATTCCCTTCTTCGAAGGAATCTAGTGCTGGGATGGAGTTCTTGAACTAGTCAACCTTCCCATGGATGAAATATTTGGTCTCCATGGAAAACTGGTCAGACTACGACACAAGTTCTTCAGGGAGGAAGAACGAGCGATGGTGCATGTTGTCCCATGGGTATTCTGAGGTGGTCAGAGCTTCCAGGATCTCCTCATCATTGCTGAAGCAATGAAGAGACAGGTCTGATGAACCATCGTTGGAGGTGGAGATAATCGGGTCAGTTGAACTGGACATCATGTAGATGGACATGGTGTCTAAAGAAGGCGGTGGGGGGTGCACTTCTTCGATCAAGGTGATTTCAGACTCAAGGGAATGTTGAAAGAGGTCAGCTAGAGCAATTCAAAATTTGGGCAAGTCTTGGCAATGGTGAGAATAATGGCCATACAAGCCACAAAGGGTGCAAGCATGGTTTGTTCTAAATGCCTTGTTCTTGACTATCGGTGCGGTTGGGAGTTCAACCACGGGGATGTTTTCATTTGTATCCATGGCATCTAAATGCACATGGATCATTGGGATTTCAGGGCAGTTTTGAGTTGGATGGACCTATTGTTCACAGACGGCACAAGGTGGGACTTGTCATGGCTCTACGGTGGCTTTGGCGTTCTTGCCCCTAGCCCTTTTTGGGTGGGGTAGGGTGGGGCAGGGTGTGGCAGTTGGCTTTTGCAGAGTGGGTGGAGGGTGAGACTCAACCGGGATGGGTTGCACTAGGGTTAAGACAACTTGGGGCATTGCTGGTTGAGTTGGTGGATTGAGATACCATACAGGAATTCCCAATGTAAAGTTGGGTAGGCTTAAGGTGGCCATGACCGTCTTGCTCATGACACCAGATGGGGGGAAGAGGAAGGGAATCATATGGACTGGAGATGAGCCTAGATAACTCCGGGCAGGTTGCACATGGGGATGTGGTTGTTATTACAGCTGCGCATAATGCTACTACTATGGGTGATGTTGTAGACGCTATTGGTGTTGCGGCTGTGGATGATGTTGTGGTTGTTGTTGGGGCTACAGATGTGGTTGTTTTTTTGGTGCAACGGTGCTGGATGAGACCATGCACAAGTCTGCAGTTTCGTTTTGTGTCAATGGTGGTGACACTAACGGGAAAGGAGCCATCATGGTGGTATCAGCAAAAAAACCAGGGCCCACATTCAACAATGGAGTGGCTAGTGTGTTGTCAACCATAGTGTTGATTGCAGGGATGACATTAGCGTGTGTAGGCGTCCCTTGTGGCTCAATAGTGGTGATGGTCGGGATAATGTTGGCGGGTGTCGTTAACCCTTGCGGATCATGATAAGTAAGTTGATCAACCGTCACAATATTCCCTTTGTGGGGGGACATCATGAGATGGAAGACAATTGATGCGACAGCTCGCATGGCATACATATAACTTCTCCCAAGGAGAAGGTTATAGTCCAGTTGAGTGCTGACGACTTCTATGTTGATCAACACTGTCTTCCTGGCTAATGTCATGGGGACATGGGGGAGGGTTCCTTGGGCTTTAGTGGGATGTCCATCATAAGCCCCCATATTTGTGGAGGACGGTTGTAGAATTGGTGATCCAAGTTCCTGCCAAACCAGGGTGGACATAACGCACATGGATTCCCCCTCATCCACTATGCATTGGTGCACAACCAGGTTTCGGATAGACATTGGGATTTGGAAGGTGATGGTGGGTGGCATGCATGGTTCTTCGTTCTCCATGTCAAATGTGCTCAACTTGGAGTCGGAGGGGTCTATTGCCCCAAGGGTGGCTAGTAAGTCTTTCCACTGTGTTGGGCATGTTTTAAGTACCTCAAGAGCGGACATGGTAGTTGGCATTTGGGCCAAATAATCCACAATGCTATAGCTAACTTCCACTCTAGCCATGGCATTATTGGAAATTTTGCGTACAGGGGGCGCGGGAATGGGGGTAACTGAAGAGGTAGGTTGAGAGTTTTGGACATTGATGTCGTTGATGTGTCAATGGGTTCGGTGGTGGTACCGTATTGATTCCATCTGGTTTGCAAGTTGACCTCTTCAGTCGTCATGGCTAGCAGGTGGTGAACACCTATTTTGACCATGGGAGGTGCCCCCAGAGCGTTGGGATTGGGTTGGGGAGGGGGTGCGGTTGCCACCAACCCTTAGACTGGTAGTGGGTTTTGAAGCATCATGGGGGGAGGTCCTTGTGGTGTTGGGTTGGATTGGGCTTGATTTGCGATGTTGGCGGCCTGTTGGGCCTCATTTTGAATGTCCTGCTTAGTACGACCCATGAGGGGACACTCGAATGTGTAGTTCCCATAAACATCATAGAGTGTGCACAGTTGGTTTGTACATAACGGGGCGTTGTGTCTGAGTGCATTTTGTTTTGGGGGGTTTTGGGCGGGTCGGTTTGCTGCGACATTGTTGGGAGGGTTCGGTTGTTGACCACCTCCTTGCAATTGGTTGTTTCCTTGGTTTCGGGGCCGATTAATTCTAGCTTTCCCTTGTTGGTTGTTGGGGGCAGGCTGGTTGGGATGGTTTTGTTGTGCGAACACTTGTCCCAACTAAGCAGGTGGAGTGGGGGTTGGGGCTTGAACTGATTGAACTAGTGGTGAATAGTATATTTATGGGGGTGGCGGTGCCACAAATGTGGGAATTTTCCCCGCATACTGTTGTGTTGGCCAAGCCATGGCCTGAGCCTATTGCGGTGGCGCAGGCTATGCGTAGGAAGTTTTTGCCTTGTATTGGGACATCATTCTAGCATAGTCTAGAGCTTTTTTTTGGTAAGCAACACTAGTAGTGTTGCTTGGTTGTGATGGAACTGCAGGTGGTGTCAGTCGGTGCTGTGGCTATTGGGAGACCGATCATATGATGCCATCTACAGCATGGGATTCCCTCACTGCGTCGCAATAAGAGGTTCCTGCACGAGGAGCGTCTGGGATGATGGTGTACAAGTATCCAAACTGAGCATAGATGAGGTCAAACTGTTGAGCTTTCAGCATGGCCTCTTCTTCAGATTGAGGATGTTCGGATGTGAATTCCTTTGCTATGGGTGGGAGAAATGTCTTAAGGAACCAATCCAAGAAGATCCTATCGTCAAGATGTATTTTACATAGGCTACGGCGTCGTCGCCACTCATGGATATGGTCAGTTATATGAGTGGCAGTGTTTTGACAGCAGGATAATAGGATCTCCACCCCCTCATCATATCTGACAGGGAGTTGGAAATATTGTAGGAACATGAAGGCAAGGGAGTTGAAATGAGGGTACTTGGCTTGTTGTAGCTCAATGTACAATTTGGCCGCAGCACCTATGAGGGTGCATTGGAATAGCCTCAGTCTGATGGAATCATCTACGATGTTATTTGATGAGCACCATAGATGGAATGTCATTATGTGGTTTTGGGGACATTCCCCTACTTTTCCTTCAAACTTACGAATGTCTGATGGCAGCTTAGTTGGCATGGGTGGCCAGAAAGCTTGGTGGTGGATGGGGTCATTTGTTAACCAAGCCAAATAATGCAGGTTAAGATGAGCCATGAATGGCATATTTGACCCCAGGTTGATGTGGGATGGAGCTGCGATGGTGGTGGGATTTGCAAGTGCATAATGCATCTGCATAGCTGGGGGCACTTGCGGTGGCACCATTGTGGAGGGGCCAATGCCCCCAAGTGTTGTGGGGGGGACAGTATGAGTGGCGAGGACATTGACCCCATGTATGATAGTAGGGGTAATGTAAGTGGATGGTCCACTGCCCCCCTGTGTGGCAGGAGGGGTAGTGTGTGTGGAAGCACCACTGCCCCCATGTGTTGCAAGTGGGCCAGCTTGGCTGGTCACTATAGGTGGTGGCAGCTGACTGATGACAGTTTGGATGACTATTCTTGGGCCACTTGTAGGGTTATTGGTGACAAGTTCTAGTGTGGACATGGGTCCACTTGCTATGGCTATGCCGAAAAATGGATCCAGGTTGGCACCAGCCATGGGGCTTGATGGTGCAGTATGGAGGTCTGGTTTAGACTGATATGGGTCTAAAATTGAATCAGAGGTTGTGTGGCCTTTAGATGGTGTGGAAGATTGATGAGAATGGTTTCAATGGTGCTGGTTGAGTGTTCTAAATTTTGGTGGTTTTCCTCTTAGGCATGAGGAAGAGCATGTTAAATGTTTATCCAACTGATGGGAATGATGTTTGGACCCCAGTTTCAGTGGCTTCCTATTAGCTGTAGCTGGTCACTCGGCCACCAAGACTGCCAGAAGACATCGCTTGTATTTTTCCTCACAAGTGTTTCTACTCAATTGGAAGGGGTCGTTGCTCGTTTCGCTTGTCAATTCCTCTCAGCAGCCAGCTACTTTGGGGTTCCTATGGTACTCCTCACAATGAGTTTCTAGGAAGAGCCCAAGTGCTTCCCATAGTTGAAGTAGTCAGGGACTTATTTCCTCAAAGACCGGAGATTTGTTTGTACTTAGTGTAAATTGATAAATTTTAATGCTCTCTCAGCATCATGAACTGAGTTGGGTTGATTAATTGGTATGGTGTATTTGTTTGTCTGTGTTTCTGGTATTTGGTAGCTACAAATGATTTATGAATTCATCATATTGTGGAAAAGTTCATATCATTATGTATGCAAGAATTGAGTAATCAGGAATTTGTAAACAAATACAGTTCTTAACCCTAAATGTTTATGGCCTAACTAGATGACTACCTCACACTGATATTCCTCTTCAACCAAGAGAAGGTGTTGGGATCTCGACACAATGGGACTAAGCCCATATGTAGATCCACAAGTCACCTCCTGGATGTGAGGTTGGTCAATAGGGAGGAAGCTTAGCATCGTGAGAATCCCTCCTTCTTTACCCCCTCTACCTTCCAGGTCATCCAGTTTTAATGGTTTAGAAAAATATTCAATGAAGGGCCTAGGCATATATGAGCTTTCCCTTCGGCATATCCCATAATACCCCAGAGGGTGATGAATAGGTAGAGGAGGAAGGGTAAGCAAGAAAGTTAGTTTTAGGTTGATTTTAGTTAAGCTACATTCATTTAATTAAGCCATTAAAATTTACTTTGAATTTACATTTTGTTTGTTGATGCAATTACAGGAAATTAAAACATAAACTGAAATTAAACTAGTATGCTGGACAGAGGTGGCTGAGTTGCACTGAAACTCCCTATTAAACTGAAATTCAACCCCTATTAAACTGAAATTGAACCTCTGATTGACATACCGCACATTTCTGATCAAATTTGGCGAGGGGGTTGCAAAAAAATTTCAGAAACAGGTGAGGGGGTTGCACAGATGTCACAGACAGTCATGGTCTATGTTTTTGAGTGAAGTCACACATTTTGGGAGATTAATTGTGCCCTAGGCATGCCTGTTAGGCCATTAAGTGCACCCTCATCCCCTATTCAGGCCCGACAAGTGCGACCTGCCCCAGATTTGGGGTTTCTCTGATCCTGAGTCAGATCTGGCCGACAATAACTTGTACTATGGCCAAACTGAATCGGATTTGCCTATAAAATGCTTTGGCAACACTAATAACTGGCAATAAACTAGATCTAAATTGAATTTGACATGCAATTTTATAAACTAGGGCAAAACTTGAAAAACTTGAAATTTTAAAAATTTGGGCCAGGGATCCTGTGGGATCGACCTGTTATCGTCGCCAGTTCTGTAGTAGGGATTTCTCCATGCTACAGGGGAAGGAATGGATCCCTTCTATCTATAGGATAGAAGGGTAGCTTCCTACTTGTGGAAAAACTAAAAATAAAAATGGAATGTAAAGAACAGTAATGAAAACAAAGATGGAAGAGAAATATGGAAAACCCCTCTACAAACAAAGGTTAGGGTTCCGCTTCCAATAACTTGCAAACAATCATTAAGCTACAGTAAACCAAAATACCTACAAAACAATTTAGGAAATAAACCTGCAAATGAAACCATTGATTAGAAAGCAAAGAAAAAAAACTAAGAAAATACAACAAAGAACAAGCTATACCTTCTCTTTGGGTGGAATGGGCCACCATGCCCTAGCTTGAAGAAGCACCTCTCTTGGATGGGGGAGCTATGGCTCAATGGATATGGAGGAGAGGGAGTGTGGGTAGCTTGAGAGACAAAGGGTCTCAAGGCATCCACGGGTAGCATAATAGTATGCAAAGGAGAAGTGTTTTGAGAGTGACCCCCCACCCTCCTTTTATAACTTTTTTTGGGTTTTAGGGTTTTAATCCCTTGGTCCAGGATTTAGCCCCTTTTTTGGGATTTTAGTCCCTTCTACCCTAATTTTATCTCCTTTTAGGGTTTTAGCCCCTTTTGGGGGGCTTTAGCTCCTAGGAGAGTATTTTAGGCTCCTTTTTGGGGGTTTTAAGCCCTTTGCTTCATCCTTAAGCATTTTTTAGGGTGTGGGGGTATAATGGAGGGTCGTGAAGTGGTGTCCTTGGGTGGTGTAGGTCATGGAGAGCTTAGTGAGGGATTTTTTGGGTTAACATACATGATTCTCCTTTATGAGTTATCAGAGGTCCTTTCCAAATTAAAAAATTGTCATGCGTACCTTCTGTAACTCTGCCTTCAAGGATTTGATTTCAAGTTCTTGTTTTCTTCTTAACTTCTCTTCTAATATATCTTAGTATTATAGGTATTTATATTACTGTCTTTGTCTTGTAGGTTGTAGATCAATTCTTTTTCCTTATCTTCTCGCATTCTTTTTGAGCTTAACAATTTATTCTGATTGCTTTTCAATTTTTGTAGCCGACTTCTCAAGTTTATCCTTCAAAGAGTTGGATATGGCTTGTTTGATTCTAGTAGATTCTTTGACTTGGAGTTTTAGATCAATTATGGTCTAAGTGGCCTTCTCGTATTCTTCTTGATTCCTCTTCTCATATTTGTCCAATTGCTCTTGTAATACCTGGTTATGTTCACAAATATTTTTCACTTCTTGACAAACATTAGTAATTTCATTGTCTGTCATAGTATCTATTAAATTTCTATCACTTATCAGAGAGAAAGGAATTTTATCACAATATGAAGTATTTCATTCTAGAAAATGGATCTTATCTTCTATATTTGATAAACATATCTCTTTAAAATCATTACAAGCAGAGTGTTTAGGGGACTTACCTTCATACTTACATGGATATTGTACTGACCTTTTGATGGGGTTTCCTTCTACTTCTTATTCTTCATCTGAGTTTAGGTGATGCATTTTGAACGAAAATTCTTCAACTAAGTTGCGCTTTCCAATTTTCTCCTTTTGGAGATCTTTCATATATTCAACCAGACGTTTCATGACCTCTGCTTCTTATTCTTTATTGGAGTATATTTGTTTTAATATAAACCATAGTTCTTTAGCTGAGCTACACTTCCCTATATTCTTCTTTTGGATATATGTTAGTCTTTCACAGATGGCTTCCATAGCCATATAATTATTTTTATTTGATTCCTTCTAAGCTATTATTTTCACTTTCTTTGGAGGTGTATATCCAGTAAGAATTGATTTCCATACACCAATTCGTTTTGCATCAAGATAATTCTGCATTCTCATTTTCCAGATCAAGTAATAATTTGATTCTTAAGACAATGGTACTTCATTCATTGGCAACCCCATGGTGCGTCAATGATCTACTTCAATATGGTAAAGCTTTCTTGTGAATGCCTACCCTGATAGCAATTGTTGGACACACCAGGTAAACTCAGAGAGGGAGGGGGATTCAATATGCACATCTTTTATTACTTGGTCACTCTTAACAATCAACAAATTATTCAATATCATGTATTATCACATTATCATTATATCATTGGAAATATTATTATCATCATCACATAAGAAGCATATCATGACACACAGTACAATAGATTTCGCGTGGAAACCTAAGTCTTGGGGGGATAACCACAGAAGCCCTTATAATAATAATTATCCAACAACAATTGGAAGGAAACAACAATCCCCTTATTACAATGACTTAAATTTTCTAGCTACAACTGAAAGGAGGCTACAACCCCCTAATTTACAGGATACAACCTGAAGGAAGCTCCAACTCCCTATTTCTCTGGCTACAACCAGAAGGAGGATACAACCCCCTTTCCTTGCCTCGTCCTACCAACCTGATATGAAGATATAAAATGTTGAACCATGACCACATTGATCTTGTGGAACTTCTAATCAACACCTGTACTACACGACACAATATATACCACACTGCACAACCACTGCCACTACTAATAAATTCTCATCATATGATCACTACTCATCAACTGACCATTTTTCACTGCACCACAACTGTACCACACTTCTCATCAACCTATACAATCTACATATCCAATCAATCTATACCAATCAATAAGTTTCTCACATCAACTGACTCAGTTAATACAGGCCTGCACACCAAAATCAGACCACCTAGGTCAAGCTAACATCTGATACAACCCAATCAATTTGATTCAAACAAATAACACAAAAGGAAACTTGTGCCAATCTTTCTCAACTGAACCAACATGTACCAAGATTCTTGTGTACCTTTGCCAAATCAATCATATACTTGTGTTAATCTAATAAAGTGATCTGAAACTCAACCAATCCTTCTTACTTGGCCTAGTTCATCAAGAGACACATTTGAGAAACCAAGCAACTTCACATATGGTCAACCAAACTTTGTCCAATCACACTCAACTCAATGGCGCCACAACCAACCTCAATCACAGTCAAGGAATACTTGACAATTAAACATGATATACCTAAACCAAATAAACTCATTCAAGAAGATAAAATACTTAACCAACTATGTCAAAATTTGTTAGCTAGAATATTTCACCTCCTGCAGACAACAAGGTGTTCCACTGGTCTGAATGGTTCAGATCTAGAAAAAATAGAGGAAAGAGGTTGAAGACTCTCCCTAGACGCCATAGATACCTGGAATGTTATGATTTGATTGTTACCCTATGTACCTATAATAAGCTTCAACATGCAAACATATCGAAACCACCAGAATATAATCTACTAATCTATGTTAGTGACTAAGGAATCTAACAACATACATGTGAAATCATACAACAACAATATATGTGGGATATAAATAAACTTGCATTAAGGAAATATGAATAATTTTACAACCAAGCCTTAGTGTTGACATGCATCTCCATGAAACCAAGCATTCTCATCCCCAAAAGCTCTGACTCTAGATCTCTATACTCTCCCAAATGATCTTGGGCCAAGTGATCAATCCAATAGCATAACAATACCTTCAGAGTTCTCCCCCTCAACCATGGCCATAAGCTTGTATTTATAAGGCTTAATGGATAGGGTAGGTTGAGAGATTAGTGGGTGAGGTGGCCTCTAAGATCTTAGGATGAGGGATATCAAGCTCAACTAACCCACAATAGTAGGGATAACGGAGGACATGAGGCTTATCATCTAGAAGCCTCAAGAAACTTATATTTTTCCCTTTTTACCTAGGGTACCACATTTCTCCTTCAATGACAGATCAGTTTTGGTAATAACCGCTTATGGACCAAGGGCCATAAGCGGTGTCACTGCTTGTGGGAAATAGGGGATGGACGGTGCGAACAAGGGTACCACTTCTGGATAAAGGGGAAAGAACGGTGCTGGGAATTTCAATAGAAGATTGATGATAACCATGAGTTTCCACTCCAAGAGCTGGGATTCATGGCAAGTAGGCATGTCAAAGTTCTTATCACATGATGGTGATAGGATTTTGGTATAACAGGATGCCCCCCAAAGCATGAGTCTTAGAGGGATACGATCCTTTGAGAGAACAAGTCATCACCATGAGATGAAAATGTTGGCTTGATCGGAGCATGTCATCAAGTAGGCATCTGTAGTACATCAGTATGTTGGATCATAGACACAAGTAACCAAACTCATGGCTGCAGAACAATACAAGGTAGATCCATGAGAGGAATAAACAAGCATGGCTACTAGAATACAACGTAGATCCATGTGATAGAGGAATCAAACTTGGACATAGATACCAGACATACAACATAGATCTATGTCATACATATGCAAATTTGAGCATAGCCACGACCATACAAATGTGGATCCATGCTAGATTTACAAAACTCCATCACAACCTGGGGAAAAGCAATGAGAGATTTAAACTAACACCCAAGGTCTTTGTCTCGTCTTCCACAAAGTATGATTCTATCCATGTGATTACAATGATTTGAAGTCAAACATGGTAGAAATCACTTGATTACCGGTCAATGATGTGAACCGTTAACAAGTGCAAGGGAGATCACCATTAATGTCAATGATTCCCAAGGTACCCTAGTAAAATCTACTAAGTGTGAATAGATGTCCTGATGTCGAACACCCAGTTGATTCTATCGATCAAAGGTCAATGGTGTGAACCTATGTTGAGACCGAGAGAATCTGTCATTAAGGTACACAGATCTCAAGGTACTAAATATTGTTTCTAAGCCTATTTCCTGGATGATAAGCTGATGTTGAAGGGAAAAGTCTCATCGAAGGAGGGCCATGATGAGTCCCACATCGAAGAAACGAAACTTGAAACATAGTTCTAGAATTATGTGAATGTAGTAACCATATGACTGACTCAAAGATACTGACACAAAGACTGTGTGGATTGCAGAGGTAAAACTTCTTCAAATCCCCTTTGAACATCGGGGAGCATGACAAAACGACTTGGCAGCATGACTAGATGGGACAGCCACACAATGCGACAATGAACAATGCATTTTTTTGAAAGACTCAAAGGAGTGACATTACTCATGAATGTGGATCATCATGGAGATCAGCTGAATACCCAATTGACTGACATGATTGTGTAGACAAGTGCCATGTTCAAAGGTAATGACAAACAACTGTTAAATTTTCATATGCTTAGCTAAGACATCAATATTTCATTTCATTTTTCATAACAAAAGCATATAAACAGGATCAGTGAAAGATAGACAAGCACAACCATACAAAAGGAACACAAAGATTTATCCTAGGAAAAACCCAGCAAGGAGATCAAAGCCTGATCCTCCTCCTTCTCCAGCTACTTCTCTTCTCCACTAATGTGCTACACAAGTGAGAGTGTGTGTGTCCCAAATGAGGAGCACCACACCTCTATTTATATTCATCCGTTTTCTTGAATTAACTCATCCGACATGTAGGCTCAAGTTAATCATGTAGGCTCGAGTTACACATGTAGGCTCAAGTAACCACACTGGGGTGCTAATGACCCACCTTTACAAATAGAGGGGACAACCTCATGACTCTTATTAGTTCTTCCGATTAGAAGCATCGGGGTACAAGATAATACAAGTGGTTCTCCCAGTAGGACCATCGGGGACCACAAAATATACGTATAGAATATTCTTTGAAGTTACAATATTTCAACACTCCCCCTTAACGAGAAGGGTATTCTACAACAACATCAACAACAACAATAGTAGGAGAGCACATCATCAACATCATCAAGGTAACAAATCTATAAATCATTGGAAGCTTTTCAACATCATATAGTGTTCATCTTCAATATTTGATGACAGCAACTCTTTAATCAACATCAACATCTTTTGAACTTTTGATCAGCAGCATCTTCAACACTTTGATCTTTTGATTAGAAACATCTTCAGCACTTAGACCTTTCGATCAGCAGCAACATATTCAGCACTTTGACCTTTCAATCAGCAACATCTTCGGCACTTTGACCTTTCGATCAGCAACATTTTCAGCAACATCTTCAACACTTTGACCTTTCGATCAGCAGCAACATCTTCAGCACTTTGACCTTTCGATCATCACCAATATCTTCAACATTTTGATCAGCAATATCTTCATCACTTTGATCTTTTGATCAGCAACATCATCACATTCTGATTAGTAACATCGTGATCAGCACCATCATCATACTTCAACTCTCAAACAGAATCATCATCATCATATTCTGATCTTTTGATCAGTATGTCGTCATCATCACATACTGATCATCATCATCGTCACACTTTGATCTTTCGATCAATACATCATCATCATCATACTCTTGATCGTTCGATCAGTACATCATCATCATACTCTGATATTTTGATTAGTACATCATCATCATCATAAAAACATCATCATCATGAAAACATCAACATCATCAAAAAATCATTATGATCAAAACATTCAACATCATCAAAACATCAAAATATCATCATCATCACACTCTGATCTTTCGATCAGTACATCATCATCATCATATAATCATTATCATCAAAACATCAACATCATCATCATCAAAACATCAACATGATCCTTCCTTTCGGAATTACGGGATCAACATGTCTGTGGTACTCAGACGATCCTTCCTGTCGGAATTACGGGATTTAGGTCTTTACGGAGTTACTAACGATCCTTCCTTTCGAAATTACGGGATCAACACATTTGTGGAGCTTAGATGATCCTTCCTTTCGGAATTATGGGATAAAGTCTTTACAGAGCTACTAACGATCCTTCCTTTCAGAATTATGGGATTTAGGTCTTTACAGAGTTGCTAACGATCCTTCCTTTTGAAATTACAGGATCAACACATTTGTGGAACTCAAACAATCCTTCCTATTGGAATTACGGGATCAACACATCTATGGAACTCAGACAATCCTTCCTGTTGGAATTATGGTATCAAGTCTTTATGGAGCTACCAACGATCCTTCCTTTCGAAATTACAGGATTTAGGTCTTTACGGAGTTACTAACAATCCTTCTTTTCGGAATTACGGGATCAACACATCTGTGGAACTCAGACAATCCTTCCTATTGGAATTATGGGATCAATTCAATGATCCTTCCTTTCAGAATTATGGGATTTAGGTCTTTACGAAGTTACTAACGATCCTTCCTTTCAGAATTATGGGATCAACACAGTTGTGGAGCTCAGAAAATCCTTCCTATTGGAATTACGGGATCAACACACGTTCTCGAGTACCGAAGTCACCGGATCTATTCTAAACAGAGGTTCAAGGATGATACAATCCTACTACCTTCTCGATGACCAAAGTTCAAGGATGATACAATCCTGTTGCCTTCTCGATGACCGAAGTTCACCGGATCCATTCTGAACTAAAGTCCAAGGATGATACAATCCTGCCACCTTCTTGATGACCAAAGTTCACCGGATCCATTCTGAACCGAAGTCCAAGGATGATACAGTCCTGCCACCTTCTCGATGACCAAAGTTCACCGGATCCATTCTGAACTGAAGTTCAAGCATGATACAATCCTTCCACTTTCACGGGGGCTGATACCTCTGGATATATTTTGAACCGAGGTTCAGGGATGATGCAATCCACCACTTTCATGGGGGCCGAGACCTTCGGATACATTTTGAACCGAAGTTCAGCGATGATGCAATCCTACCACTTTCACAGGGGCCGAGACCTCCGGATACATTTTGAACCGAGGTTCAAGGATGATGCAATCCACCACTTTCATGGGGGCCAAGACCTTCAGATACATTTTGAACCGAAGTTCAAGGATGATGCAATCCTACCACATTCACGAGGGCCAATACCTCTGGATACATTTTGAACTGAAGTTCAAGGATGATGCAATCCCACCACATTCACGAAGACTGAAGTCACCAGATCTATTTTGGACAGATGTCCTAGGATGATACAATCCCTCTTCATTCTCAAGGACCGAGGTCACCGGATCACTTTTGGATAGATGTCCCGGGATGATACAATCCCTCTTCATTCTTGAGGACCGAGGTCTCTGGATCACTTTAGGGAAAGTTCCCAGGGATGATATAATCCCACTGCAATATCACTACTCCCCCTTTCAAGGAAGGTCTTTTCGAACAACACCAAGCTTGTCTCGAAAGTGTTCAAACTTTACCTGAGACAGAGGCTTCATCAGTACATCATCATTCAAACCATCATCATCTACATATTCAGTATAGAAATACGGAATCATCATCATCTACATCTACAGTATGTAAATATTGAAACATCATCTATATCTTTAGTATGGGATCACTGAAACATAATCATCTACATCTTATCTCGTATGTAGAAATACCAAATTTTTATGTGTTACAATCGGAACACAGGGTTCTCTGTCATCACAAATCTGGTTATCACATAGAATCATTGTAGTATCCATCTTCAGGTCAAAGAGACATGATATCAGCTTCCGAAGCCATATGACTTCACAACTTAGCAGAGCAATCTGCTATTTATTTTGCTTCAGTCATGCTACAAGAAACACTAGACGGTTTCCTGCTAAACCATGAACTCATAGCAAACCCCAAACAAAAGCATCTACCTAATGTGCTTTTCCTATCTGAGATACTTCCAGCCCAATCTGCATCTTTGTAGCCATACAATCTATACTCATGGCTACCATCATAGTATAGACCAAAGTCTATAGTCCCTTTCAGATATCTCATCACATGTTTTGCGGTTGCTAGGTGAACCCATATTGGTTGAACAAGATATTGACTTAAGGTGTTCATAAACAAATGTCTGGTCTGGAATTTGTTCAATACATTAATGATCCAATGATCTGTCTATAATGAGTCACATCCACTAACTCTGATGAGTCATCGGCTAACAGCTTCAGGTTGGAGTCCATGGGTGTGGCCATGGATTTGCATTCCAACATACTGAATCTCTTCAATATCTCTACCGCATACTTTCCTTGGTTGAGAAATATTTCTTCTGAACTTTGTCATATTTCCAGACCTAGGAAATAGTGCATTAACCCAAGGTCTTTCATCTCAAATTCTTCTGCTAGTTTCTTCTTGCTTTCCATGATCTGTTTCTCCTTCCCTGTTAAGAATAAGTCATCCACATATAATAACAGGATGACAGGTTCATCTTCTACAACCTTGAGATAAAGGTTAGGATCATCTTTACTCTTGGTAAAGCCCATAATTGACAGGAAATTGTCTATCCTTCCATACCAAGCTCTGGGAGCTTGATTCATGCCATAGAGGGCCTTCTTCAACTTACATATATGAGTCCATATGTCTTCAAATTCAAATCCTTTCGATGTAAAACTCTTCCCCAATCATTAAGGAAGGATTGTCTTTACTTCATCATGGAAGCAACTACCATCATAGTTCTGAAAGAAGTGTACCTTTCTTCCTGGAGTAAGTGTCTCTTCAGAATTAATTCCCTCTTTCCTATAGAAACCTCTAGCCACAAGTCTTTCCTTACTTCTATCAGCGACATATTTTATCTTGCAAATCCATTTGTAATATACCACATTCTTTCTTTCTAGTTTGAGTACTATATCCCAAACATCATTCTAGTATTCTTTTATCATAACATCTTCCATGAGTTCATCTTGTCAGATCATCAACATATCCTAGTCTTCTGCATTCAACTTTGAAGGTTGGAACCCAAAAGTCTTGATCCATTAGGAAGTTGTCCATCATGTTGTACCATGTCGAACTCAGATATATTCTGTAGTCACTCCCCCTGAAGTGGAGTATTATCTTCCTTCTTCATTCTGTACAGGTGGTTCTATGCTTGATATATACTGGTCAATAGAGTATGTCATGTCATCGTCTATTCTTTCTAAGGCAAATCACGAACCTTGCTTTGTACACTTGTTCTTGTATATCCATATGGATGATACTACATACTTTCCTTTATGTCTCGAAATCATATCGTATACATCATTCCCCATGATCAACTATTATTCTTTGATCATGGCTTCTTTCATAGCATTCTTTTCTTCATCTTGAGTTATCTCTCATACCCATGGTAGTATTCATCCTTCGAGGTGGATCTACTGCTCTTTGAAGCTCTTTCTTCCGTCATGGTGTCTCTGACCCTAGGATCTTTAGATTCATGTTTATTGAATTGTCATCACTTGTTCTTTGGAACAAGTCTCATCCTTATTTTCTTGTAGGAGGTTGTGCAGGACCTTTCCCATCACATGCATATTAGTAGTATACAGTCATTGATGCAAACAATCTATCATGCATAACACATCAACTGAATATAATCAAATGTAAAACAATATCATGAAATGACAATTGAATACTTATCTTTTATTTGTTTCGTCGGTAGACTCCATCTTGATCATTCTGCTTTATCATCATTTCTTATCCAAATGATAAGATGGATAAGAGGTTCGTCAAGAATTGAGTTCTTCATATTCCTCATCGCTTGAGGGATCTTCTTTGAATGGTGATAGCTTGATATTCAATTTGCTCCCATCTTCCTTCTTCTCTTCTTATGAGACAAGCTTCTTCTTCTTCCCAAAGTCAACTGAAAGTAATCACTTTCTTATGGCACACATTCCTCGCATGAATGAATCCCATGATCATGGGAGGCCATTCAAGGTGGCTATCACCACTTCTACATTCTCTGCTTCTTCTTCTACTGCTTCAAGATGTTATGCATTCTGGATCTTCACATTCTTCAAAATTTTCTCAAATCCATGTTCTGAATTATGTTCTTATCTTCAAATAGCTTGATCAAGAAATCAAGCATCTTTAGTGTCTTTAGGGAAGATACTTGTGGTACAATTTGATCCGTGATTGAATCAACAGTGATCTTCTTGGCCTTGATCAAGTTCTTCTTGTGTAAGGCTTTGAGGCTCATCTCCCTCTAGAACTGGAACCTCTCTACTCATGTAGGTGTCCAATTCATTTTCTTCAGAGAGATCAAATACTTTAATGCTGGGAATTTTTCAACTTCACCAAGCTTATCATCAAGCTGATGTGATAGATCACTTTGAAATGAGAACCTCAAATGCAAATAGCAAAAGATTAGATCTTACTGATTTGAGGTGTCCATCCTGCTTCTGGAGCTGGATGATCTAGGGTTTTTCAGAGAAACCTTAATTTTCAAAAATTGGAATCTTTCAGATCTGATTGTATAGAAATATATATCTCTTCAAATGGAGCTGTCCAATGTACTCCTTTTCTGAAAAAAGTGGAGGGAAGCTCCTGGAACAGGAAGCCCTAATTTTCCAATTTCTTCTGCATAAATGCCTGTTACTGTTTCTGTGATATCTCTAAAATTACTTCTCCTATATGTCTGAAATTTCACACCAAGGTAACCTAGCATGTTCCTGATCCAACACCATAGGTTTCATCAGATTTGGTTTCCTAAATTTGGATTTATGATCATTCTCCCAAGGTGACCTGTTACAGAACTGTTCAGAATAGTGAAGTTGTACGGCATGCCACGTGTCACTGGTTCATCTTCAGGTTCTAAAATTCGGACCACAGAAATTAAAGCCGGTTATATTTCTGGAACATCTTCAGTAATTCCATTTGGACCTCTGTATCCCAATCTATAGCAATTTTCCCTACGTGTCCTATTTAGGGATGAATTCTAGAAGAGGCCGGAACCCTAACTTGGAGGGATCATATTGCCTAGAATATAACGAATCTGAGGCTGAATTTTGGAAACAGTGTTCATAAGGATTTTATATTTGGTCTCTGCAAGTTTCAGCTCTTGAAACTTTTCCAATACTGCGATATAGAGAATATACCAAAACTTAGCATTTTTAGTATTTAGGGTTTTTCTAGCTCCGGGTCAAACTAGGGTTTGACTTTCCCGGAGTTTCACCCAACCAAAAATCTTGATCCAGGTCTCTAAACTTCGATTTTGATGAGGAGAGCAATCCTATACTGGGATCACTCAAAAATTCTTCTGTAAGAAGCCCTAATTTCCCACACGGAAAACTTAAAATGCTCAGAATCGAATTCCGCTTCGACAGAAAGATGCGCCCTTCAATGGAGAGTCAGCCTAGCCTTCTTTTGCTGATCGATTGTGGAGAGAGAACCAAAAATTAAGAATCCCTAGATTCTATAGCTACATAATGTCTTCTTTTCAGGGTGGCTCTGATACCATGTTAAATTTTCATATGCTTAGCTAAGACATCAATATTTCATTTCATTTTTCATAACAAAAACATATAAACGGGATCACCGAAAGATAGACAAGCACAACCATACAAAAGGAACACAAAGATTTATCCTGGGAAAAACCCAGCAAAAAGATTCCTCAATATAGATGCCCCAAAAAGATAAAAGATAAAACCAGCAAGGAGATCAAAGCCTGATTCTCCTCCTTCTCCAACTACTTCTCTTCTCCACTAATGCGCTACACAAGTGAGAGTGTGTGTGTCTCAAATGACGAGCACCATGCCTCTATTTATATTCATCCATTCACTTGAATTAACTCATCCGACATGTAGGCTCAAGTTAATCATGTAGGCTCTAGTTACACATGTAGGCTCAAGTAACCACACTGGGGTGCTAATGACCCACCTTTACAAATAGAGGGGACAACCTCAAGACTCTTAGTAGTTCTTCTGATTAGAAGCATCGGGATACAAGATAATACAAGTGGTTTTCTCAGTAGGACCATCGGGGACCACAAAATATACATATAGAATATTCTTTCAAGTTACAATATTTCAACAACAACTACCATTATTTGCAAAATGATTCCCTTCCCATTTCCCCCATCATGATCGATGAGTGCCTCTTTTCAGTTTTACGAGTTCAAAGAGGGTAACAAACACTCGATATAGCTTGTCGAAAGACAAGTCTAGACTCATATATTTTACGAACCTGAGAGAGGATGGGTTCATTCCCAAAATGGGTCTCTCAATGTTTGATTTAACGAGTCCACTGAAATAAAATCGGTATCGTTCATGTTTAGAGTGTCTGAATGAATACGGAAGAAGACTCCAAAGGGGTCCTTTTTTGTATGATTTAGTCTCTAAGTCCTGGAAAAGTGTAAAAGCATACCTTAGAGAAATGTTCTAGTCATGATTGGCTGGAGTGTTCCTTTTTTGTAAATAGTCCTATCCGAACCAAAAAAGAGATAACCTACCGTCGGATGGACGACTCTTCAAATACTTTAACTAGCATGAAGAAGACAAGATTGCTCGACGATCTTTTTGTATTTAGGGAGCTTGAAAAGAGTTTAAAGAGAAATCCATGAGGTTTCTTTACACAATGTTATATTTTATGAGCTTGGAAAGAATCGAAAATAGACTCGACGACATTTTCGTATTTAAGGAGCCTGAAAAAGATGTGAAAAGAGGACTCCATAACGCTTCTTTACACAATGTTGATTTTTACGAGCCTGGAAAGAAACTTGAAATGGACTCGGAACTTTGATACTAGATTTTAACGAGCATGAAAAAGTGTCGTAATAAACGCTCAACAACCTTTTTCATTTTGTGAAAGTGCAAAAAATCCATAAACAAACTTTCAAAGATTCTTACTAAAGTTCTCTTATCCTGCAAATGACTCAAAAACAAGTGTTAAATGCATTTAAGACCAGCATTAAGGGATTACGACAGATAAAATTTGACTAAAATATGATTTTATATCAAAACTATAGTAAGTCGGACCCAAAAATGGTTATATAAGTCAAGTAAATAGTAAAAAATCAAATCATTTCACTATTTACCTCTAGCAGAGAGCACTTGGAGCAATTTCTTAGCCAGATCTTCCACAGTTGATACCGGGAGTTTCCACCGTCTGTTTTCAGCATTGCCAGTTGCGGGTAACAGTTAAGACCTTTATCTTTCATTTCATAGCATTTATTTTGAGATTTGGTGGGGTTTTGGGCCCATATGGAAAGCCCTAAAACCCAAAATGTGGGCACCGCGGCTACCCCTTGCGGGATACGCGGTACCACCCGAGAACCGCACCAATAACATAGTGGACAGGTGGTGCCACCACCTATCTCCAACGGTGCATAGGAAGTGCCAACCGTGGATAACTTAAAATAATAGTATGGGAAATATAACTTCATTCTTTTGATTTTCAATGATTTAAGGATGATTCTAATGCATACCATTATTGTTTTCGGTAGGTCTAAGTCGCTCAAAACATGGTGATATGGAAAGAAAGAATGCATGACAATGAGGATGCTGCTACCAAGAGAAATGTGGGTTGTATTTCCGCACTATGGTATTGTGGGCTCCTAAAGTTATTCCGGACCCCAAGCCTGGTGTCGCATGAACAGTTACTGGAACGTATACTGCAAATGTGGAATCCAAAGCAGCAGTATTTCGAGGTGGGGGCCCATATACTTATAGTGGAGGTAGAGGATATATACTTCCTGACTGGTCTCTCAATACGGGGTACCCCCATCTCACTGATAGGTTCCTGTGGTGGGGAAATTACTACCAAAGAGCTTATAGATTGACATTGTGTACCAAGGACAAGTACATCAGGGAAGAAGATCCCCATCAAGGCTGTGACGGATAGGGCTCTACGGACTATTCTGTTTACCATGCAGAGGGTGGCTGGGAGTCAGGGAGTGCACCAGGCTTCCAGGTCACACATGTTGTATGCCATAGAGGCCATGGCACCAATAGTGTTCAACTAGGCGGAATCCATGCTTCCAATATTCAAGGATCAGCTGACTAAGTGTCGGCAGGGAGAGCTAAAGCAATTTGGCTTTGGTTCCATTTTATCCTGCTTCTTCATCAAGAGGGTTCCACATATGAGACCTTAGGTGGTCTTCCAGAGTCTGAGAGCACGGGCCCCGTATGCTGAGGTGGGTCTAGGTCATGGCTTGCACAGGAGCGGGTAGGGGAAGGGTGAAGTTCGGTGATGTGTTCTTCAAATGGCTACAAGATCAGATCCTCATGATTGAGGATTATGCTTATGCAGGCAGAGACTTCACCGGAGATCCTGACCTACCACTCCCACCTGGAGGACAGTGGGGTGACATCGGTGAGAAGCAAGAAACCCTAAAATGGATGAAATGTTTTTATGTTTTTCAAAGTTTTATATTTTTTATGTTAAATGATGAGACCTGTATATTCTCATGCAGATGTTGGAGCAGTGAGACCTAGAGGAGAATCTCTATTGGATAGGCGAGCTGGATCCCGCTTCGTACCACAGGGTGATGATATCATCGGGGAGCTGGAGGAGAACCTTGAGAGGTTGACTTTGAATATCCCAAATGCTGACATAGATGACCTCCTGATGAGATATCAGATATCCACAGTGGGAGTACTAGGTTGATTCAGTAGGCTGCTACATAGAGTAGCTCGAGCAGTGATGTGCTATCATGAGCACCACTAGTGTATGAGATATGTACTAAAAGATGACAGCTTCAGGATTTCGTATGATGATTTTTCCTGAAATCCTATATGCTTCAGATTAGGTCTTGGGACCTAATTTTTGTAAAATTTTTCGTATATATATA
>LPNX010656934.1:279033-291360 GCA_001517045.1 Pseudotsuga menziesii
TATAAGTAATGGTTTCAAATGATCTTTCTAAAAAACGTATGATCCGTAATAGATGGAGGAGCACCGGGTTCCTGATGGTGTAAACATGGTTGAAATGACAAACCACGAGCTGTGAGTCCATTAAGACTACTAGATCATGAACATCTTGGGAGGCATCTTCAGTCAGAAGACTAATGACTACTTCATACTCGGTGATGTTATTAGTAGCAGGACCTATGCAAACCACTCCTGAACTGACCAAATCTTCAGATGGGGAAGAAAGGACCCAAGCAGCTGAGGTGAGATTCAAGGTGTGTTGGAAAGCACCATCAACAAAGTCATAGAAAGCCATCTGCATGACCAAAACATGGTATAAATAGATGTGGACACTAAAACTCAAAACCATCTTGAAAATACTAAAAGCACACTAAAATTCAATCAATATACATATATACAAGATACTATCCAAGAAAACATAGGAATGGTACCTTTTCAATTACAACCCATTGCGAGGTTGCCCCAAAGGGATTCCATCATAATCAATGAGCTCGTAAGCTCCTTTCTATAACACCTTAGAAATAACAAAAGGTCCATACCACATGGACTCGAACTTACCCTTCCCTAGTTTGTCATATCTCTGGTCATAAGTCAAGACTAGGTCACCCTCGTTAAAGACACGAGGTTGGATGGATTTATCATACTATACCTTAACATGTTTCTTATGTGCCTCATTAGCCAAGGCAGCATCTCTGCGAGTCTCGTCAAGGTTACTCAAGTACAAAAATCTTTCTTCCTCCGCGGAAGTGTCTGGGAGAAGTTCGACGGCAAGTTGTAAAGATGGAATCTGACATTGGATCGACAAGATGGCTTCGAGTCCATAGACAAGTTGGAATGGCGTGAAACCAGTAGCTATTTTCACAGAAGTCTGATAATCCCAAAGAGAGGAGAAAAGAACGTGATGCCAGTTGGATTTGTGGTCTCCAACCATCCGATGAAGCATATTTTTCAAAACTTTGTTAATGGCCTCTACCTGATCATTAGCTTGCGGATAATACGGCGTAGAGTTTTCATGACAAAACCCTAGCTTGGCACTCAGTTCCTCCATCATTTGATTATAGAAATGGGATCCATGATCAGTGACGATGGACTACGGAACTCCAAACCTAGCTATAATATGATTGAACAAGAAGAGAGTGGCAATCTTACCATCTTCTACATATGTAGGCATGGCCTCAGCCCATTTTGTGAAATAATCAACAGCTATGATGATGTAGCCATGCCCCTCAGCTGAGGTAGGCTTACAATGCATGAAGTCAATCCCCCATTTGGAGAATGGGCCAACAACAATGACGGGGTGTAGCGGAGCAGGATGGGTGCGCTTTTTAGGATAAAAATGTTGACTAGGTGGGCATTTCTTAACAGCCTCATGACAGTCTTTGAAGATAGAAGTCTATAAATAGCCAGCGTGAAGAATTTTCTAGGCTGTAGCCATCCCAGATAAATGACCGCCACATGCTTGAGAGTGGAAATCATTCAACACACTGTTCAGCCTCCTCATGGGTGAGGCATTGCCAGAGAATAGAGTCAATCCCACGTCTATACAAAGTATCATTCAGGATGAGATAGTATTTCATGTTGTGACGGATACAACAACGATCATCGTGAGATAAATGCGGATGAAAACGCTGTGTCTGGTGATAAATCAATAAATCTCCATACCAAGGATCAATAGTGCTAATCAGGAACAGGAATTCATCCAGAAATGAATCATTGGGCTCCGATTCCATTGTAGCACAGGGAAGATCACACATAAGCTCTACAAAAACCAAGGATTTCTTTGATGTGGCCTTGGCAAACTCCAGATAAAACTCCTGAAGGATGATGATCCAACGGGAGTACTTGCCTTCGAGTACCTAATGAGTTAGTATGTAGTACATTGGGTTTTGGTCTGCCAATACGATGGTAGTGTGAAGCAGAATGTAATGACAAAAATTTGTATAGAAATGACCATAGCCAATGGTAACTTCTCCACACATGAATAACAAGTTTCAGAGTCCATAAGATTCTTACTGGCGTAATAAATCATGTGTTCCTGACCGTGGAGATTGTCCTATGCTAAAACCATGGCAATGGTAGTAGCGGAGGAAGCAATATACAAGAGAAGGTCCTTTGAATAATCTGGGGGGTGTATCATGGGTGAATGAGTTAGAGCGTGCTTAAGATTATCAAAGGTGCATTGGGCCTGGTCATCCCAGAATAATGGTGTGTTCTTCTTGAGGAGACGCATATAACCGTGCGTTTTCTCTGCGAAATTGCACATGAAATGGTGGAGAAAGTTTGCCTTCCCATGAAAATTTTGGAGTTCAAGGAGGTTGGTTGGGGCTGGTAGATCAAGAATAGTAGAAATCTTCAAAGGATCAATCTGGATGCCATCTTTGGATACCACAAATCCTAGCATACATCCCGTTCTTCCTGACATGAACATGCTCGATAACATCAGGCTTGGCTGATATGTCATTCGGATTCATCTGAGTAATCTTGCAAAGTTTTCCTTTAGAATCTGTATCTTACAACAATATAGTATTTTGTGGAATGTTGATAATACCAGTAGGAAACAAGGATGCAAAATCAGGGCTAACTAAACTGGTGTTGGGGAGGAACATGGATCTATGATGGTGATCCTCCCGAATGGGCTCATCCGTATTCATGATCTCTATAATGGACTCATCAGAAGGAAAAGTCTCAGAGAGATAGGCTAGAACCGGAAGAGAAGGTTCTAACAAGTACGGTAAATGGTAAGGATCCGAAGCCACTAGATGAAGGTCATCAGTGTGATCATCGAAAAAGGTTTGAATGGTGTCATACATAGCTTTGTGTGGACTCAACAAAGGTGGAGTAAACAAAAATTTTGCCTTTAGGTTCATAATCAAATGAGGTGTTCATATGGACTGTCGCCGTATCCATGTTAAGCGGAGTGGATGGAAAAATACCCATAAGGGATGAATCCTTCAACATGCCTACCCCAATCGACTGGTAAGGAGGAGGGGACTGGCCTAACATGGGGATGTTATTAGCCATGGAGGAAGTAACATCCAGCATACAGAAATCAAGCTAATCAATAGTAACAATTCTCCCTAGATGCGGGAATTGGACTGTTTGAAACAATGTTGAGGCAACAACAGTCATGGCATAGAACCAATTCCTTCCTAGAACGAGGTTGTAATCTAAAGGGGCATCTACCACTTCTACTTGTATGGAAATGATTTTTCCCCCCAGATCGACTACTAGGGATGATATGAGACTATGGGGTTGGAAACCCCGTCTGTCAAAGGCTTTAAGGTCCGTAGGTGATGTGACAAGATCGGGAGAGCCAAGAGCTTTCCAACAAGTCAAAGATATCACCGAGGTCGAAGCTCCTTCATCTAGTACCGTTCAAAAGACTTTCTTTCCCACTACTTTCAAAATTATCTAAAAAGAAATTTTATGCGGTAATATAGGTTTGTAGTTCTCAACATTGAAATGAATCAAGTTAGTGTTATCCGGATCTAAAGCTCCTAATGTAGTCAACAAGTTCTTGCGCTATGTGGGGCAAATTTGGAGAACTTCTAGGGTAGACATTGCACAAGGTGCCTGAGCGAGATCTTCAACTACATTATAAAATTGAGCAGCTTGGGAATTGGGATTAAAGACAGCCTTCCAAAGAGTACTCTTAGGTGGACACAAAATCATGTCAAGAGTAGGCTTCTCGATATATAAGGGGACAGTAGACAAGGATTCTGGAGAACTAGTAGAGGGAAATTTCCTTCAAGAAGATTGATCTTCTTTCTTATCTACGGGTTTATCATAATTCTAACTTCGAGTTTGCAGATGGATGTGAGGACATCATATGAATTTCCCTTGATGAACTAGAGTTACCCTGATTAGACATATGGTCTATCAGATGTTGTTGAGAGGGAAAAGGATCTGTAAGTACTGCAACTGCGGGATTGGACTTCAAAAACTGGGATATTTCGTCTCGATGAGGAAACTCCTTTGAAAAGTGGTCACCACCACATAGTAGACAAGGATAGCTTTCCTTCCTTTTCCCTTTGTCGTTATCACTGTTGGTCATTCATGTGGTCTCTTGTTGGTTTCTAGGTTTTTTATTTCTATTTTTACCTTTCTTTTTATTACCCAAGGTTTGAGTACTTTGAATAGAATTAACCTCTGTAGAAACCTTAGGAGTTGAAGGAGTAGAGGTGGTATTTTGGTTATTCTTGGCAGTTTTCACTGCGAACGGGGACTGGATTGAACCAACAATCCCATCAACAGGTACTTCTGCTGGTGGTTTGGCAGGATCAGTGCTGGGGCGAGGAGCTTGAGGAATTAGGTCATAAAGAATTCCATACTAGGAATAGACAAATTCTAGCTATTGAGCCCGACTAATCACATGCTCTTTGGTAAAGGAACTTCCCATAGCCACATCTCGGGAAATAGAAGTCCAAACAAGGATTTAGTGAACCAATCAGCTAGTAATTGATCCAAAATAAGGGCCTTAATAAGCCTTCTCCGCCTTCTCCACTCATGAATGTGATCATAAATGTGGGTGGAGTTGTTCTACCGCAGAGAAGTTAAAAGATCACCGCCCGTTTCATAATGAATAGGGAGCTAAAAGTGTGTAAGAAACATGGTTGCCAATGAGCCAAAATCCAGAAACGAATGTTGTGGGAGTTCAATGTACCACTTTGCGGCTGTACCAGTCAAATTTCGCTGAAAGAGTCGTAACCAAATGGAGTCATCCATGAGGGAGTTTGAAGAACACCATAAATGGAATGTGATAACATGGTTCTTCGGATTGTCTCCCTGCTTCCCATCTAATTTAGGAATGTCCGATGATAACTTTACTGAAATGGGTGGCCACGAGGGATTACGTCGAATGGGGTCATTGATCAACTTGGAAAAATTAGGTAAGTCCAAAGTTGCTACAAAAGGTAACTGTTGGTTGGGCTACACATACTGGTAATATTGATATGGCATATAATTACTAGTAGGACCATAAGTAGACTGATAAAAAAGTTGTTGTGATGAAGAAATACCAGAATATCCTCCCACAGGGGGTTGATTTCAGGGATTAGGACTGCTAGGACCACTAGGACCACTAGGGCCTCAAGGAGGAGGACCACCAGGGCCATCGGGACCACCAGGACCACCAGGAGGCAGACCACTAGACCCTCTGGAGCCCCTAGGAGGTGGTAAACCTCCAGAGCCACCGGAACCACTAGGAGGAGGTCCACCAGACCCTCTTAGGCTAGAAGGAGGAAAGCCACTAGGTCCCCCAGGACCACTAGGACCACCAGGACTGTAAGGAGGAAATTTTCTAGATCCTCTAGGACCATTAGGTCCCCCAGAGGGAGGACCTCCATAAGGCGGTCCTCCGGCACCTCCCACAATATGTATGGGTATCCCCCCCATAGCTGGCATGTAAGACCAGTTGGGTTGCCCCCATGGTGTAAAAGTGTTACTAGGGTATGGAATTCCAGCTTAAGGCATTCCTGTATGATTAGGTGGATGATTACCTGCAGGTATTTGATAACCATAACCTCTAGAAGACTGAAAAATTACAGGTTGTGCCCCCAAGGGCTGGCCTAAACTGGATGGGGGATTAACCACATTAGTATGGGTGGGAGGGACATAAAATATAGATGGTTCTATGTTTGAGGTCTTCCCTTGACTAGGTACAATTCTAGTGTCAGATAACGTAGGTTGTGCTAGGGGTTTCCCCCTGGCGCTAGAAGGTACTGACGAAACAGGAATTGAAGGTTAGGCCCTAGGTACAGAAGACCTGGGAGGATTAGGAACAGACATAACATGAGAGGTGATAGAGGTGGTAATTTGACCTGGGTTGTGGGTTGTTATTGGACGGTCTATAATTGGTTCAATGGGTCTCATAGAATCGTCCAGTGAATGATATCCCACAGGAAGAGATGTGGAACATGCTGGTGTCGAGCCTAATAGGTCATCAATCTGCTTGTCAATCTCCTGTGCATAGAGAATGGAAGCATGGTATTTCATGCATTCTTCTTCATCATTAGAAGTGTTTACATGGGTTCCAAATAAGGCAATGGCTTGTCCTATAGGTGTCTCCCAAAATGGAGCATTGGGACCAAAATTCGGACAGGTTGTATCGTCAACATGACCTTCCATGGGAGAATGGAACGATGTATTTTCCCAAGAAGGTTTTTGGACCAAGGGAGGCGAGTGTGAAGAATATGGTACTCTACTTTTCGCAACCACATTCTCTCCCACTTGGGAGGTGGTATCTGCTCCTTGGTCGATAGCTTCCATTGGATTTTCTCCTGAACCAGGAATAAAATCAGGTGGCAAGCCCCATACTCTTTTGGAATATCTTAACTCAGCCTATTTTTATAGTTCCTATCTAACCTAGGATCTGAAAATCTAGAAAACACACCAAAAAAAACTTCCCTACACAAGCTATAGGTCAAAACAAGTAGACTTAAAATGCTAGGAGGAGTTCAAAAATTCAGGTCTCTCACCAGGATTTTCAAGAAGGTGCCACTCACGATATACCTCAAGGGTATGTGCATAGTAATCTCCCTGAATGTTGTTTTTTGTGTATTGCTCCAAACAAGACAGCCAAAGGGTTTTTCTCAGATAGATAAGGTATCCTAGTGGGGTCTCTCGATATACTCAAGGTACGTGGGAGCTTAAATCAGTTGTAGTGCTATCTAATGCATAATCGTACACAAGGGGCCTTTGGATATACAATCGAGTACGTAAAGTACCTTTCTATATACCTCAAGGGTACATGAAAGGCCGTTCGATATACCAACAGTACGTGGAAGAACCGCGCGATTCCCAGAATGTAATGCTGACAAATAACGACATCTCCTATGCTTAACAACGCTCAAACATGTCTCTAACCTATCACTCAAGTTACTATGTAAATTTTAACCGACAACTACCGTTAATTTTAACTTGTACGGTTAGGTGAATGCATGATGTTTTGATAGAAAAGTAAAACCATGCAATATGCTTGTGCAAAATGTTCACTTTACCATTCAGTATTCCTACTTATGGGAGGGAAAGAGAGTGTTTTCTTTTTGTTTCAAAACCAACAATACTTCCAAAGAACAGTCATGAACATCAAAAAAAAAGACAAGCAATAACTTTTCCAAACTGATTTCTTCTTTTTAAAAGCAAATGAGAAGGGGAAGAATCTCTTTTCCTAAAAGAAAAACAAGAAGCACACCTATAAGCAAATGCACTCTATTTTTTCAATTTTCTCAAAACTACCATATATTTTTTTTATTTTGATTGAGATAGTTCTAAATGTATGAGAGACGACAGATCATGAAGGTCGTGAAAGCTTGTAAATCCAATCAGAAAACCAATGTCCAACGCTCAATGATGATATCCTAGTCTCAATCAAAAAAATTCTTTTTTAAAGGAAGGAAAAAAAAGTTTACTATGCAAATAAGAAATGAAACCTAGAAGCTAATCTAGTGTTCTTCTTTTAGTCTATGCAAAAGAAATGAAAAGAGATTTTAATAACACCCTAAGCTTTCCAAAAAACAAGAAATCCTTTTGTAAACACAACCAACAAGCATAGAAGCATATGAACAATCAAAATACCTAATCAAACTTTTGAAATTCCACTCAAATCAATCTTAAACCATAAAATTATCAAGCCACAAACATCAAATTCAGTAACATAAGTCTGATAAGCAGAACTGAAAGCAACAAAATCCAAATTTTGCAAAGAAAAATGAGGAAAAAAGGCTTTGAAATGATGCCTACCTGGAACCGTGCTTCTCAGGTGTTGACAGAGCGTTTCCTACACAGCACCGCTTCTTACCAACAGGTTACATGCGGTGGCACAGTGTACTGCCCACTTTGTCGAGGCGGTGGCACCACTTCTTGTACACAACATATGCACAGTTCCCTGTAGATGACCAAAACACAAGAAGAGCGATGGATCAAGTCAAAAAAGACTAGATCAGGGAAAATACTGTAGAATTGAGTATGAAAATAGAGCACAAAAGATTGAAATAACTCAGATCTGAACAAATATGGAAGTTTCAAACCCAAATGAAGTAAGTCAAAAAGTATATATGACTAAAGAGAGTTAAAGAAGAAGGATCTTGGATTCAAACAAGAGTTGCAAACTGAGGAAGATCAGAAAAACTAATATAACTCTCCCCAGCGGAGTCGCCAGATTTGTTATCTGGAATATTTCACCTCCTATGGATAGCAAGGTGTTCCACTGGTCTGAATGCTTCCGATCCAGAAAAAATAGAAGAGAGAGGTTGACGACTCTCCCTAGATGCCGTAAATACCTGGAATGTAATGCTTCGATCGTTTCCTTGTGTACCTGCAATAAGCTTCAACATGCAAACATATCGAAACCACTAGAATATAATCTACTAATCTATGTTAGTGACTAAGGAATCTAACAACATACATGTGAAATCATACAACAACAATATAGGTGGGACAGAAATCAACTTGCATTAAAGAAATATGAAGAAGTTTACAACCAAGCCTTAGTGTTCACATGCATCTCCATGAAACCAAGCATTCTCATCCCCAAAAGCTCCGACTCTAGCTCTCTATACTCTCCCAAATGATCTTGGGCCAAGTGATCAATCCAACAACATAACAATACCTTTAGAGTTCTCCCCCTCAACCATGGCCATAAGCTTGTATTTAGAAGGCTTAATGGATAGGGTAGGTTGAGATATTAGTGGGTGAGGTGGCCTCTAAGATCCTAGGATGAGGGATCTCGAGCTCAACTAACCCACAATAGTAGGGATAAGGGAGGACACGAGGCTTATTATCTAGAAGCCTCGAGAAACTTCTCTTTTTACCTTTTTACCCAGGGTACCGCATTTCTCCTTCAATGACAGAGCGGTTCTGGTAATAACCACTTATGGACCAAGGGCCATAAGCAGTGGCACCGCGTGTGGGAAACAAGGGATGGGCAGTGCGAACAAGGGTACCACTTCTGGATAAAGGGGCAAGCACGGTGCTGGGAATTTTCATAGAAGATTGATGATAACCATGAGTTTCCACTCCAAGTGTTGGGATTCAGGGAAAGTAGGCATGTCAAAGTTCTTATCACATGATGGTGATGGGATTTTGGTATAACAATGATCACTACTCATCAACTGACCATTTTTCACTGCACCACAATTGTACCACACTTCTCATCAACCTATACAATCTACATATCTAATCAAGCTATACCAATCAATATGTTTCTCACATCAACTAACTCAGTTAATATAGGCCTGCACACCAAAACTAGACCACCTAGGTCAAGCCAACATCTAATACAACCTAATCAATCTGAGTCAAACCAATAACACAAAAGTAAACTTATGCCAATATTGCTCAACTGAACCAACATGTACCAAGATTCTTGTGTACCTATGCCAAATCAATCATATACTTTTGTTAATCTAATCAAGTGATCTGAAAGTCAACCAATCCTTCTTACTTGGCCTAGTTCATCAAGAGACACATTTGAGAAACCAAGCGACTTCACATATGGTCAACCAAACTTTGTCGAATAACACTCAACTCAATGATGCCACAACCAACCTCAATCACAGTCAAGGAATACTTGACAATTAAACATGATATACCTAAACCAAATAAAATCAGTCAAGAAGATAAAATACTTCACCAACTATGTCAAACATAGTCAATCTCATAAACTCTTAGACACAAAAGGATTTTTCACTCCACTCAAATAAACTCAACAAATCAAACAAATATCAAGCAAATAGTCACTTACAATGATGTCAAAGGTTGTCATTAACAATTAATAATAGTTCAGGTCCACTTAGGTAAAATACACAATGATCAACACTTGTCAAACTAGTTTTCAAAGAAAACACTTAGGTTGATAAAATAAATAAATCACAATATCTATTACTTACATGTCAACTTCTCATTCAATACTACACTATACAATAGTCAAGATAAACACAAAAGTCTATGCCAACAATATCAAAGATAATCATCAAGATTTATATCACGATCACATCAATATATATTCCAAGATAACCATCACCATAGCCTCCATAACATATTCAATGACTTCAAATATATATACCAATATATAGGCTCACATACTAAGATCAAATATGAACTTTATCCATGAGAGACACGTTTCATCACAAGAGATACAAAGAAGCATGAAAAATACATTTTTGAAGATCACAATATGAAGAAATAATAGACAAACCAGAATAAAATCTATATACTTTCATCACATAGCCCTCGTAACAATATTTCCAACGAGCCAAGAATTTTGTAATTCTGATTCCATATGAGAAAGTTATGTCAATTTTAGTGAAGATGCCCAAAATTTTCTCCTCCACAAAGTTTCACACTTTTCTCCAATAGTTGTGAAACACCAAAGAGAGAATTGATTGATGGTGATGAACAAATGGAATGCTTGATATTCTAATTATATAGGTCATGGAGGAAATTTAGTACCTCAAACTAGATCGACATGTAATTCAAAATTACAAATACTTAAATTCTCTTTTGTTTGGACGGCTAACCCAAAATGGTGGGGTACACCAACTTCAAAAAATTATATCTCTTCAACTGTAAGGAGTTAGAAGATGATACACATATCAACAGAAATGGATTGATGATTACTATCTCCCTATGATGGTTTTATTTTCAAATTATTAGTATAATACCCTTAAATGCTTAAATTTGTTTAGGACTTCAAATATTCCACACATAAAGGTGTTAAAGACCATGTTACCTTATGCATAAGTTCCAAGGTCAAAGGATTCAATGGACATAATCAAAGGAATGAGGGATTTGATGGTATTCAAATCCATAGACTTCACATCAACAAGGAGGATGGATCCACCATATATTTGTTACACCGCGAAATTCCACACTGTCCATCAGCCTTTTTGGAAATTCCTCATTGATCATTTGCCTTATGAGAAACCTAACCTGAGATACCTTGGATGTCTTTTTTCCCATATCTTAAAGGGTCGATGCCTTTCCTCTTTTTTCACAAAGTACCAATAGTTCCTCTCATAGTGGAGTAAAGAGCGTTGTTTCCCTTTTACCTTGATAAAACCCTAGGTCAACGCACCTATCCTTTTAACCAAGAGCGTCGATGGTCAAAAAATAGGAAAAAGAAGTTTTTGGAAGCTTCCATGTGGAAGCCCCTGTGCAGTTAGTTCCTACATGCTTGGGAGAGGTGGCATTCTCTTTCCTCACCTATAGGGATCACAGTCTATCCATTCCCCCATTTCAATCTCATGGTTTTAGGCCTATAAATGAAGCCTTCATGATGTGAGTGATGGAGGCCAAGAAAAGTACCCTTATGTTGTTGGATTGAAGTCTGAAATAGAGGAAATGTAGAGCTAAATTGTGTGTGGAGATATATTCATAGTCATAGAGGATTGTAGATGTTCTTGTAGATATTGAATCCATCGACATCAAGGATTTTTTGTTGTACTTCTATGTCTTTGATAATTAATACAAAGACAATTTCCCTACTCCCTACATCAATAAGATAATCGACAACTATGCCGAAAGCATGATTTTTTCCTTCATGGATGGCTTCTCTGACTATAATCAAATTGAGATTATCCCATCCGACCAACACAAGACGACATTTATTTTCCCATGGGGAACCTTTGCCTACCGCAAATTTCCTTTTGGTTTGAAAAAAGTTGGCACAACATTCCAACGTGTCATGTCGTATGCTTTTCATGACATCAAAAATGTTGTGGAACCTTATCTTGACGACCTTCCTACCCATTCCAAGTAGCAGGATATCCATGTTGATCATTTGAGAGATATTTTTCTCAGGTGTCATCATTTCAATATTCGTCTAAATCCCCATAAATGTGTTTTTTGTGTAGAAACTGGCCGACTTCTCAGATTCATTGTTTGTAAAGATGGAATCCATATTGATCCCTTGAAGATTGAAGCTATTCTTTCCCTACCTGCCCCAACCAACATAACTGAACTCCATAGTTTTCAAGGGAAGGAAAAAATTTTACGTCATTTTGTCTGCAATTACACAGAAAGGACACATGGCTTCATGAGGTTGCTTAAAAAGGATACACCTTTTGTATAGGATGATTTCATGCAACACGCATTTGACAATATCAAGCATGCACTTACCCACGCACTAGTGTTGCAATCACCCAATTATACCAAGGATTATTCCTTCTATGTGGCCACTTCCTTGTCTACCATAGGCATGGTCCTTGTCCAAACAGATGAACACGATTAGGAACATGTGATCTACTATGCCAGTAAGAGTCTCCTAGAATCTGAAACCTCATATTCACATGT
>LPNX010656939.1:0-28552 GCA_001517045.1 Pseudotsuga menziesii
AACACAAGACCAACCTAGTAACACATACTTTCCTGCCTATCAGGTCCAACTTAGCTTATCTCACTAATAATACTCATTATGCATATATGCCCAAGAAATTTAGAACATGGTGGAATCCTAGAAGGAATAACCCATATCCCTCTTAGTTGGGTTATCCCACCTAGCTTGGGTAGGTAATTCCACTTGCCAAAAAGGACACAAATAAAAATTGTACATACTTTATATATATATATATATAATTTTCAATTAATTACTAAATAAGTATTTAAAGTATAAATATAAAATACATTTAGAATTTAATATATTGAATATTTTAATGTAATCATACTAATAAAAAATTTAATACATTTAAAATAAATGTGGAAACTAGGCAACGTTTACCAATGTAATAAAAAAAACTATATAGTTATTAGAGGCTTCTTCACGAAGATTATATATATATATATATATATATATATATATATATATAAACTAAATTACAAATAAAATATATATTAAAATTCAAATCAATAGAAATATATTAAAAGTATATATATATACGATTTTAAAATTAATAAAAAAAATCTTATTTTAAAAATATATTAAAACTTACAAAATTTATAATAAAACATATATAAATAAAAATGCCACATTGAAATTCATTAAAAAAATATCTTACTTTTAAAAAATATTAAAACTCACAAAAATTATAATAAAATATAAAAAAATAAAACTACCATCCTCACATTCAGATTCATTTTAAATACTCTAACTTTGCCTAAATAATATAGGCAACTTTCATTTTATTTGTATACTTCTTTAATTTATTGTTTTTATCACAACTTTAAAGCTAGCTCTTCTTTTCCTTTTTGTAATTTTTATAAAGGAAAACGCTACCTCTTCTTTTTCTTTTTATAATTTTTGTAGAGGAAAAAGTACCGAGTTATTGTGAGAACCCTTCTAGAAAAAACTTACTTAAATCAACTTTCTATCTACATTTATATATTCTATCCAGATATATGTAACCATTTCTGAATTATATATAGACTAATTTTGAAAATATTTTGATCATGATTTCTTGATTTTGTCTTTCAGCAAATTTTAAGATCAAACTCACCTAAAAAATTTGACCAAATTTGAAGATTAACTAGACATTTTAGACATACCATTTCTGAATTCTATATCAACCTAATTTCCAAAATATCTTGATCATGATTTATTGATTTTTTCTTGCAGCAAATTTGACCAAATTTGAAGATCAACTAGACATTTTATACATACCATTCTTAAAAGAGAAACACAAGACAAACACTAGAAACTTAAACATAAGATTACATGATCTATAATCACTTAGGATTGCATAATTTATAATTACTGCATGGACAAGCCCAGGTATCAATGATCCCTCTTAAATCCATAAAACCCAATATAGTGATTTTTCTAGTTATACTAAATTGAAAAGAATGACTTAAAAAAATATGTTTTATTTATAAGTTTTAATAATATTTGAGTGCAGAGGAAATGACAGTTACCTGGAAATACAATGTTGTATGACTTTTGCTTTGCCTTTTACAGAGCCCAATGTCTAAACCCGTGCTCCTCTCCTCACAAGCTTTAAAGATTGCACATAGATACAGAGAGACTACAAACAAAGAGAAATAGCAATAAGAAAAGTACAAAAATAAAAAGAGAACAAAAATGAATAGGTGCAACTCGAGTCACCTTAACAACCCATCAATCATTCTGCTCTGCACCAAAGGTTTGTTACATTTTGCTTCTGACCAATACGATGAAGAATTGGCATTAAGGTTCTTTTTCCACATATTTTGCATCAGCGTCCATGTCCAGCTTCACTACTTGAGGAGAATGCCCATTTGCGCAGAAGTGCCTCTACCCAATCCTTTCATTCATTAACGGATTCCTTTAAGACATTGCCTCATCTCAATCTTCAATGCTTCATATGGGATTCCATGGTGATAAGAAAGGAAGATATAGTTGCAAGCAGGAGAGCTGGAGAACACCTCCTCTCTACTTTCAAGCCCGACAGCACAAAATATCGAGATCTCTCTCTAGCTCGATCTTACTTCCATTTTAAAGTTGTATGAAAATTGGAACCCTACCTCGGTTTCCTAGTCCAACTATGTAATCAGTGGGACATTATATAACCAGTGAAAGTTCGTATGTTTGGAGGTATGGTTTCATGGCGATAGCGTGAGCTTTGATGTTGCAGACCTTGCCAGAATGATGCAAACAGACGTACGGAGGGGTATAGGTAGCGCAGAGATGGGATAGGGAGGGACGGACAAGGACATTGTGACAAAGAGGGGGAGAGGAGAGGCAGAGGTGGGAAGGATACGGACAGGGTGAGGGAGAGAGGAGAGGGATAAGGGCGTAGGGTATAGGGTAGGCAGGGTGGAGAGAGAGAGAGAAAGTTGGTGAGGAGAGGGGAGAGATGGGATGGACACAGAGAGAGTGAGGTTGAGGAAGGCTAGGGATATGTGGAGGGAATGGGTGAATGAGTGTATGTGTGTGGGAGAGAGAGGGGGTGGGAAGGGAGGGAGTTGGGGAGGGGAGAGGTGGGATGGATGGGGACAACGTGAGGGTGAGGGAGAGGGATAGAGGAGAGGGGGGAAAAAGAGAGAGAAAGAGTTGGAAGGGTAGAGGTGGGAGTGAGGGAGAGCATGAGAGGGAGAGGGAGATTGATATGGGGATAATTGTAGGGGTAGGGGGAGAGGGAGCGAGAGGTGAGAAGATAGCGAAGTGGAAGAGAGAGGGAAAGGGAGAAGGGATAATGTGAGGGAGAGGGAGAGGGAGAGGGAGAGGGGGAGAGATCTCTTGAGAGAGAGATGGGTGATGGGGTAATAGAGAGGTGTGGGGGAGCAAGAGGGGGAGTGAGATAGATGGGGGAGAAGAAGGGATATTGAGACGGGTAGAGTGATATGGGAGAGGTGGAGGGGGAGAAAGATAGGGAGAGGGGGAAAATATATGGAAGTTTTGTGAGGAATGTGAACCTGTCAAATATGAAGATGAAATTAGTACATAATTAATAAATAAAAGTGATCTTCAGGAAAGTGGAGAGATCATCAGATATCTACCTGGAAATCCAATGGAAGATCAACAATGGTAAAACAAAGCCAAAATATGCACAAATCAGTTCATGCATGCTTATGTATTCGGATGGTTGTTCATGCTAGACAAAACAATGAAGGTACCACATATTTGTAACTGTTTAAGGCCGAACATTGAAAAGTGGGACATGAGTGACAACATGGATATATTAAAAATTACGTAGGAGATAAATGAAGTTCACAAATGTTTCACTCATTTTAGTTGCAAAATCCATTAAGGAATGGTGTTATTCAGTTATGGGGGAGAAAGAACAAAGGAAATAACATGCACATAGATTTTTCTAGGAGGTGGTAAATGTAGATTGATCATAGTAATATTAATTGGGAACAATGTAGTGCACTCATGGATTTCATTGAATCATAACATAAAACAATGTTATCATTGAAATATTGACCAGAAATGTCTCTTTCTTCTAATGTCCATGAAATACCGATGAATTCGAATATTATGATTCCATGAGATGGGTTGATTGCTATGAGTATGTATCTATTCCCTTCAATCAACGTATGTGTTTACAATTATCCTAGCTTGAAGATAATTGATCAAGAATCAGACCAAATTACGATTACATCTCAAATCTCATACAACTAAGTTCGGTTAACATTTTATTTTTTCTTATTAACTATCAAGAATGTTGTATACTTCATTTATTTAGTGGACTCGCATGTTGTGACCTTAATTCTTTGTAGGAAATATTTATGTACTAGTTACCCCTAGGGGCAATGACTACTCGATGACACATTGGTTGGAGGGAAAGAAGACCTCTGAATGTCTCATAAATGGACTCTCAGGGCATTGATTTTCCAATTGGGATGATGGTTATTAAAGGAGAATATTAGACACAAGATGAAATGGCATGGAAGAAAAAAGGGTATGTATTTGAATATTATAGATGATGTCATTTGTTATAGGGTGTTCCCATGAATATTGGTAACACTTTTTAGCAAGGGGAGGCGTGAAGATGGAAAAATGATATTGATCAAGCTTTTATGAAGCTCTTGATTGAGATTTTAAATATGATTAAGGGATTAATAAAGTGATCGATCAATATATATAATTAGGATCGATTGAGGGTTTATTAAACCCTCGATCAAAATACGTAGCTCAATAGAGGGTTAAGTAAAACCTCGATCGATCCCTTGTGTGGAATTACAAATATTTATAAAAATACATGCGGATTTTACCTCCTATTCCCAACCATGAAGAGTAGAATCTCTATCGTGTTTTAAATCTCAATTGAGGTGCTCCACAATAAATTTGAAATCGACATAAGCTGAGGCTTCTACACTATTGATAAATGGTTTGATCAAGCTCAATGACTCGATTAAATATAAAAGCTTAGTCGATATTTTAAACCCATAGAAAAACCATGTAATGAATCGCATGTGGCCTATCTTATCGATGATCATTATTAAAACCCTTAACCAAGAAGAAGAGTCTCGTGGATGCACACCAAATTACCAGGCACCAACGACCCAACAAGTATTGCCATCACCCCCCAAGTATGAGGTGGGAATTGAAACGTTTGTGAATCAAATTGTTTTTATGAATAAAATGTTTTTTTTTAATCAATTTAAAAAATTCTAAAAGAAAAATTGGAAGGTTCTTCTTGTTTTTAGTTTAGATTCGTTCAAAAATTTTAGTTTTAATTTCTTTTAACCTAGTTGTGATTGACCTTCCAGTCTCACCTTTTTAGGTGTCACTAGAGGAGAAAGGTGTGTTGTAGACACCTTTGTGGTGCTTTACATCAATAGGATCTTTGGATTTGTTGAGCATAGTTCTTAATTAGTTTGGAGGGGAAGATGTCACCCTTATTGTAATGTCCCTCTTAGCCGTTGATGCCAATAAGGGTGGAAACGGTGTAATATTTTTGTTTCCTTTACTACTACAAATGGGTCAAACCTGTTAGCGGAAAACTTTGCAAAAGACTTCATGTCTAATATGTCAGAATGTTGTGCATGAAAAAGAAAAAACAATTACTTAAGAATTCCCTTTAATGTAATTCACGACATGACATCATCATAGTGCCCTGATAGGTCCTTGCTATGCATACCATAAGATAGCAAATCATCAGTAACATTTTCATTATCTTTTACGGTATTACCCTCCATTTGCTTGCATGTACAGAAAAGCCTATCAAGAGAAAAAAACATTAAGGTGTATCACACAGAGACACCCATAGAAGGTTATGAAGCGTGTAGCATGCCCCATATACCCCATGGTCCTTATCGTGAAGGAGGGGTAATAGAACTTAATAAGTTACGAACAAATTCGAGCACTTAATTTCTTAACAAGGACAACATAGAACGTGTGAACTACTAATGTGGCACAAGCTTTCATTTAGAGCCCATAATTATGACTACGAGGTATGAGCTACCTCGTCCAATGATAATAACACTGAAATCACAAAGTCTATAACATAAGAAAAACCATTTATGCATACTTATCACTATGTGGGCCTTAAGTTCTTTTTCCTCTCTATGGAGATTTCCTTTATGGATAGAACATCATGGATCTTCCTCTTGCATACAACATATATATAAATACACAATCTCTTATTAATGAGTCGTAGGTGTATGCTTTTCAAATATCTTAAACAATAATGCATTTCAATTATCTTAAACAATAACTTACGGCTTTCTCCAATTCCTTATGTATCAATTCCTCAGAGTTTTAAATAATCATATGGGATGAATTTTATTTCATATCAATAGCATAAGTGCACAACTTTAATCCAGTTGTTTCTCTAATGTGTTTCCTCAAAAATATTATTCATAACCATAAATATTTTGTCATGATAAGAAGAACAATTCTTATCATTATTTCTGAGGGAATTAGCCAACGGATAAGGCTGTAAAACAAAATGCTAAATACACAAACAACATAAGTAAAATGAGACCTTTAAACATAACCAAAAGAACACCAATATACATGGTTCACCCATTTCGCGGGTTACGCCCACCAAACTGTTATATGTGTATTATTCATTCAAAATGCAAGTTACAATCTGCAACAATTTCATTGCCATCTTTTCTTTTGAACATTGTAAGAACCCTCTTAGGGAGTAATTTCAAGGAATGCAATTCTATAAAGATTCCATACAAGCATCATGTCTCAGCTTCTTTACCTTCTTTAGACATATATAGCACAATACATATAAACATCAAAAATATCTGTTATATATATATATATAAAGCATTATGCATAGACATCTATTTTATACATATGCCATTTATTAGCATATTTGTTCTGTGTGGAGGCTTTAGATTACCTCTTAAATATCGAGCCTTTCCTATTAGCATCTTTAATTCCCTTTAAGATCTATAATGCATCAAACATTTCTATATAAACCTTTTTAATTATTTTAATTCAAGTGCCTACCCCAGACACGGATCCGCTATACCCATACTCAAAACAAAGGGCATTAAAACTAGCAACTAAACCAGGGTGAGAGGTAAATAGACACTTTTGGATCCAGGGCAATTAGATCAGCAAAAGAAAATCCTCACATGCAGGTATGACTCTGGTCATCCAGAATCAACAAGTTCAATACAGATTGACATATAGATACTCATCTATCGCCCGTGTGACTGCTATCATCTAAAAACAGCGAGTCAAAAATAAACTGGGTTTACAATATACTTACCCATCCCTTTAAGATTTTATCAAAATGAAAATTGCTACATACCCCAGATATTTAATATGGAGCTACAATAAAACAATTTCCACTCCAACAAAATCGTATTCTTATTAGAGTAAGACAAATCATCAAATGGGAAGCTTCAAAGGCATTGTGATAGTTGGGGACTACAAAATCCTTATCAACGATCGATATCGGATGAGAATGCAAAGGATCATCAATGAGATCGCAGACTGGGAACATGGGACAAGGGTCAATGGATCAGTCCTTCCATCGATGAATATATATACAGAACAGAGTCATTATTCCGTGCAGGTAGAGTCGCCATCCCTGTATACATAGACGCATTCATATCTACCCACTAAAATGCTGCAAGGATACAACATTCAGATCAGAAGTTAAGAGGGATACCACACTGACGTTTTTGAAAATTCACATCCATTTATTATTCCAACACACAAATGCTGGGAAACTGGGTACACAATCGTATTTGTTTATTCCATAAACATACAAACGCTGGCCAAGGATAACCTACTGAGCATACTAAGAAAAGCAAGGCAAGGGTCGCCGTATGATTTTCACTGCCGGATTATAAAAGAAAACACAACAAAGAGTGGATTTTTGAGCTGTCCATTCCCTTCCTAATAAATCCAGTTCACATACCCCAAAACATTTTCCTACGCATCGGCAAAGATTAGTTATGTATGTTCATATAGATGAAACGCAGACATTCAGTTATTCACAGATGGGGTCAAAATGTATTTCACATACACTGGATCTACTTTAATGGGCAATCATCCATGCACATGCAGAGTTTAGATCTATAAATTCATAGTTCAGATCTATAGTTTACATTATGCCAAACAGTGCATTTTTCGACTACCAGTGATGAAGAAGATTTTTGCTCACAATCCCAACCATCGAATCCACTCAACATAAAAATTCCAGCATCATAAGAGATGGAAAGAGGAAAAAGAGATGCATTCCTATCACAGGCACTAGCGATTGAGATTTGATCGAGCCCCCAGTAATCAGGCTCGCTATCATTGAAAAACACAAAATAAACTTCAGGTCGTAAGTGGAAAAAGGCTAGATTTAACCCATAGAAAAGAAAACTAGGTCATGCTTACCTAGGATCTTCAGATTTGAGACCTTCGCTTGTAAACGTATGGAGATCCTTTTGAATCTGCACAGAGGATTCCCTTTGAACACCAGGAATTTCTCCTAAAGAACGCAGAAAGCCAAACGTATCCAGGACGCAGAGGGCTAGGCTCCTAAAAACGTATAGAGCCAAGCTCATCGAAAAACACAGAGGTTTCTCTTTTTTTTTTTTCTGATTATTCCCTCTCTATTCTAAGGCAGATACCTTGCCAAAAATAAGGCTGGTCGACCCTTTTTTTCCCCCCCTGTACTCCCATTGCACCATCAATATAAATCCTGTTGTTTCTCCAACGTCTCCATAATCAACGATTTGAGTCAGGTAACGCCCTCAATCGGTGGCTATAAGTTAGGGCAGTTAACATCTGCGCCATTTATGCTTCTCAGCAGTGAACATTTAATCAAGGAGAAAATTGATAACGCCTCTGAAATTAACCACTAGAAAGAGGTGACAAGCCCAAAACCTGGACTATTACCTAGGGTAATATAATACTCCATAAAAATGATATCGTGTTCCAAAAATGTGATATATAAGATAATGCACTTATATATATAAATATATATAAAATCATTTTGGGCTATCCTAGCTTCAATTCTCCGATATTATATATGTACATGTAGATCTACTATTATATGTATTCCCTACATATAATGTATTTAACTAGCATTGTAACCTTAGGAGTTTTGACTTACAATGTATCTCACATAAACATGCCAAATATGTATATGTATATATTTGTTATTCTCCCTATTATATATGTATATGTAGATCTACTATTATATGTATTCCCTACATAAGTAACACTATAATCTTAGAAGTTTGACTTACAATGTATCTCATATATACATGCCAAATATATATATGTATATATGTGTTATTCTCCCTTATTATGTATGTACTAGTGTTCTACATATAACATGTTTATGTATGTATGGGATTGTTTCATCATGTGACGTCCCATGACTGTAGGTAACACTACACTACCAGTTCTACATATTTTAAATGTATATCCTCATCACACATATAATGTTCTTCATTCATAAGAATATCTCAAGTGCCCTTGATTGACTTGCAGTGGGGAGTAACCTCATAGAGGTGAGGTTCTTCTATTTCTTATGAACGCATTTTATGATTTACTTTCTATTTTTACGAGTCGTAGTCGCTCTTGGGTCCACAAGGTGGGAGGGGGATCTTACATCCTTTCCCCCTAGAATGAACACCATCCTCGGTGTTACTTGTTTTTCATCCTTGACCTTACTGTCCTTCTTCGCTTATGTTCACACTCTGCTGAGCGAAAAATCCAATTCTGCTTTCAACCTCTTCTTCGCGAGACCTACGAAGACTTATGATCAGAACTTACATACTTTAGTATTTATAAGGATGAGGACTACATTGTGTTTCCCAACTTGAAGCACTACTCTAGATCTGCATCCTATCAGTATCAATGTATCACCAAAAATTCAGCATAATTTAGTTTTATCATATCTTCACATTTACTTATATGTCACCATTTAGTGACTTGGAAAGCTGCTAACACAACCTTCCTTTTTCGTTATCCTTTGAACTCTCCCTAGAGTTAAATTTTGGGTGGACTTACATTTATTCCTAAGGTTAGTCTCCCTTTTGACCACCAGTCAAAAGTTTTTTCCTCAGTGACATCAGACAGCGTCCTGTCTTCCAGATGTCCAGTTTTTGCCTAGGTCTTTTCTTTCCACACCATGCGCCCAGCACCAATGTACTCACGCGGCAATTGCTTTCCTAACACCATTATGCTCTTTCGGCGTACATGTCTAACACCGATGTACTCATGCGACAATCACTTGCCTAACACCATGGTGCTCCCACAACATGCAAAAAAAAAATTCTTTTTTTCTTTTTTCTTTAGTATAGATTTCCACTTCACCAATCATAATGCACACCCCTTGGTGCTTCGCATGACTTTTACCGTCATTTCCCCAACTTGTGAGTCGGCTATACGGTTAGTCAAAACATCTGTCGATAATTCACAAATTTTATTATCTATAAGTTGGAGCGGCTTAATCATCACTTATGAGTGATATAACCTTGTAAATTATCTAAGAATTAATCCTTACACATTTCTGCGCAAGTCGAGCACAACTTATTTATGCAGGAAGATTTTTCTATGTCATAGTGCACACTGATTGTAGCACTCATCATCATCATGGTGAAACCTGCAATGTCAGTATAAACCACATTCCTTAACCTCATTATTTAATGCAACGAATAATTTTTCTACCAGTCAATCCCGACTGATAGTGTTCTTAGCGTACCCTGCAGTGTCAGTGTAAAACGTTATGCAACATTCATCAACTCAAATAACTTTAGACGTCTTTACCCATCTGTTGTTTGGATAATTATAGTGAAGAGACATCCCATCTTTACACCACATTTATATGTGGCAACTAGGGACACATGTATTCTGATAACATTAGTAATTCTTAAGTGGGCTACTTGCCACCATTTCACACCCTAACCACTTACGTTAGGTCTGATGATGTTCTTGTTCATCCAATACCTGTCTCTATATTTAATGCAATATAACGAGAAGCATTATCTTTTTTAAGCACAAGATACTTTACCGTTTCACTTTGGCTATACTCTAGCCAAATTTCATAGGTAATCTAATTAACTTACATTTGATTATTCAGTTGTGGTCCAACTAGGACTTTCACAATTCACCACCTGCAAAAATCCCAATGCTCTATGAGTTACCATAACATACATGAAATTTCATTTCAAACATAAAAATATCCTAATATCTACTTGACATATTCTTTCTTCCAGAGCCCAGGAAGCTCCTCCTCAAACACAACTTTCATATCTCTAGGCATACTTGATGTTTCACGCCTACTTGCTCAATACCATATCCCCATGCTCCATAGCTTATCATCAAGGTATTTCTACCTTAGCCCTCTAGACCTGAGTGACTTACATCATACATTCAACATAACTTGATGCATATATATAGATCATCCCAAAAGACTCTATAATTAGCTACTATACTAGAATTTTTCCAGAATTTCACATTCTTAACGTAACAAATTATTGAAGCTATGGTTTTTCCAAATCTCAAAATAGCTAATCAAATGTTATCGTCTCGGTAACCTTTTCATAATAAGCAGGGAATCATACAGACTCCAAGTGATATTATTTCTACCAAGGATTTCATCTTGCCACTCGTCCTCAAGTGGTGCTGCTTCTCGTAACCATGCAAACCTGCATTATCTGTTCACACATTCTTGCCCAAGATAAGTCGCAAAGAACGCATATGATAACATGTTCCTATTTGACTGTGACAAAATATACTTGTGTAATTCCTTTTTAATATCTTTTCTTGATGTGTTAATATTATGTACTTCAGTTTGTACTTCACTTCAATCAATAAGTATGTAAAACAACATAAGTATATCTTGCTGTAGGGTTGTTTGTGACAATTCCTAAATATTGTCCTCATTTTCTTATACCCCAAATTAGACAAATAACCCTTTCTGTATTTCAGTGCATGCAACAAACTTCATGCATTACACATAGTTCTCAACAAAACCTGTGCAAAGAGTTCAGCAATATTGCTTTTATAGCGTGCATTACAATATCTTGAAAACAAGACACACAGTTCACAATGTACCTCCATGTTGGCAATTCCATTAGGTCCGAGCATTGTAACTTTCGCTTTGATACCATATGTAATGTCCCTCTTATCCTTTGATTCCAATAAGGGTGGAAACGGTGTAATATTTTTGTTTCCTTTACTACTACAAATGGGTCCAACCTGTTAGCGGAAAACTTTGCAAAAGAGTTCATGTCTAATATGTCAGAACGTCGTGCATGAAAAAGAAAAAACATTTACTTAAGAATTCCCTTTAATGTAATTCATGACATGACATCATCATAGTGCCCTGATAGGTCCTTGCTATGCATACCATAAGATAGCAAATCATCAGTAACATTTTCATTATATTTTACGGTATTACCCTCCATTTGCTTGCATGTACAGAAAATCCCATCAAGAGAAAAAAACGTTCAGGCGTATCAAACAGAGACACCCATAGAAGGTTATGAAGCGTGTAGCATACCCCATATACCCCATGGTCGTTATCGTGAAGGAGCGGTAATAGAACTTAATAAGTTACAAACAAATTTGAGCACCTGATTTCTTAACAAGGACAACATAGAACGTGTGAACTACTAATGTGGTACAAGCTTTCATTTAGAGCCCATAATTATGAATACGAGGTATGAGCTACCTCGTCCAATGATAATAACACTAAAATCACAAAGTCTATAACATAAGAAAAACAATTTATGCATACGTATCCCTATGCGGGCCTTAAGTTCTTTTTGCTGTCTACGGAGATTTCCTTTATGGATAGAAAATCATGGAACTTCCTCTTGCATACAACATATATATGAATCCACTATATCTTATTAATGAGTCGTAGGTGTATGCATTTCAATTATCTTAAACAATAACGCATTTCAATTATTTTAAACAATAACTTACGGCTTTCTCCAATTCCTTATGTATCAATTCCCCAAAGTTTTAAATAATCATATGGGATGCATTTTATTTCATATCAATAGAGTAAGTGCACAACATTATTCCAGTTGTTTCTTTAATGTGTTTCCTCAAAAATATTATTCATAACCATAAATATTTCGTCATGATAAGAAGAACAATTCTTATCATTATTTTTGAGGGAATTAGCCAGGGGATAAGGCTGCAAAACAAAATGGTAAATACGCAAACAACATAATTAAAATGAGACATTTAAACATAACCAAAAGAACACCAATATACATGGTTCACCCATTTCGCGGGTTACGCCCACCAAACTGTTATATGTGTATTGTTCATTCAAAATGCAAGTTACAATCTGTAACAATTTCATTGTCACCTTTTCTTTTGAACATTGTAAGAACCCTCTTAGGGAGTAATTTCAAGGAATGCAATCCTATAAAGATTCCATACAAGCATCATGTCTCAGCTTCTTTACCTTCTTTAGACATATATAGCACAATACATATAAACATCACAAACATCTGTTATATATATAAAGCATTATGCATAGACATCTGTTTTATACATATGCCATTTATCAGCATATTTGTTCTCTGTGGAGGCTTTAGATTACCTCTTAAATATCGAGCCTTTCCTATCGGCATCTTTAATTCCCTTTAAGATCTATAATGCATCAAACATTTCTATATAAACCTTTTTAATTATTTTAATTCAAGTGCCTACCCCAGACAGGGACCCTCTATACCCATACTCAAAACAAAGGGCATTAAAACTAGCAACTAAACCAGGGTGAGAGGTAAATAGACACTTTTGGATCCAGGGAAATTAGATCAGCAAAAGAAAATCCTCAAACATAGGTATGACTCTGGTCATCCAGAATCAACAAGTTCAATACAGATTGGCATATATATACTCATCTATCGCCCGTGTGACTGCTATCATCTAAAAACAACGAGTCAAAAATAAACTGGGTTTACAATATACTTACCCATCTCTTTAATATTTTATCAAAATGCAAATTGCTACATACCCCAGATATTTAAGATGGAGCTACAATAAAACAATTTCCGCTCCAACAAAACCCTATTCTTATTAGAGTAAGACAAATCATCAAATGGGCAGCTTCAAAGGCATCGTGATAGTTGGGGACTATGATAGCCTTATCAACGGTCGATATCGGATGAGAATGCAAAGGATCATCAATGAGATCGCAGACTAGGAACATGGGACAAGGGTCAATGGATCAGTCATTCCTTCGATGAATATATATACAGAACAGAGTCATTATTTCGTGCAGGCAGAGTCGCCATCCCTGTATACATATACGCATTCATATCTACCCACTAAAACGTGGCAAGGATACAACATTCAGATCAGAAGTTAAGAGGGATACCACACTGACGTTTTTGAAAATTCACATCCATTTATTATTCCAACACACAAATGCTGGGAAACTGGGTACACAATTGTATCTGTTTATTCCATAAACATACAAATGTTGGCCAAGGATAACCTATTGAGAATACTAAGAAAATCAAGGAAAGGGTCGCCGTATGATTTTCACTGCCAGATTATAAAAGAAAACACAACAAAGAGTGGATTTTTGAGTTATCCATTTCCTTCCTAATAAATCCAGGTCACATACCCCAAAACGTTTGCCTACGCGCCGACAAAGATTAGTTCTGTATGTTCATATAGATGAAACGCAGACATTCAGTTATTCACAGATGGGGTCAAAATTTATTTCACATACAATGCATCTACTTTAATGGGCAATCATCCACGCACATGCAAAGTTTAGATCTATAAATTCATAGTTTAGATCTATAGTTTACAATATGCCAAACAGTGCATTTTTCGACTACCAGTGATGAAGAAGAATTTTGCTCACAATCCCAACCATCGAATCCACTCAACATAAAAATTTCAGCATCATAAGAGATGGAAAGAGGAAAAAGAGATGCATTCCTATCACAGGCACTAGCGATTGAGATTTGATCGAGCCCCCAGTAATCAAGCTCGCTATCATTGAAAAACACAAAATAAACTTCAGGTCGTAAGTGGAAAAAGGCTAGATTTAACCCGCAGAAAAGAAAACTAGGTCACGCTTACCTAGGATCTTCAGCTTCGATACCTTCGCTTGTAAACGTATGGAGATCCTTTTGAATCTGCACAGAGGATTCCCTTGGAACACCAGAAATTTCTCCTAAAGAACGCATAAATCCAAACTTATCCAGGACACAGAGGGCTAGGCTCCTCAAAACGTATAGAGCCAAGCTCAGTCAGGTAACGCCCTCAATCGGTGGCTATAAGTTAGGGCAGTTAACGTCTCCGCCATTTATGCTTCTCGGCAGTGAACATTTAATCAAGGAGAAAATTGATAACGCCTCCGAAATTAACCACTAGAAACAAGTGATAGCCCCAAAACCTGGACTATTACCTAGGGTAATATAATACTCCATAAAAATGATATCGTGTTCCAAAAAACTGATATATAAGATAATGCACTTATATATATAAATATATATAAAATCATTTTGGGCTATCCTAGTTTCAATTCTTCGATATTCTATATGTACATGTAGATCTACTATTATATGTATTCCCTACATATAATGTATTTAAGTAGCATTGTAACCTTAGGAGTTTTGACTTACAATGTATCTCACATAAACATGCCAAATATGCATATGTATATATTTGTTATTCTCCGTATTATATATGTATATGTAGATATACTATTATATGTATTTCCTACATATAATGTATTTAAGTAACACTATAATCTTAGGAGTTTTACTTCCAATGTATCTCATATATACATGCCAAATATATATATGTATATATGTGTTATTCTCACTTATTATGTATGTAGTTGTAATGTCCTTCTCGCACACCTAGTTATTTATGTCATAGAATGTTATTGTACTTGTCTCCGGTTGAGGAGCTCAAGGTCAAGGCCCCACCGGAAACGACTCTTGCAAACTATGTAAGTAAAGACATAGGAAGCATAAATACAATGGCGTAACTTAACCATAAGGAACAAACGACTAGAAAAATAATCCACCAAAAAAATATATATAACAAGGGAAAAACATGGAGGTCGATTAGAGGTTGCTCCCACCTCACCTTACCACACTCCACCAAGGGTATTGGAAGGAAACATATATGTTTATCATATATAAGAACATATACATATATATGGATAATAACTGAAACTTACAGCATGAGGAATTTCATGTACTATATATATAGTAATGGAGGATTATCTGATAGTATATATATACACGAACATTTCATTACATATATGATTAGCCGAGAACTCATATCAAGCTGAATTTCATAAGCTATGTAGATATATAAAAAGGTGGACAATATATATATATATATATATATATATATATATATATAATGATGGAGCCTTGTTTTAAATATATACATATATGTGGAGAAAACAACTTCATATATGTATAAAAGATATATTATTACATAAGGGATATCACGACTGCTGGAATTAGAATTATTTAAAGTTCTAAAGAAATAAGTTTAATAGGAAAAAGATAGGTATATATAAATATATATATCTAGGACCTTGTGTTGCTAGGGAAAGAGCTATCCAATATCCTTGAACAGCGTTAAATAATTTATGTGATGGGAAAGTAATTTCGTCAAAGGAAAGTATTAAGTGCTTGAATAGCGTGACGATCCTTTTCTTTTTGACTGCAGATTTTTTATGGGGTTTGCAAGATTATAGCTTTCTTCTGAGCGACTTTTAGGCAAAGTATCCTCATCAAGGAGCTCCTTCAGGCATGGGTCCCATGTGTCCGGGAAAACGCATGCCTCTGCCATAACGCACTGTTAAAGAGGAAAAGATCCTCATCGAGGAGAGTTTCGAGGCATGTCCTCTTCCTTTTCAGCCTGGATTAAAGAAAAGGAATCTAGGCTACGAGAATTATATAAGAAAAAGGAGGCGTTAGGAAAGGGGGGAAGTAGGGAGATCCACACAAAAAAAAAAACATACCTCTGCACAATTGGTTGATGGAACCAGTGGAGAAACCCTGAGTTCTCTTCCTGAATCCAATGAAGCGTATTCACCTACGCCTAGGGGACATCCTCCAAGCCTAGAATGAGAAGAGGAATTCAGAAGGAAAACGCCTGTGGACCGAGTTCTGGGTGGAATATCCAGGCCGTAGTTCGACAACAGGTAACTGCGTTATCAAGTCTATGAATTTTGTTTTCTGCTTATTAATTCCTGAGTTTCTTTTTACATGTTCCCCACCTCTGTGTGAACTGCCATAATGTATCGAGGCTAAGATCTCAACCCTTGGCAATTCTATAGGACTGATACCTTTACGACCTATCATTTGTTGTTATCTTTTTATAGCTGTCTATCAATAGTGTCCATAGCACAGTGCGGTCTATGCTGCTTGTTGGATTTTACTATCCCTAACAAAAATTGAAATTGAAATAGGCATCCTTGATAGTATATCTATCGGCTGAGATGATCAGCATAAATAGGAAACTATCATAAAATAGCTAGATTTCCTTTAGTGTTAAATGAAGAACCAGAAATAGAATGTTTGTTTCACTCACATTAAACGGCGAAGATATAATAAAAGCATGTGAATAACTTAGGTTTCCCTGACGATGGCCAAAATATTTCTGGAAACAATAGAAGAATAGAAGTAATGGCGCAGTCTTGAAACCCAAAATTTATATCATGGCTGATCTTAGATTTTGTAAAATATGATGGCCAATCTTAGAGTTTCAAAAGGATCCTTCGGTGGCTTACATCTACTACAGATTGGATGACTGTGAATCGACCTTAAGATAAAGGTTTAGCGGCTGAATTTTAACAGTATATTACCAACTAGTGAATCAGATAGCATTCATACTTTCTTCTGTGCCTATGCCAGAGTCAACCTCAGACCTTGCAGACGCAATGTACTTCAATACAGATGCATTTAAACAATTCAGGAGAAAAACAGGCTTACTCTGGTAAGATTAACAGTTCTAGTCGCTATATATGTTATATGACATTAGTATCCCTTTTATCCCAATAAAAGCAGTCAGATGATATAAACTATCATAAAGGTATGAAGTGTGTTGTCCTACGGGAGTAGGAAGAGGGGTAATAATGTTGATTAAATCTTACATGGCCTTTAATGCTAATTAAAATAAATACGGCTATTTACTATGTGTATGAAAAATTATATAGTTGTAGATATGGATGGTGTTACTGGAACCAAACTTGTAGTTAAAGTTGAGGGAGCTTATCTTATGAAGTCTGATTTGGATGATAGTGGGGCTAACTGATTCGTTTGATAAAAATGCTTTAAATTGAAGGAAAATCCTTAAACAGGGAATTTGGTATTCTGAAAAATGTCTCTCTGCGAAGAGACTTGAGGTAAGGAAAAGGGAAATGAATGTGCCACAGCAATGTAAAATTATTCTTTTCGATAGATCAATAAAAACAAATAAATTGGTGGATGTAGCCTCGTGGACGAGGTGAACCATGTGAATATGGTTGTATCATTTTTGTATCATTAGGTTGTGCATGCTTATTTATTTACATGATGAAGTTGTTGTGAATGCAGTATATATATGCTTTAATTGGTGAAAGATTACTAAGCTTTTATTTTGCAGACATTCTCGAATGGATTGTAGTCTTAAGAGATAAGAGGTATACTACATATGGTATCAGAGCGAGGTTGAAACGCTCAGGCCTATTGGGTTCAAATCGCTCCAGCATGTTTCGTTTTTAACTAACAATTGAATTTTTCTCTGAGAAGTCGACGTCTTACGGGTGTTTCAGAAGGTAGCATCCTCTGCGATTTTTTTAAGCAGTTGGATACGTTGGGTGTTGCCCAAGTTTGCATTCCCTCCCAGAAATACCGCATAAGCATGAGCTAGTTTATTTCTTGCTTGATCATGTAATAAGATTTCTTTTGATTATGCGCTTTTCCAGATTTTAATTTGATTTCTGCTTGAAAGATGGAAAGAAAGCGTGCTGAGAAAGGACATTCCTAGCATATCTTTAAAAAAAAAAAAAAAGAGTACGTCTGTCCATTGATAAAAATTGTAGGCATTTAGGTTTTAACGTTTACAGGTTAACGCAAATGCACTGTATGCGAAGATATATTGGGTCCACATCAAGGTAGTTTAAAACTTAGACTAAACTAATTGTTTTGCAAAAATTTTTGAATAATGAACAAACTGAATTTTGCTTGGCTAATGCTATCCATCACTGTTGCTTGCAAGTATTATTGCCCTATTGAATGCCTTGTGATAGATGAAAACTCCTTGAAGTACATAGACTTAGTAGAGAAATGTCCTTCCTTGTTGCTTCCCAGAGTTCAGAGAGAAGTTTGTTACTTGAGAAATAAATCAAAGTAGATCTCTATTGAAAACGTAGTAGCTTTCTATGGACTATTCCTTGTTCAGTGCAGTGCTAGGTTGCTTTGTCATAAAGATGACACTACTGCTGCGAAATATGTTTAGATTTATCTTTGATTAACTGAATCATTTCTGAGCTATGAGGAGGTGACTTTTATTGTTGGTTACAAAAATACGGAAGAGGCAAGCTTATATTTCAGTGTTTCACAATGAGTTTTAGCCTTGATGGGGTCTTGACTACACATAGTCTTCGATTTCATTTTGTCCAAGATGTATTATTTTAGTTTGTTTTTATTTGTTTGGAAGTTTCTGTTCATTCCTTTAGCACTGGATTTTGTCTGGTTCCTCTAAAAGTTTTGATATCTTTGGCCATCCCAAAATCTGGGAGCAAGGTGTAACCAATAAAGATTAAACCTCAACTGCCCGGATTTGATGAAAGGAAATGTTGAAAATTAGTGTTGGAAGAAGAAAATCAAATAGAGTAAAAGTTAAATTCAATGCCTTCTTTTCATGCACTTCGGGTGTCTTAAGCAGGTTACAGACTATATTGTGTTATGATTCAGTTTTAAATGGAGGGGGACATGCATATTACTCTAAATTCTAATGCAAGACACTGTTATTTCAACATATACTTTATTTCATTTTTATGTTGCAGCCATTTTTATAAGTGGATTGTGATAGGAAGTTGCTTGAGACCCATTTAATATTTTAATCCATCCATGAGAGAATAGGTACCAATCACTAAGTTGTTTTCATTGTGCTATTTACTATCATTATACTATTTACCTTTTTACCTCTTTATTGCCAAAATATTGTACATTCGCACTGCTTCATTTTTTATGTCTATTGAAACTTCATAAGTCAAAACCAGAAGTTTGCATAATATCACAAACTGAATTTGGACCCCATAAATAACTTTTAGCTTTTCTACTTTTAGGTTTCTTCTCATCCAAATGTTCCCTTTACGGATGAGATAGATTTCCTTATTTTGGAAATGAAGTGTGAATGGCATTTTTGCTAATCATCTAGGAACCAATTTTGGCTCCTATATACTTCTATATTTACATATAATGATTGATAGTGTGTACAGTTGTATAGGTTGCAAATGCTCATCTCTATTTTGAGTGTGTATGCTTCCTTGCTCACATGTGTTCATTGTGGAGAGTGTGTATGCTTCCTTGCTTACATCCAGTCTTGTCGGAATGCCTGAAAGTTTGTTGGAATCCTGTGAAGTTATTTCAGTTATTTCATTGGTTCTGCAAACAACACTTCCTTCTGCTGCTCATTTCGTTTTATGTATATATTTGCAAACCACTTCTGAAACTCATGATAACTTGGAGCTAATGTTTGTTAAGACTTTGCAGGTCATTTTGTGTTTGGTTCTTGCCTACAATGCCATCGTCCATGCAGTATTTTGGAGGGTGTTATCTCTGCATGTAAGATGATATAAGGCATTGGGTAGCTCGTAAATACAGAAAATAGTTTTTAGGGTTCACATCTACTCGTCTACTATAGACTAGCTATGGTGAGAGATTTTCGTTTTCACTGGTTTTGATGCCTCTCATTTTATTCTTCTTCATATGCATTTGTCAAAGCTGAAATGGGCTTAAGTTTCTTTTTAGAGTAAAATGACCATTCCTCATTTGAGTTCGGGGTAATTTATTATTGTCAGTGTTCATCAGGGTTTGTTGAGTTTTATAGCTATTAAATTGCACTCTATAATTTGATAGATACCAACAAATTCTGTACTTTCCATGGGATGTCAAACTTGATTAAATTCAATTACTGGGCTAATTTTTTTTTTTGTGGTTAATAATTGTAGGAAATGTCTAATACTATTTCCAGACACCAGCTTGATAGAGACAGCTCTGCTAATCGATTTTTCTTACGAGTGGTGATATCCACCTTATCTCAGGTTTTGTTTTGGTTGGTTTTGAATAATTATCAGTAGTTCATTGAGGATGCCCATCTATGTGATTGATTTATGTTGATTATGGATATTGTAGAAGGGACAGTTTAACTAAAAGTAGTTGTTTAATTGGTCTTTTCAATTGGGATTTTCTTACCTTATTGTGGTGAGGCTTAAGTTACTTTGATTAGAATTGTTAACAGGTTTGGATGTTGGTTTTATGACATTTCTAAGCACTTTAAAAGTTGAGATGTAGTACATATAAAATGGAAACAGTAAGTGAATTTTTTTGTTGTCATAAATTGAAGTTAATGAGTGTTTGCATTGTCAAATTCTCAGGCTATATGTGGATCCTTGCGAATTGTGTTGTTGTAAATTGAAAAGGTTTGTGGCTTAGTGTGAATGCCTTCTTGTCATTTCTCGTGTTAAAAGAATTGAAAAGGCTCTTACCGATGAATGAGAAATGGGGGAAGGCATGATTTATGATAAAAGTTTGATATTCTTTGAATTAATAATATGATAAACTCACTACATATGGACTGATTACAGGCATGGAAAATTATGGCCATGAGAAAAGACTAAAGCTCCAGGACTATGATGAGTTAAATCTCATGTGTATAAAGTTATCACTAGAAGAGGGAGTGGTGATGGAGGTAGTGGTTAAAATCTACCTTGTTTTCCCCCAGGCCAGCGAGGGAACATTATGCATTCTGGGGACGCCTAGATGTAAGACATGTGGTTAAGACTCGTTCCGCACACAATAGAGGACTATCACATGGGTTGGGGGACTCTGTGAAGAGAATAACCTCTAGGCGCTGTGGAGGTGTGCGAGAACGAAGTGCCTTAGCGTGGTGAAGCACCCTGAAGAGCACAAAAAGGAGATACCACTAAGAGGGGTACAAGGTATCGTCCTTGTGTTGGGTGGCTTGAATTGGCACTGGTGTGCTAGGATGAAGGAACATCCAGCGAAAAGAATAATGACAAGCACCGTGAATAGCACAGAGGAGATACAAGAAGGGTTGGTATCGTCCTTGTGGTGGGTGGATTGAATTGGTAGTTGGAGTACTGTTGGCACTTGATGTGCTGGGATGGAGGACATCCAAAGGAAGGAACAATGCAGAAAAGGGTATGTGCATTGCAGGTAAAACTGTACCGATGAGGTAGTATATTGATTAATTGACATATAGAACTGACAGGTATATATTGGAGCCATTATGGATTATAAAAATTGTATAATGGATTTCCAGCATTGACATTATTGATATAATGGGATTTCAATGCTTGTGGTCATGTTTTATTGATGAATCGATTACATTCATTAGAGGAAATTTCAACTCAAAATGGGCCTCCTAAAATGAACTAATAAAATAATAATTAAAATAATAAAATAATATTTATTAATTTTGGAGGAAGAAAAGAAAAAAACTACTTTTTTGTTTGTATTTTTGACATATCTCCCTCTGTTTTTACTCAAAATTCGATCAAGAGAGCTTGTTGGATGCGGAATTAATTTCTGCATCCAACAAGTACCCACTCGGAATACTTTTGATGGACCCCGCTACCCCAAAAACAAGAAATACCTGAAAAATGGAATGATGACATCATCATTCCATTTTTTCAGGTATTTCTTGTTTTTGGGGTAGCGGGGTCCGTCAAAAGTATGCCGAGTGGCTACTCGTTGGATGCAGAATTTAATTCTGCATCCAATGAGCTCTCGCGATTAAAATTTGAGTAAGAACACAGGGAGATATGTCAAAAATACAAACAAAAAAAGTAGTTTTTTTTTATGATATCTATCCCCAAATTTATATTAAAAAAGTGTTTAAGACCTATACGGTATTTCAAATTTAAAGCAATTTCATTGGCTAACACATGATGACATGGAATTTGAATAAAAGCTAAATGGCCCATTTTGAGTTGAAATTTCCTCTAATGATGAAAAATAATTGGGTAATATGGCACCAATGAACACTAGAAAATTGCAGATTTCAAAAGAGTCTATTGCTGATATTTAAATTGTATTGTTATTTTGTATCTGATATGTTGCAGAAAAATTGGGCTAGACCCGAATTTGCTGCAGGAAAACTACATATTTATGAACATTAGCGACTCGAGAAGATACGGAAATATCAAAAAGGATCACGATGAAGGACGAGGGTAAGAAAGCGACAGAATGGAAGCATGAAAGTGCTTAAACATAAGAACACCGAGGACGGTGTTATTTTAAGGGGGAGAGGATGTAATGTCCCTCTTGCACACCTAGTTATTTATGTCATAGAATGTTATTGTACTTGTCTCCGGCTGAGGACCTCAAGGCCAAGGCCCCACCAGAAACAACTCTTGCAAGCTATGTAAGTAAAGACATAGGAAGCATAAAGACAATGGCATAACTTAACCATAAGGAACAAACAACTGGAAAAATATATAACAAGGGAAAAACATGGAGGTCGATTAGAGGTTTCTCCCACCTCACCTTACAACACTCCACCAAGGGTATTGGAAGGCAACATATATGTTTATCATATATAAGAACATATACATATATATGGATAATAACCGAAACTTACAACGTGAGGAATTTCACGTACTATATATATATGTAATATATATATAGTAATGGACGATTATCTGATAGTATATATATATATATATGAACATTTCATTACATATATGATTAGTCGAGCACTCATATCAAGCTGAATTTCATAAGCTATGTAGATATATAAAAAGGGGGACAATATATATATATAATGATGGAGCCTTGTTTTAAATATATACATATATGTGGAGAAAACAGCTTCATATATGTATAAAAGATATATTATTACATAAGGGATATCACGACTGCTGGAATTAGAATTATTTAAAGTTCTGAAGAAAAAACTTTAATAGGAAAAAGATAGGTATATATAAATATATATATCTAGGACGTTGTGTTGCTAGGGAAAAAGCTATCGAATATCCTTGAACAATGTTAAATAATTTATGTGATGGGAAAGTAATTGCGTCAAAGGAAAGTATTAAGCGCTTGAATAGCGCGAAGATCCTTATCTTTTTGACTGCATATTTTTTTATGGGGTTTGCAAGATTATAGCTTTCTTCTGAGCGACTTTTAGGCAAAGTATCCTCATCGAGGAGCTCCTTCAGGCATGGTTCCCATGTGGCCGGGAAAACGCATGCCTCTGCCATAACGCACTGTTAAAGAGGAAAAGATCCTCATCGAGGAGAGTTTCGAGGCAAGTCCTCTGCCTTTTCAGCCTGGATTAAGGAAAGAAATCTGGGCTACGAGAATTATATAGGGAAAAGGAGGCGTTAGGAAAGGGGGGAAGCGAGGAGATCCAAAAAAAAAGAAAAAGAAAGATACCTCTGCGCAATTGGTTGATGGAACCAATGGAGAAACCCTGAGTTCTCTTCATGAATCCAATGAAGCGTATTCACCTATGCCTAGGGGACATCCTCCAAGCCTGGAACGAGAAGAGGAATTCAGAAGGAAAACGCCTGTGGACCGAGTTCTGGGTGGAATATCTAGGCCGCATTTCGACAACAGGTAACTGCGTTATCAAGTCTATGAATTTCGTTTTCTTCTTATTAATGCTGAGTTTCTTTTTATATGTTCCCCACCTCTGTGTGAACTGCCGTAATGTATCGAGGCTAAGATCTCAACCCTTATCAATTCTATAGGAATGATATCTTTACGACCTGTCATTTGTTGTTATCGTTTTATAGCTGTCTATCAATAGTGTCCACAGCACAGTGCAATCTATGCTGCTTGTTGGATTTTACTATCCCTAACAAAAATTGAAATTGAAATAGGCATCCTTGATAGTATATCTATCGGCTGAGATGATCAACATAAATAGGAAACTATCATAAAATAGCTAGATTTCCTTTAGTGTTAAATGTAGAACCAGAAATAGAATGTTTGTTTCACTCACATTAAACGACGAAGATATAATAAAAACATGTGAATAACTTAGGTTTCCTTGACGATGGCCAAAAGATTTCTAGAAACAACAGAAGAATAGAATGAATGGCGCAGTCTTGAAACCCAAAATTTATATGATGGCCGATCTTAGATTTTGTAAAATATGATGGCCAATATTAGAGTTTCAAAAGGCTCCTTCGGTGGCTTACATCTACTACGGATTAGATGACTATGAATCGACCTTAAGATAAAGGTTTAGTGGCTGACTTTTAACAATATATTACCAACCAGTGAATTAGATAACATTCATACTTTCTTTTGTTCCTATGCCAGACTCAACCTTAGACCTTGCGGACGCAATGTACTTCAATATAGATGCATTTAAACAATTCAGGAGAAAAACACGCTTACTCTGGAAAGATTAACAGTTCTTTTCGCTATATATGTTATATGACATTAGTATCCCTTTTATCCCAATAAAAGCAGTAAGATGATATAAACTATCATAAAGGTATGAAGTGTGTTTTCCTATGGGAGTAGGAAGAGGGGTAATAATGTTGATTAAATCTTACATGGCCTTTAATCTAATTAAAATAAATACGGCTATTTACTATGTGTATGAAAAATTATATAGTTGTAGATATGGATGGTGTTACCAGAACCAAACGTGTAGTTAAATTTGAGGGAGCTTATCTTATGAAGTCTCATTTGGATGATAGTGGGGCTAACTGATTCGTTTGATAAAAATGCTTTAAACTAAAGGAAAAGCCTTAAACAGGGAATTTGGTATTCTAAAAAATGTCTCTCTGGGAAGAGACTTGAGGTAAGGAAAAGGGAAATGAATGTGCCACAGCAATGTAAAATTATTCTTTCTGATAGATCAATAAAAACAAATAAATTGGTGGATGTAGCCTCGTGGACGAGGTGAACCACGTGAATATGGTTGTCTCATTTTTGTATCATTAGGTTTTGTATGCTTATTTCTTTACATGATGAAGTTGTTGTGAATGCAGTATATATATGCTTTAATTGGTGAAAGATTACTAAGCTTTTATTTTGCAGACATTCTCGAATGGATTGTAGTCTTAAGAGATAAGAGGTATACTACAATAGTGTTCTACATATAACATGTTTATGTATGTATGGGATTGTTTCATCATGTGACGTCCCATGACTGTAGGTAACACTACCAGTTCTACATATTTTAAATGTATATCCTCATCACACATATAATGTTCTTCATTCATAAGAATATCTCAAGTTCCCTTGATTGAATTGCAGTGGGGAGTAACCTCATAGACGTGAGGGTCTTCTATTTCTTATGAACGCATTTTATGATTTACTTTCTATTTTTACGAGTCGTAGTCGCTCTTGGGTCCACAAGGTGGGAGGGGGATCTTACAGTTAGGTTTTTCTTCCTTATCACGTTAGCGATTTTGTTTGTCATCCCATGAATATAAGGAATGGTTATTTTTTGAAAAGTTGTATCTTTCTCTTTGGTTTTGTTTCTTTTTCTTTTCACGCTTTGGAAAATTTTATCAATTTTGTTTCTGTTATATCCATTGTTCATTAGGGATGTCTTAAGGTGTTCCAACTCTTTCTTCATGTGATATGTATCTCAAACTCTGCATCCGTGTGTCGCTAAGGTGTTAATTATTCCGATATTTTAAGATGGATGATGGTGTGAGTCAACATGAAGGTATATTTCTATATGTATTTTCTTTCTATAAACCTGGTGAGAAAGAGAGCCATCAAGGTTCTTTGTGATGAGTACATCTAAGAATGGAAGGGATTTTTCCACCTCTTTTTCTAATGTGAATTTTATACCATCACATTGATTATTTATATGGCTTTGGAGCTACTCCATCTTATCCTCTCCATGTATCTAATTTCTAAATACATCATCCACAAATTTGAGCCACCATTTTGGTTTGTGTGGAAATGAATTTATTGTTTTTTCTTCAAAATCTTCGATGAAAAGATTTATATATATATATATATATATATACATTATTAAATTTCATTAATATAATATTATAATTTGATATAATATGTTAATCAAGTTATTATATTATTTTTTTATCATTTATAAAATATTTATTGTATTAACTAATTTAAATTTATATTAAGTGAATGAGAGAGATTGACAAAGGAAGGACAGAGGGAGAGGTAGATGGGGTGTTACATGTACATACACACTAGGGTCAGTAGAGGTTGAAAATATTAGTGAGGGAGACTGATCGAGAAGAATGTATGGAGTGGAGAGAGAGGGGGGATCGAGAGAGAGAGAGAGAGAGAGGGGGGGGGGGGGGGGTTGGAGAAAGGGGGAATACAAAGAGGGATGATTTGATGACATTTATGATTTAACTTGATTGTTTCATGTGTAGTATTCTCTTGAGAGAGGTCATCAATCAACATGATAATTCATGCAGTGGATAGTTTGTTGGAGATCCACAATAAGGTGGGGAAACTCAATGACATCTACAAGGTTGCTTGCAAAAGCAGGAGGGACTGGGTATCAGGTCCTAACAAATGGGAGGATGTTAAATATAAGACAAAGGAAGTGGATGCTAAGGTAATTTTGTTTGACATCCCTCTTGGCTGCACTCGTGGACAATTGCTTAGACTTTGGGATATTAGACTCGAGGTTGTTGAACCTCACATATATGATAGGTTTATTGTATTTTGGGGCCAATTCCTCCACGTTGACCAAGTATCCCTTTAATTTTATAAACATATATAATGATTATGTCCTAGATATGAATCCTAACTACACAAGTATGATGATATATTTCTATGGCGTCAAACATGGAAAAAATTATAACTTTCTAAGGGCTTGTAGAGATATTATTACCATGTCACCCTCTTGTCAATTGATTTCATCCATTTGATGAAGTGTTGTCCGATATGTAGATTTCACAAAGCCATCGTAACTCATAGAGGATACATGCAATCTATTGGAAGGATCCGTGTGAATTTCATTGGGTAGTGTCTTAGTTTCCATCTATGAGGAGAGGTCCACACTACATCCTGACCCATAGTTCGTGAGTTATAAAGGATTGATGAGTCAATCGTGAGTAAGCTTGAGCATGATGATTTCATCTTGTATGCTATTAGTGACTAATACTTCTACTATCGACTATATGAGAGATGTTGACCACCATCGAAAGTGCAGGTATATTTATATATTTTAGTTTTTTCATTATACATCGTTAAAATTTGCATCTTTCAGATAGACATACATATAAAAGAATACTAATTCATTTTTTGTTTCTCTATTTAGAGGAGCGTATTAATCAATGTACTCAATTCTAATTTGCAAACACAGCGCCATCCTTCATTTCCCTCGATGATGACCATGTTGTAAATACAGTAGTTCCTTCATCCTAACTTCATAAATTACATAGATGCATATAATTGCAATTATTTTATCGTGACTTTTATTATGTCACTTAGTCAAATTGTACAATAAAACTATAAAGTGAATGTAGAGGAGAAAAATTCACAGTATCCGTCATGTTCTTACCATTAGTGGCATGTCGATGAGGTGTTGTAATTTATGTTTTATTTGAATTTATAGAACATAAGTTAGTGTTTAATTTCTGTGAGTTCACTTATGTTTCGATTACATACATGATGTGAAAATACACAATGTGGTGTACACCATCGTGTTGAGAATTCCATAATGTTCACAGATGAGTGGGAGGCCAGGACTCAGTATCGTGAGGGAAAGGTTCCGTTGACTCAGCAAAGTCTTGTAGATGTCACACAACATGATTTGGACAAACTGTGTATGGAATCAATTCAAGTAAGTTGATCCATCCATTTAAATTTTTAACGTTATGTCATATTGTAAATTGCAGGTATTAAAATCT
>LPNX010656942.1:0-31638 GCA_001517045.1 Pseudotsuga menziesii
CAAGATCTAAAAATTGTATTTCTACTTCTATAATAAAAATAAACATGGTGTTAGAATAGTGTTGAAAACAACCGTAGCGCAAAAATGTCGTAACTGTCATAGCATAAATCTGAAATTTCTATGAAGCTCGTTGGGCATTTATTGGACAAATTTGGGGAAAATTTTGGTATATAACAAATCTCCTTTCCCTAGCGCACCTACCGGTTCCATTAATTTGTCATTTGGTCAAAGTTGAAATTTTAGGATTTCTAGTTGTTTACCTTCCTCTTTAGTTTGTTGGACCCTTTTTGACTAAATTTTAGGCTTGAATATGGTGTTCTATAGGTCGCCATGGCAGGGAACATCTATTGGTGGAGTCATTTCTCAGTTTTGACCTATTTTGTCGGTGTCAGGGTTTTCGATTCACATTTCAGACTTTTTTCATAATGGTGTCCAATCTCACATTACAAGACAAATTGGATGGTGCTACAAATTTTAGATTTTGGAAGACCATGATACTCTTCGTCTTGGATGAAAATGAGATTCAAGATTATGTAAAAGAAGGTGTCTCAAAACTAGAAAGTGCTAAAGAGAAAGATAAGAAAAAGAAGAATGAAGTAAAGACTAAGAGGATATTGATAGACTCCGTAAAATATCATTACATTCCAAACATTGTTGAGTTGAAGACTACCAAATAAATGTTTGATTCCTTGGTGGGATTGTTCAAGAGTAAGAACACTAACACACAATTAGCTTTTGATGAATCAGTTTTGTTGTATCATGATGACCAACTCAAATTTAGTTTCCACTGTTTTATGAGAGTCTCCTAGTTGAGTGATCAACTTAAGGCCATTGGAGACACCGTTGATGATGCAAAAGTTGTTACAATGACTCTTAATGGATTTCCTTCTTCATGGGATTCATTTGTTCAAATTATTTGTGGACGAGAGGAGTTACCTAACTTTGATTGTTTATGGACTGATTGTGTCCAAGAGGATACTAGAGTATTATCCAAGAACAATTTGCAGGGACCTTAGAATGAACAAAATCAAGATCTTATAGATCATGCAATAAAAGGAAAAGGAAGACGAACTTTTGGGAAGAAAAATATAGGTGGAGTATTAGCTCTAGTTCAAGAACAAAAGAAGAAGCATATTTCAAAAGTTAAGTCCTTCAATTATCATACATTTGGTCCCTATGCTTTTCAATGTCCTTAGAAGAAAATGAAGTAAAATCAACACAACATGCATGAACAACCAATGTTGATGAGCATCCACCACAGAAGAAGACAAAAACGTCATGAGAATGTAGATGAACTTCAAAAAGAATATTTCTTGTAGATCCAAAGGGATCATGGATCTAGTGCATTTAGTGGCTTCTTGTACTATGTAACATTCATTGATGATTTCAACCAAAAGACACGGATCTACTTCATGAAGACCAAGGATGAAGCCTTCAAAAGGTTCAAATAGTTTAGGGATCAAGAAGAGAACTTGACGAGGAATAAGATCAAGGTCTTAAGGTTAGATAATGGAGGAGAGTATATCTACAAGGAATTCAATGATTTACGCGAGGGAAGGATCAAGAGAGAGTCGATAATAATATAAATATTTAATGCTTTAATCAATCAATTTTATTTACTTAAATTGAATTGATATTTTGTTGATGAATGTCATAACTATTTAATTGGTATTGGTTAACTCTTATGCACAACATCTTCCATGTATTGCAGGATAGGTCCGTTGTGGAGGTTGTAAAAGGAAATGATCCATGATCAAGATTTACCCATGTTCTTATGGGTAGATACATCCAGTACAATAGTTTATGCTTAGAACAACAGTCCTCACTAGATATGAGGGGACAAGACTCCTGAAGAAGCATTCAGAAGAGTAAAGCTAGAGATCAGTCACTTATGGATATTTGATTTTCCACTATACCCTCACATTCCCAAGGAAAAGAGGAATAAGTTAGAACCTTATGGGAATAAGGGTTCTTTTGTGGGATACAATAATACTTTGAAGGCCTACATGATCTACATTCCAGGACAACGTCATATTGAGGTTATTCAAGATGTTACCTTTGATGAGGAGGTAGCCTTCAGGAGGCCAAAAGAGACTCATATGGAGATTGATTGTTAAATTAGGAATAGGAGGATCCTAAGGATGATAGTACAAATCCCTCTTGTTTAGTTGTTCAACATTCATATTATTAGGAGGAGTCAATAGAGCCAACAGATTAAGTGGACCCACCTAGAGATGATGTAGTGACCATGAAGAGGCCAAAATGGCTTCATGATACTTTGCAGGATGAAAAGGGGCATGCAACTCCCAATGGTACTTTTGGGGAAAGTAAAATACCTCTGATGTTCTCGAGTTATATGGAATTGATGAGTCACATCATTGATTGTCAGCCTTCCAGTTATGAGGAGATAGCAGGACAACAGGTCTAGAAGGATTCCATGATGGAGGAGTATCAGTCCATCATGAATACTGTTGTGTGGGAGAAAGCTCTGGGACTAGATGCGAAGTAAAATGGTGACTTCCAAATGGATCTATAAGATCAATCATGTAACAAATGGTAGCTTCGAGAAGAAAAAGGCAAGGTTTTTAGCAAGTGGATTCTCCTATAAAGAGGGAGTGGGCTATGAGGAGACTTTTGTTGTAACATCCCCTAAGAAATAAACATTTTTAGTAATTATGATTTATTCCGAGTTATTGTTTAAATTGAATAAAAATTGGCTAGACCTAAAATGTGTTAATAAGTCTTTGAAGGACAGATGTAATAAAACAATATGATGAAATAAAATTATGAATAAAGGAGAACAACCATGTTAAATGAGGAAATTATGCATGCAATACTGGGGGACAAGGAAGGGTTAACATTAGGGATATTAAAACAATTGTTAGAAGAGAATTTATGGCACTAGACAAGCCCTAAAAATCAAGGATTTTGTTAGCTGCAAAAATTCCAAGAGGAATTGGTTGCTTGCGGAAAACACCTAGGAAAAATAAACTATAAGAAGGAGGCATATGAGGGAGGTGGGACGCTGCTTAGTATGCTGGAAGGAATTCCTTGCTGTGTGAGAACTTGGGTGTTAGACAAGTTATTTCTCACTATTTGATGAAGATCTGAATCTAAGGTTGATTGTCACTACTCTTGGCATGCATAATTTAGCTCGGGGGTGATTAAGGGTAGAGAGCAAGTTGTTCCTAATCTACGGTTGGGTGGAACGTGTTTGTTCCTACCAAATTTGGGACTGATATATTTCCAGGTTCCATTAAAGTTTTTAAATTAAATGGACTGTTTATTTCTTTATATAAATGTATTCCAATGACAGGAAATTATCTATGCAAGATTTCAGGTTTTCTGGATGAAAATTGTAAATGCTTTAAATGAATAGTAGATCTTGTTTTGTTTCATTCCAAGTTAAGCTTTGTGATAGTGTATGGTATTATGGTTGTTGACACTAGTTAGAATTAGAAGACAATGATAGTAGTAATACACAGACGCAATTCTTTTATTTCAAGTACATTGCAGGATATAAATATGTCTAGTTAGGATGCATGTTGGTTCAAACAATCAAATAGGCATATTATCATTGTTTTATTATCAATGATTATTTATGCAAATATTTACTGGTTATAATGCAAATTCATAAGTATTATTTTTACATGTAAAGAATCAATACATCCTATGTAGCATTCTATAGGTTGCATTTGAATAAGAATCAATCCCTCCCAGCTTGGTATAGTCTCATTCACCTTTTACAAGGGTTACTGTCGGTTCAATTTAGGATAAAACTATGATCTACAGAAAATAATTTCCCTATTGATGTGTGTATGTTCTAGATCTTAACTAAGGCAACCAATCATACATAAAAATTGATAAGATTTGACAGATCGGACTCAAGGTCAAAGGATGTGCTACCTACAACCATCATAGTATTTGTACCCTATTATTCCCAATAAACGATTAAAGTATAGATATTTACTAAAATATTGTAATTGAGCTTACGGTTCTCATAGAGCACTAACAGTTAAACCTTATCAAATAGTACACTGTCAGTTAACGACCGCAAATCAAGGTAATCAAAGTAAATCAAATTTACTGTTAAGCCATCCCTAAATCTTCTAAGATCTGTTCCAAGATTATATTGGATAAACATATGGATATATATTCGGAAAAAAAATATATTTAATACTACAAAATTCACATTTAAAAAGGATCTAGATATCCTTGTAAGTAGCGAATATTAACAAACTTACTCATGAAAGTAAGACCATCAAAGGATGGAAACCATTGATTAGAACAAAGAAATATGCAAGTATAACTACGGTATAATTCATGATGGGAATCTCACCGGAAATGAAAAGACCCTAAGGGTCGTGTCAAATTAATTATACCTTAAACAATATCAAAAGTACGATTCATAACAATGTGTTTGTAAGACCCTTCAATGGAATCCACAATCGTTTTAAAAAACTAAAAGCTCTTATCCAACAAACATCTATGTGTGGAAAGATGGTTTACAGAAGATTATTTCAAAAAGGTTAATTGGGAAAATTGAAAGAGGACCCGTAATATGCAATCTGCATTTTCAAAATTTAGTTGTGGAAGGATCATTGTTGAAGGCTTAATTGCAGAATGATCATTGCGGAAAGATAATGCGGAAAAATAAATTTTGGAAGGATCTTTGTGGAATGATCATTGCAGAAGGCCAGTGGCGGAAGGATGATTACGAAAGGCTAAATTGTTTAATGATTATTGAGAAAAGGTAAATTTTGGAAGGATAATTGCGGGAAGATAATTTCAAAAAGGGTAATAAACTTAGAAGTTCAGGATTGAATAGATAAATGAATTGGAGACTACTTTTCAGAGCTGAGTTTAAAGATTTAAGAACACGATAATTTATTACAAAACATCACATATAGGTTGAAGAACACTTGATGATTTTGTTCCCTTAGTAAACATCTACATTTCACAACCGATCATATAGCAGTAAAGTATGTTTTAGTAACAAAACAAAAACTATGACATATGTCTTTACCAGCTTGTAGGGACTTTGATGATGTCTCTTAGACACACACACACACACACACACACACACACATATATCAATTTTCTTTTATTATATGGATTTTTGAGGTTTGTGAATGATGGATATTTTACGTATGCTATGAGGGCCACATGTTCAACCCTGTTGCCTATGGAAACATCTAGTTTCTGTTGAACACACAAAAATCTTATTCTAACAATAATTTTTTTTTGCTTTGTTTCTTGTATGTATGCATAATGTTTTTCTTAACAATATTATTTATGTAATATATTATTAATGAAGCTAGGGGATATGGTCTAACAACATTGAATGGTGATTTCTGGCGAATGACGACATAGGTTCCTAAATCCAATCCCAATCCCAAGAATTCCTATGGGCCAGGGTGAACATTAACCAGCTTGTTGGGAATGCTTTAATAAGATGGATGTTGCGCAGCAGGGCGTTGGATCTCAACCACCTTGATGTAATGTCCCAAATTTTTCATTGAGTCATAATGGACAAATCACATTTTCCATATTCATGAAATTTGTCAAAGGGATGCTAAAAGTGAAATAATTGCCAAGGAGGAAAATCACTAGTTTCCTACGTTGGGGGTGGAAGCTTTGAGATTTGGAATAAGGGGGATAATAAATTATGTTTATAAATTATAAGAGGATAAATATTTAATGATGTATATTTAAATAAATACAAGATAAAAATGAAATGGCTATGGAGAATGGAGACACATGGAGATTATGAGGCCCGCTCAAGCTAGAATTCCTATTTTAAATGGCATCCTCCTCTTGTAATTTCGAATCTATGGGAATCCTAATGTTTTGGGATGGATTATGAGGTTAATTTACTTGTCCATATACTTCATAGGTCAAATTTGGGATGAATTGTAACTTACATGGGAGTTTCATGGACACTTGGATAGATTCCCCTTTACATTTATGACATCTATGACACCAATTATGGAGATTCTATGACAATTATGACACAAGTCAGATCTGAAGGATGAAATACTGAAATAATGACATGTCAGGACTGAATAGAGCATCTTAGAGGTTGAATTTGGGAGTTGGAGAAGGCCAAGAGGCTCCTACTCAAATTTGGGAGAAGAGGGAAGGTGAAGAGAGAGGCCACATGGCATAGCATGAGCAATCAAACCAATTCGACTTGGATTTGGTTTATGGATGGATTTGGAACCTTAGAAGACCAATAATGTTTATAAAATACAGGGATCAGCCATGAGAAGAGGCTTTTTCTCATTTGTGAAATTGTCATTTGTGAATTGTGAGAGCTAGGGGATGACTAGTTTTCTTGCTTAAGCCAATTTTGAGGGCAAAAGATTCCCATCCTAGTTGGCGTTTGGAAAATCCACTCAGGTATTTCATGGAGATTTAATGGAGTATTATTTTCAGGTGTAATCTACAAGAATTTCATGGACATCTCAATATCAACTTGTTCTTCCATTCATCTCAAGTTTTCTCACCATATTTCAGCTCTATGGAGTGAGGCACACTTGGTGAGCTATTCATCTCTTTGAGTGAGCTTCTCTTTCTCCAGTATTTTTTATTCTGATGTAAATTATCTGTTATTTAATTTCATAAATCTCTCAGGTCGAAAATCCAAGATATCTCATATATTATTTTCCAATATTGAAGAAACAATCCCATTTCCCCAATACCTTGTTGTAAACTCTTGCAATCTTGATGGAATCAAATATATATGTGCACCATTGATTATTTATGAATGGATGAAATTTCATTAAAGTATATTATGGGTTTCATGGTCTGTAATGGATAATTTTTTTCCATTGGGTCGAATTTCATAGAATTTGAGGCAAACTACGTCTCATTTCCTCAAGAGTCCAAAACTAGTTTTTTATATCTGATTGAAGGAAGTGATAACAGCCATGGGAGTTCGATTGGTTCAGCATATGAGTCTCGGATGATTTATTATACAAATCCCCTGATTCAATTTTATAATTTGAGTGATTTTATGTACATTTGGGAAGCCATTCTGGCAATTACTCGGGAGGGATTTGAGCCCAAAATTGCAATGTAAAATCATCCATCTTGTTCAGAATTTAGTACAAAATTGTAGAAGTTCTTGGATGGACATAATACACCACGAAAAATTATAATTAATTTATTATATCATTCATATGAATTCTCTGAATATTTGGGAGCAATTGGGCTGATTTGGAGACCAAGACAGTAAAACTAGTAAAGAGCCAAAATTGTGAAAAAATTGGAAAATTGGGCATTTTAATAAAATTCCAAAAAGGGGACATTACAGTGGTATTAGAGCATGATATTGGCACCTGATGTGGTCTGATATTTATGACTAAACTAATTCAGAGACAAAAATTATATATTGAAACCAAAAGTTCTTTTGTTGAAGAGGAAAAGAAATGGGAGAAGGCGGCAATTTTTTGGAAACTATGACTAGGCATGAAAAGAGAACCTCATATGATGGTGAGGAGATAATAAAAAAGCATGGAACCTATCCTTGAAGACATGATCAAGAATATTATTAAAGGATTCAAATTTTTGGCTATCCAAAGTTGGTAAAAATATATTGAATTTAAGAAAACCAAGGGGAAAAATGCATCAGTTTGCTTGAAGGAGCAAAAGGAGGAGACCCATGAACCACCTAGTTATGAAATAGGTGAAGTAGAAGAAGCAGTACATGAAGAGGATAGAAATTCACTCCCAAGTGAATCTGAAAAATATGAAGAGACATCACATAAGTAAGAAGAAGTTCTTATTGAAAATACTAAAGATAATTTTGAGACACATGCTATGTTGGAAATGAAACAAAGAGAATCTAATGATGGATGCTTGAACTATGAAGCAATACCTACTGATGGGTGCTCACACCTCTATTTTGGTGACATAGAGATCACTTTTGAAAGTGTTTATGCAAGACAAACTTCCATTAAACATGAAAATGAATACCTTGTAGCAGTTGAAGAAGAAACAAGATCAACTTCCCCATCACCACTTGAGCTTCATGAAGTTGGTCCAAGCAAGAAGGAAGAAGATGAGGAAGTTCATTTGCAAGAGACTCATTCTATTGAACGGTCCTTAAATATGAATGAAAATAAGATCCAAGAGGCCCTTAGCATACTCCATGACACTCAAGCATTGGTATCAAATTCTTGTTGGAGAGCTACTTACTTGGAGGAGCCATCCTTCCTTGAAGACATGGAGAAGATTCAAAGAGCAATGTGCAACATCAAAGGTAATTTCATGTCTTTGATTTTTGATAGAAAAAATTTCATTGAGCTTAGTGAATGGTTACATGAATCCTACTTGAATAATAATGAAGTTATTGATAAGCTCACAATTCAAAATGAGCAACTTCTTGAAAAGTTGCAAGACACTTGTTTTCCCTCCGATGTTTCAGTTTTTCATAAGGTAGATTGCTTGGAGGATTATCATGACATGATGGATCATGAGAAACATGAAAAATTGAAGTTTCTTGATGTTCTTGAGGATGATAGTGATGAGATATAATCACTAGTAATGGTGGAAGAGGAACTTGAGTTGTCTCTTGAAAATGGTTACACAATTTTTGAAGAAGTACATCATTCCACCACCTTGGAACAAACCCATGAGGAATTTTTTGCATTTTTAGGGAGGTTCATAATAATACCCCTATGGATCCTTCATATTATGACAATTTTCCACTTACTAATCATTTGGGTGAGTTGGTTCTTTCTCCTACATCCTACACTTCTAAATTTTGCAGCAGTCACCCTAATGAAGTATGGGTGAAAGGTTTCTTTTTATGGTGCCACATGAACAGAATTGTTATCGAATAAATATACTCACTCAGAATCAAGATACATCTCCCTAGTCCAAGTGGATCTAGAACAAATAAAATATAGAATACAATCTACTTTCCTAGATTGAACAGAAATGCAAAGCAACAGATAGATCACCTACCCGAAATATGCAGATCCTCTTCTCTATTTGTTGATCCAGGATCCAAAATCTTCAGATCTATAGCTGCAAAATCCTGTTAAGCATGTGGAAACAAGAAAACAACATATGCGTATCTAGACATGTAATTGATCTAAGCTAACAGTTAAGGAAGAAAACTGTAAACATCATCAACACAAGAACGTTTATGGAAACAGATTTGTATTAATGTAATCGAGGAGATACATAGAATTACATAGGAAAGAACATTACAACCTAGCACTGACGCTGCAATATTCCATCCAAAAATCCAAGACAAATCCTCCAAAGCAAGATAGTAAGCCACCTAGAAATTCCACCAACATAAGAGTACCATAGACTTTCCTCCCTTCCGAATGGAGAGAGGGTTTAATTTATAAGTCTAAAGGGATAGAATAGGTTGAGGATTAGGAGGAGGGATCAAAGGGATCTTCCCTATAGGTTAGGAATTGAATGCCACCTCACCTAGATAATAGGGATAAACCACCACCTTATCCACCTTCAAGAAGGATCTCGAATATTCATTTTTTTCCCTCTAAACACGACCGACGCACTTTCCAAAAAGGGAGAAAGCATCATCAATGCTCCTAGCAGTGAGAGACAGAGCTCCAGCACCGATGCATCTAGCATGAAGGGGAAAATCACCTTTGGCGCTCCTAGCATGAAGGATAAGAGCGCTGACCTTCCTAGAGAGGGAAAAAAGTAGGAAAAACCTCAATCTCAATCAACTTTAGCAGAGGGAACTTTGGGGATTAGGCAAAAGGTTGACACGTGGATCAAGAGTGCAAGATTTTAGTGTTACAAAATGCCCTCCAAAGCATGAAGTTAGAGGAATGCGATAGGTGAATGATTTGCAAAGTGAATAAATATAAGGCAAGGATGTTGGTTGGAATTTGTTGCAGTACCACTGACTCAAATCTCATATAACTCATAACATGGCTGGTGAAAAATACAATGCAGATCCATGGTTGTAGAGATTGAGTGAACACAATCATGGATACTAAACATAAGCATAGATCCATGATGAGATGATAACACAGCCATGACCAATACAAATGTGGATCCATGTAATATGACTCAAAACAAACTCTGTCTCAACCTAGGCGAAGATATCTGACAACCCAGGGTCTTCAAGCCAAACCCACAATGATACGATTCTAACCATGTGATTACAATGTCTTGACGTCAAACATGGTAGAAACCACTTGCTTACCAATAAATGATGTAAACTATTAACAAGTGCGAGGGAAATAACTATTGATGTCAATTATTCCCAAGGTATCATAGTACATGTCATCGAATGTGAATAAAGGACTTGGAGTCGAACAATCGATGAAATATTTCAATCAAGAGTCAATGATGTAAACTCATGTTGAAAGAAAGGTAACCTGCCGTTAAGGCATGCAAGCCCAAGGTACTTATCTTGGTTTCTAAGTCTAATCCCTGGATAAGGATTTGAAGTTGACAGGAATAGACTCATCGAAGGAGGGGCCATGATGAATCCCCCATCATCGACACGAAACACGATCAAATATGTTTTGGAGTAAAGCAGACAGCAGAGTGATGTATGAGACTAACTCAGGGTTGACCAACATGATAGAAGGTAAGCTGACTACATACATTGATAAGATGACCAAACCTCTCTTGAACATGGGCATGGCATGACTTGGAAATATTGACAGGAGAATGATACCAATCCCCCAATGCAACGGATTGTGAGAGTATTCTAGGACAACTCAAAGGAGTAGGAAGACTCTAGGAATTAGAAAGACTCGATGAAAAATAGATTACCTAAGTATTGAAATGCATATGCAAATGAGTGCCATGTTCAAGAGTGACTATCTACTACCATAACAAAATACAAACTCTTTCCTTAATTTCCCCATCATGATTGATGAGTCCCTCTTTGATTTTTAACCAGCTGGAAAAGGGTAACAAACACTCGATATAGCTCGTCCTTCAGACGAGTCCAATCTCATATGTTTTACTAACCTGAGAAAGGATGGGTTCATTCCCAAAAGAGGGTCCTTCATCGTTTGATTTTATGAGCCCGATGAAAGCAAACTCATTTGTCGTTTCATGTTTAGAGAGTTTGAAATGACTAAGAAGACTCCAAAAGGTCTTTTTTGTAAATAAGGCTAGCCGGTCCAAAAAAGAGATAACCTACCCCCGACTAGTCGAACGTTTTGATTCTTTTACAAGCGTGAACGTAACAAGCTCACTTGGAAATCTTTTTGTGTTTTTAAGGAGACTAAAAAGAGCGTAAATATAACTCTAGAATGAGTTCTTTTTTGATAATCCAATTTTAACGAGTCTGAAGAACAGTAAAATTATACTCGATACCTCTTCACTGCATTTTTAACGAGCACGCTAAAGGTATAAAAGGCACTCAGAACCTTTTTCATGTTTGAATCCAGAGCACGAAAAAATGATAAAGTAAGCTCAAACTAGTTTTCATGTTTTAACCAGAGCACGAAAAATGAAAAGTAAGCTCAACACCATCTTACTGTTTTTAACAAGCTCGAAGATTAGTTGAAAGAATGCTCAGGGTATCTGCTTCATTTTTTAGCGAGCTTGGAACATAATAAGAACTATGCTCAAAGGATCGTTTCTTGGTTTAACGAGCTCAAAACTGAGATAAAGTATGCTCAAAATATGGTTTCATTTTTATGCAAGCTTGAAACCAAAAGGTAAACTATGGTTAAGGAAACCTACTTCATTTTTTAACGAGCTTGAAATAGAAAATGAACTATGCTCAAAAGGTGGTTTCATGGTTTAATGAGCTCGAAACTAAAACAAAGTATACTCAAAATCAATTCCATCAATGGGTGATCTCCCAACATGATGTCCAGTGGTTGGTATTTTCCCCTAGTATAATTGTCAAGTAACTTAACACCAATATAAAGAGAAAGGGTACATGCCCCCCAAGCTTCATTTCACTTACTTTACAAGCAGATGAAATGAAGGCTCAAATATTGAGTCTTGACACAATGGAAGGATCTGTTTCATTTTTTAATGAGCTTGACATGAAAAAGGAACTGTGCTCAAGGTCAATTTTATTTTTTAACGAGCTTGAAACCAAGGATAAACACCACTCAAGGTGGCATGTTTAATTTTTACACAATCTTGAAACAAAAAATAAATATGCTTGTGGGAACCTGTTTTATTTTTACACAAGATTGAAACATAAAGTAACTATGCTTGAGGACATCTGTTTCATTTTTTAATGAGCTTTACATAGAATGGGAACTATCCTCACAAGCATCTATTTCATTTTTTAACGAGCTTGAAATAGAATGGGAACTATGCTCACAAGCATCTATTTCATTTTTTAACGAGCTTGACACAGAATGGGAACTATGCTCACGGGTGCCTGCTTCATTTTTTAACGAGCTTGACACAGGATAAGAACTATGCTCACTAATGTTTGTTCTAAGCCAAAATGATGTCCATATTTTGGCAGGTTTCCCCCTTACATAAGAAGCTAGTAAATTAAATCCAATATGAAGTCTAGAGGCTGGAGCCATTCCCCCTATTTTACATATGATGGGAAGAATCTAACTAGAAGGGGAAAGAGCAACAAGAACATCTAGGAAATTCAGGGAAGTCTGATGACTAGGAGTCACATGATAATTAGGTTTAATAAAATAAAGTTGGTCGATGGTCACAATCTTCCCATCATGGGGAAAATACATCACTCGAAAGAGTGTGGACACTACAACTTTCTTGGTGTAAACATAATCATTCCCAAGGAGTAGATTGAAATCTAAGGGACCTTGGACTACCATAACATCGATACAGACAATGTTTTCTTCCAAAGTAATGGAAAACTGAGGAAGGATCCCTAAAGGTGTTGTAGGTCTTCTATTGAAAGCCAGTATCTGATTGGTAGCTGGCACAAGCGGAGGAGAACCCATGGCTTGCCAAGCAGTAGAGGATAGAATACTAAAAGAAGCCACTTCGTCAATGATAGTGCAAAGTATACTCTTAGCAGTAACTTACACAACTATTTGGAAAGGAACACTTGAATGAACATGATATTCTGATAGGTTACTCTAGTAAAAGGAAATAACCTCACTACTTGGAGATGTTATTTTTTATCAATCAAGCTAGCATTATGTTAGGATATTTAACTAAGAGAACAACAAGTATAGCAATCAAACACAAGAGACAATGAACACAGTGTTTTTCCTCGGGGAAACCATAAATGGAGAAAACCCCGCAACTTCCTTAGAGATAGAATCAACACCAAAAGTAAAACCCCCAAAACAGTAAGATGATCTCCCGACAGTAGTAACCTCTTTCTTCCTTGCCCCAGTGTCTTTCTCTTCCTCAGCTATGTGCTACAACTGAGTGTGTGCTAAATAGAGAGGCTAGCTCTCTATTTATACTAATTCTTGACATGACTAAACCCTACTAGGGTCGACCTCTCTAGGAGTGTCTAATAACCCTAGTGCCTCAAAACTGCGAGGACTTTAACCCTTAGACAATAGGAGGGTTACCCACAATAACTTGACATGACTTGTTTACATTATAGATCCTCCCGATAGGAACATCGGGGCATGAAATGACTCAAGTATATCACAAATACATCCTAGAATAAACATCGGGTTACAATACATAAGAAATATAAGTGAATACATTTCAAAGTTACATATTCATCAACACTTCCTCTTAACTAGGAAGGTATTCTCTCAACATAGTTTTTTAGCACAAGTCTTCTTCTCTGTATCATCTGGGTCATTGTCAAGTTCTCATCATCTTCATCTTCAAGTCATCTTCATCTAGATTTGGATCATCACTCGATCTCGATCATCATCACTAGATCTGGATCATCACTCAATATGGATCATCATCACTAGATTTGGATCATCACTTGATCTAGATCATCACAAGGTCATCATCACTGGATCTGGATCATCACTGCTAGATCTGGATCATCTCGGAGACATCATAACTAGATCTAGATCATATATCAATCTAGATCATGACTGGGTCATCATCACTGGATCAAGATCCTCGCTCGATCTGGATCAGTACCATATGTGCTATCTCATGATTCTTCTCGTCACAGGAAATTCTACAGAGCTAGCCCTTTTTCATGTTGGTTGTAGGCCTACCTCCTCGTAGGTATTTGGTAGCCCTTACATCTGACCTACTCGTCAGAATGGCCATCACTCACATCTGACCTACTCATCAAAAAGGCCCAGTAGTTACATTTGACCTACTCATCAGAAAGGCATGCACTCACATCTGATATTGTAGGAACCAATCCTATAGTCACATCAGAATGGCCCCCAGTCATAGATTGAGCTACCTGGTAACTGTCCAAGTGCCTCCATTCTCCCAGAGAATGGCAGTAGCCCTTACATTTCACCTGCTTGTCAGAATGGCCAGCACTCACATCTGCCATGGAAGGAAGTAATCCTCTCACCATGATAGAATGGAAACAACCCTTATATCTGATCAAGTGGGAACACATCCCTCAATCACATTAGAATGGCCATGTGGTCACATCTGATCATGTAAGACTACATCTTACAACCATATCAGAAAGGCCCTCAGTCCCATACCAAGTATTCCTGGTAACTCACTAGGCAGCTCCATTCCCAGAATGGCAGTAGCCCTTATATCTGATCATGTAGGAGCCAATCCTACAGTCATATCAAAATGGCTTAGCACTCATATCTGACATGGAACGAAGCAATCCTCTCACCATATTAGAATGGCTCAGCCCTTACATCTAACCTACTTGTCAGAATGGCTTCCGGACTCGTCACTTCCCCTTGGAAGGGACCTCGATCTGGAGAACACCAAGCTTCTCCCTGAAGTACTCAAACTTCACTCTGGCCAATGGCTTCATCAACACATCAGCTATCTAATCGTCCATCGCAACATACTAAAGCTTTAGTGCTCCCCTCTGCACCATATCCTTGATATAGTGATACTTGATCTCGATATGCTTCGACCTGTCATGGAACACTGGATTCTCTGACAACTTCACAAAACTCTGGTTGTCACAATGTATACAAGTGGCATCCATCTAGAGATCAAATAAATTAGATAGTAGCTTCATCAGCCATACTTCCTCACAAGTAGTTGAACAAGCTGTGACATACTCTGCTTCAGTTGTACTTAGTGCCACACATGATTGCTTCCTACTAAACCAAGAGATCACACCTGATCCCATACTCAAATAACATCTTGAAGTGCTCTTCCTATCAATGGCATGGCACTGCCTACCCAATTTGAATCAACATAACCCTCTAGGTTAATCTTCTGATTCACCTCATACTTGAGCCCATCATCAACTGTACCCCTCAGGTACCTCATAATATTCTTTGCAGCAGTCAAGTGAACATGTCTCGGATCTGTCAGGAACTGGCTCAAGGTGTTCATAGTAAAGCAAATATCTAGTCTCGTGTTTGTCATGTACATCAAGGACCCAATCATCTGACGATACATTATGGCATCAACCGATTTTGATGAAGCATCACTCAATAGCTTCATGTTTGATGCCATAGGTGTGGCCATGGCCTTGCAGTCGATCATCCCAAACCTCTTCAGGATCTCTATTGCATACTTCCCTTGTCCAAGGGAGATTCCATCCACACTCCACCACACCTCCATACCTAGAAAACACTGCATCATACCCAAGTCCTTCATTTCGAACTCGAAAACAAGCTTTCTCTTCGTATCAGCAATCAACCCATCCATACCTATCACAAACAGATCATCTACATACAGTAGGAGCATCAATGGGTTGCCATATTCAACCTTGTAGTAAAGGTTGGAATCTGCTTTACTCTTGGTAAATCCCATACTAGATAGAAATCCGTCAATTTTGTCGTACCATTTCCTGGGTTCCTGTTTCAAACCATACAGGTCTTTCTTCAATTTGCACACATGAGACTCCCTATCACGTGTCTCGAAAGCAAGTGGCTGCTCTACACACACTTCTTCTTCCACTACACCATTCAAGAAAGCAATATTGACATCCATTTGGTGTATCTTCCATTTCATCATTGTAGCCAGAGCAAGTACTGATCTGATGGAAGTGTATCTGGCTACAGGTGCAAAGGTTTTTTCATAGTCTATTCCTTCTTTCTAGGAGAAACCCCGAGAAACAAATATTTCCTTATATATCTCTATGCTACCGTCTGCAGTATGCTTGATCTTGTAGATCGATTTGGAAGTTACAACTGACTTCCCTTTTGGTCTTGGGACAACATCCCAAACATCATTCTTCATGATCGATTGATAATCTTTGATCATAGCATCCTTCCATTCTTTTCGTTTTGCCGCTTCTTCATAATTGGAAGGTTCTTTATCAATGAAATCACATAGTAATGCTACATACCCAGAGCAGGATCTTGTCCTCTTTCTTTCTCTATGATTCTCTTCTAGAGCCACATATCTTTCTACACCTTAGATAACTTCTTGTACCCAAACAAGTTTCCTCTTATGAGGATTCGTTCCTAGAGGTGGATCTAGAGGTCTTTGTGGTTCTTCAAATTCTCAAACTTCTTATTGAGTTTCTTCATTCATGGTTGTATCATGAATTCTGGGTGCTTCCGATTCTTCAGGAACTTTAGTAGGTATCTTTCTATATTTGTTGTAAGATGTGTCTTCATCAAATGTCACATCCCTATTGATGTTAATATTCTTGAATCCTGAGAAGTATATTCTGTAAGCCTTCGAGCTTTCAGAGTATCCCACAAATATACCTTTATTTCCTGAAGGATCTAGTTTTGTTCTCTTCTCTTTTGGAATGTGTATGTACACAGGAAAGCATAATATTCTGAGATGGCTGAATTCTGGTTTCTTGCCGGAGAAGACTTCTTCAGGAGTCTTGTTCTCGAGTACTCTATGTGGAGTACTAACTGTACATACACCGATGTTCTGTACATGCATAGGAATATCTTGATCATGAAGCATTGCTCTTACAGCTTCCATGATAGTTCTATTCTTCCTTTCTGCAATCCCATTCTATTGTGGATTATAAGGAGTGGACAACTCCCTCTTAATCCTTGAGTCTATACATAGCTCTTTGAATTCATTCGAAGTGAATTCTCCACCATTATTTGATCAAGAGGTATTGATCTTCTTTTCAATGTGATTCTTGATCAAGGCTTTGAATTCCTTGAACTTGCTGAATACTTCATCTTTGTTCTTCATGAAGTAAATCTATGTCTTCCTACACAAGTCATCAATAAAAGAAACATAATATACATACCCTCTTAGTGAGCTTGATGACATAGGATTGCATGGGATGATTTCCAAGATTCCTTTATCTTTGCTTTCACTACTTGGAAATGTCTTCTTTGTATTCTTTCCTTTCGCACATCCTTTACAGACCTCATCATGTTTTGCTTGAATTTCTAGAAGACCTTCAACAACTTTGCTTGCCAGTGGTAGTGCTCTGTAATGCACATGTGCAAGCCTTCTATGCTAAAGCTCATTTGGCTCTACTATGTCATGGACCAAGGCTTGTTCTGGATGGCCCTTTAATTTGTACAATCCTCCTTCTTGTTCTCCAATCACTACCACATCATCGATAGTCTTTCCTTTTGGCCACATGATGAATTGACCATCTATAAATGCAACCCTCATGCCTTTTTCATCTAATGCAAATATGGAGAGAAGGTTCTTCTTGAGACCTGGTACATACAATACATCTTGCATATTCATAGACTTTCTAGAGTCTAGTTTATATGAGGATTCCCCACTACCTTTTATTGGATATTGGTAGTCATCTCCAAGCTTCACCTTGTGAGGTGATTCATGTTCTGAAAGTTTTACAAAGGACTCTTTGAATCCTATCATATGTTTGGAAGCCCCACTTTCTATAAGCCAATAATTGCTTCCATGTGCGATGTTTCCTGTGAGAGAAGAAATCAAGACATATTCTTCTTCACTAGAAGAGTCTTCACTTTCATATCTGGTTTTCTTCTTGGATGGTTCATCATCCTCTGCAGCATGAGCATGATGTCTTCTCTTGTTGCTCTTTTTCTTATTCTGTCTTTTAGGACAATCTCTTGCAAAGTGTCCTACTTCATCACATGTATAACATCTAATTCTAGACATGTCTTTTATAGAGTTATTTTTAGAGAAATGCTTACCTCTGGAGTGATGAGAACCTCTTTTGTTTTTCTTGGAGTGTATTGTGAGATCTTGATCTTCACTTCCCATCTTCTCTTCTCGAGCTGTTATTCGAGCTTCTTCTTGAGAGCATTCTTCCCACAGTCTACTGAACTTGACTAACTTCTTTCTAGCACATATACCTTGAATAAAGGAGTCCCATGATCTAGGGAGACCATTCAAGGTGGTCATCACAACGTCTACATTCTCTACTTCTTCATCTACTACTTCCAGCTGTTCCTTGATCTGAGAGACCCTTGTAAAGTAAGACTGGATGGTCTCAGCATTGTGGATCTTTACATTCTTCAGTTGGTTTCTTAGAGTTATCTTCCGGTTTATGTTCTTCCCTTCAAACAATTTGGTTAGGGAATCACACATAGCCTTAAGTGTCTTTAGGGAGGAAACCTGTGGTATGAGGTGATCCTTGATTGAATCAGCAATCATCCTCTTTTACATAACCAATTTATTATTATGTAAGGCCTTAGCCTCATCTCCCTTTGGAGCTGGAACCTCCTCATTGATATAGGAGTCCAACTCATTTTCTTCCAAAACCAGGGAGATCCTATACTTCCAAGCTCGGAAGTTATCAGCTCCCTCAAGCTTTTCATCAATCTTGGTATGATGAGACATCTTAACTGAGAACCTCAAATGGAAATACAAAATATTTAGATCTTACCAGGTCAAGATGTTGGATCTGGATTTGGAGCTGAAATCCTGTAGTGCTGGTTCAAGAGCAGATTAGGTTTTTGCTTTTCTAGAGTTCTGTCCAATAAAATTCTTTGAATTTGATCCCTAACTTCAATTTTGGGGAGGAGATCAATCCAGGCCTGGGCTCACTGAAAAATTCCACTTCTGTGAAAAGCCCTAATTTTCGGCAGTAGTGTTGGGTCTAAAATTGAAAAACCTTAGAATTGGATTCTGCTTCGACAAAAAGATGCACCCTAGGGAGGAGAGTTTTTCCAACCTTATTTTACTAAAAATATATGGAGAGAGATCCAAAAAGTAGGAATCCCTAGTTCCCATAGCTGCACAGTGTCTTCTTCTCAGGTTAGCTCTGATACCATGTTATTTTTTATCAATCAAGCCAGCATTATGTTAGGATATTTCACTAAGAGAACAACAAGTACATCAATCAAACACAAGAGACAATGAACACAATGTTTTTCCTTTGGGAAACCATAAATGGAGAAAACCCCACAACTTCCTCAGAGATAGAATCAGTACCAAAAGTAAAACCCCCAAAACAGTAAGATGATCTCTCGACAGCAGTAACCTCTTTCTTCCTTTCCGTAGTGTCTTTCTCTTCCTCAGCTATGTGCTACAATTGAGTGTGAGTGAGTGTGTGCTAAATAGAGAGGCTAGCTGTCTATTTATACTAATTCCCGACTTTAACCCTTAGACAATAGGAGGGTTACCCACAATAACTTGACATGACTTGTTTACATTATCGATCCTCCCGATAGGAACATCAGGGCATGACATGACTCAAGTATATCACAAATACATCCCAAAATAAACATTAGGTTAGAATACATAAGAAATACAAGTGAATACATTCCAAAGTTACATATTCATCAACAAGAGAGGGTTTTGTCGAAAGATAAAAAACTTCCTCTTGCAGAGAACAATCAGAACTAACTATGAAAACTTTAGCAAGATTGTTTTCACTCTCGACTAGAAGAGAGGGACAAGATGAAGACTGTGTCGAAGGGACTACTTCAGTCTCAACACTCTCTGATAAAAGAGTGGGATTGGGTGGAGATGACATCGACTTGACCACTTTAAATTCACTCTCCAAAGGAATAGTGGGATCAACCAAGGATGGACTTGGATCAACCACTTGATCAACCAATGGGATGTTAAAGGACAACTTATGATAACTGGTTGGAATCTATTGTTGAGGAACAGTAAGATCTTCCAACAACTTTGAAGCCTCATCCATACGAAGGCAAAGGTAAGTACGGTGCATATCCTTACATAGCAAGCAAGGATATCTAACCTTTCCTTTTCGACTCTTAACCAAAGAGTCACTGGTTGATGGGGCATCATTAGCATGATGATCAGAGACTGATGACACAGGATGTTTAGACCACATTTCTGACACAAGGGAAAGACCATGAAAGTCCTTGAGAAGGTGATCACCCTTTCAAATTCTACAAGGGAACTTAACTTTAAACGAGCCGAAAAAAGGTACATCAACACTCCCAACATGATGATCAGTGGCTGGTGAGCTTCCAACATGACGGTCAGAGGTTGGAGCTATTACCTTTTTCTTAGTGTTCTTCTTATTATCCTTCCTTTTCATCATCTTCTTACCCGCCCATTCACTAACATTAGAGTTTTCAACAGGTGAAGAGGAAGCAAGGGAAGTCGAATCAACATTCGAGGAAGAAGGAGAAGGGTTCACATCAGGTTGATATGACAGGATTGGAGAATAACCACACAGGTAATCCTATAGTTAATCCTGGAAGGTTCAAAGTGGCCATGAAGGGAGGACCAACATATCCACAAGGGGAAGAAACAAAAGACATAGCTTGAAAATGGTTCTCTTGACTGGTGGTCCCAGGAGAGTCTCCCATATCTGAACTCTCTAAGAATCTCTGAAACACCACACAAGATCAAACACTACTCAAGTATAAAATCCACAAGCAAACTATGTGAATAGGAGTGGATCAAAAGTGAGGAACCTCACAGGACAAGCCAAAAGGATAACTCAGATGGTCACATGAATCCTAAGAGGGTCTCCCAATATACGCTAGGTACAGGGGAGCTCAAATTGGTAGTAGTGTTGTCTAATGCAAAACCATTCACAAGGGTCCTTCCTATATACAATTGAGTGCATGAAGTACCTTTCTATATACCTCAAGGGTATGTGAAAGGTCATTTGATATACCGACGGTACGTGGAAGAACTGTGTGACTCCTGGGTGCAGACAAATTAATGACAACTGCTAAGTTTTATGATGCCCGAACATGTCACTAACTTACACACAGTTACTAAATGATTTTAAACCTTAGATAGCGTTAATTTTATCTTGGGTGGCTAAGTGAATGCATGATGTGTAGACAGGAAATGTAAAAAAGAATGCAAATCCTAGCTACATGACAATGCACATTTCTCTTTCGATGAAAACTACCTAAGGTAGGGAAAGAGTTTTATGTTAAAACAAGACAGAAATCAGAGATCTAAGAAAACCAAGTTCTATTCAAAGGAAACTATGAAGCTTTTAAAGATCAATATCAAATAAAATTCTTGAAAATACTTGTGAATTCGTACACGAGCAAGGTGTTAGTTTTGTACCTAGGGAAGTGTTCCCCTAGTGAATTTTTCCTTAGTCACTTAGAGAGGGGACATAAAGTGACCCTTGCATTAAATGACTTAAGTAAAAGCATTTAATTTGACTTTAGAGCATTAAAGTCACTTTTTGATAAATTTAAGTGGGTGAGTGAAATTAATATTTTAGAAATATAATATGAGCATTTAATTTCAGCCCTTGATCTAATCTAATCTCCACCGTTGGATTAGACTCACCCTAGGGTTTTCTCAAAAAGGCATGGGAAAGGAATTTTGCCTCACTTTTGCAGATTGAAGTGAGAAGAGAGAGAGAAGAGAGAGAAGAGAGAAAGTTTCCATTTTTCCTGAGCAAGAGGAAAAATTTTGCAGCACACAAATCGAGGGAAATGACAACAACAAAGAGGGCACAAAAATCGAGGTGAAGACAGCAGAATTTATTGGTGGTCCATACATTCCGTATAGTACAATTTTCGAGGTAGTAGGGACAATTTTAGAGGCATATTTTTGGGCACAATTTTTGAGAGAAATTTTTTTTGGGCATGGATTTGAAGGTCCGTACAGTGGCACAAAAATAGAGGCAAAAAACAGAAAAAATTAGAGTCTGATTTTTGCTGTTCGGCATGCAAATCGAGATAGAAAATTATCTTCCTGGTTGAGATAAGTTGGTTTGATATTTTTTTTGTATTTCTATAAATGATAAAATTCTCCTGAAAAAATAAAAATACTCTCTCTCTGACTGGTTTTCCCCTAGTGGGTTTTTCCAAGGCCATTGGCCAAAAATCCTAGTGTTCTATGTGATTAAATGGCTTGCTTATTTTTATTTCCTGTTACTGAAAAGATTGTTTACAGCAGTGTTTTAAGTCTGAATTTATTTGTTTATTTCCAACACTTTATTTTTCTGAGAATGTCATAAACAGTGATATAAATTTTACTTGAAACTGGTGGCTGAAAACTATTGAAAAATCTACATGGTATCAGAGCAGGTTGTGGCAGAAAATTAAATCTTAGAAGTGAAACAGTCATTTCCAGAATTCAGAAAAACCTTTGTGACAGTAGTACATTTTGCTGAAACTTGTTCTTTGAGAAAATGACTTATGTGGGGTTGAGAACTGAGGATAGGTTGGATGGGGCAGCGAACTTTCTCTCATGGAAAGCCCGGATTTTACTTGTGCTGAGGGAAAATGAGTTGTGGGAGGAAGCAGTTAGAAACACTACATCAAATCCCATTACTATTCCTCCTTCTATTGATGCAGTATTACTTGCAGCCTTTAATAAGAAGGATATTAAAGCCATGAGGATAATCTTATATGCTATTAAAGACCATGTTATTCCTCACATTTCAGCGAAGGATCATGTGTATGAAATGTGGACTGCTTTGACTGGTTTGTTTGCTAGTACTAATGAAAACGGGAAGATGGTACTTAGAGATAAGCTGAAGAACGTAAAGATGGTCAAAGGAGAGGCATGCATGACTTATCTTACTAGGATCTCTCAGGTGAGAGATGATCTTGCAGCTGTTGGGGTGTCCATTGATGCTCCTGAGTTAGTGTAGACAGCCCTAAATGGGGTGACTGCACCTTGGGCTATGTTTGTTCAGGGGTTGGTGGCCAGAGAGAACTGACCATCTTGGGATAGAGTATGTGATGAATTTTTTTAGGAGGAGACTTAGAGGGGTTTCTTGTAGTGCATTGGCTCTACTAGTAGAGGGGATGTGGAGGATGTGGCATTGACAATGAAGGGGAAGAAGAAGAGCAAGAAGGGTCCCAAGAAGGGTAGGTCCAAGAAGTACCAGGATGGGCAGAAGAAGGACATGAGAACTGTGAAGTGCTTTGCATGTCACAATATGGGACACCATGCTGCTACATGTCCAAACAAGAAGAAGAAGAAGCAGCAGACAATCGATTCAGCTGAGATCGATGATTTTGTAGTTAGATTTTAGAGTGAGTTTTCACTATGAACTGGGCATATTGAGAGAGATAGTGCATCCATTCTCACCAGTGCGGATGTTGAGAGACAAAGGGAGTTTTCCTGTGTGACGGACCATTCTTACAGTGCATATACTTATAGCACTTGGCACATAGATAACAGAGCCTCGAGCCACATGACAGTTGTTCATGAGATGTTCTATGAGCTTTCACAGGTAGATACAGATGTGGAGGTTGTGTTGGGAGATGACTCAGTAGTCAGTGCAGTTGGACATGGGACCATTACATTTCAGAGGGAGTCCATGAGTCCCATGGTATTGCAGGATGTATTATATGTGCCTAGGCTGAAGAAGAAACTAGTGTCAGTTTCCATGATCGAGGATCAGGGTCTTTCGGTGTCTTTCATTGATGGACATGTGCATATGTTTCCAAAGACTGCAGGACCATCTACTACAATTTCCATTGGAGCGAGATGTGGGAAAAAGTATAAGCTCTTGTTTTAGCCACAACATTCATTAGTACATAGTAGCAGCAGTGAGTTGTGTGAGCTTTGGCATAGGAGGATGGATCACTTGCATCATCAATCCTTGGGGTTATTGAGGAAAATGGTGACAGGTTTACTGGAGTTCAGCATAGGGCAGAGTGATGTGTGCAGGGGGTGTGCTTTGGGAAAGTACACCAAGACTAATTTTCTGAGTAGTGATAGTACGTTAGTTGGTACTCTTGACTCGATACATTCAGACTTATGCAGACCTATGTCTTCTGTGTCCTTGAGAGGATACGAGTATTATGTGACATTCATTGATGACCATTCCAGGAAGACCTGGATCTATTTTCTGAAGAACAAGAAGTTTGAGGAAGTCTTGTAGAGGTTCCAAGAGTTCAAAGCTCTTGTGGAGAACCAAACAGGGAGGAAGATTCGAGGATTGAGATCGGATAATAGGGGTGAGTATACCTCCAAATAGTTTGGTGGATTTTGCAGATAGGAGGGGATCAGGAGACAGTTGACAGTTTCGTATACTCCAGAGTAGAATGGAGTTGTAGAGAGGAAGAACATGTCCATTGTTGGAGTATCCTGAGCTATGTTACATGACCAGTCACTTCCTTTCTTTCTCTGGGCTGAGGCATGTAGCACCACTGTATACCTTCAGAACAGGAGTCCCCATCAGGAAGTGGGGAATATGACACTTGAGGAGTGCTTTTCAGGTAAAAAGCTTGAAGTTGGCCATTTTTCATATATTTGGTAGTCTAAATTACTCTCATGTCCCTTCAGAGAAGTGGACAAAGTTAGAGCCCATTGCAAAGAAGGGCATATTTGTGGGTTATGATGAGGCTGCAAAGGCTTTCTGTATTTATCTTCCCTCTCAGAGGAAATTGGTGGTGAGGAGGGATGTGAAGTTTGAGGAGGAGTGAGCCTTCAAGAGGTCAAGAGAGTCAGAGCAGGGAGAGAAGAAGGTCCCTGCACCTTAGGTTTTGGCATAGGTTCCATCTACACAAGAGTCAGGATCATAGGTTTCCAGGGTTATAGGACCACAGAGTGTTGGCACAGGTTCACCAGGTTCAATGGTTAGGCCAGCATGGTCTTCGGGGACATGTGATGGATCTACTATTACAGGTACACCTTATAGAGGATTGGGATCAGGATTACAGGGTACACCTAGTGTTGGCACACCAACTTTAGGTTTACAGGTCACTGGGGCTTCCAGCTTTGGTAGTTCTTCAGATGAGGATAGGCCAGTGTGGGAAGAACATTCAGGGAAGAAGAAGCTTAAGTGGATTTGGGAGACCTTGAAGGATGCCTTAAATGCTGGGACACCTAGTGACAAGGTGAGAGCCATTAGGATGCCTGACAGATTGGGCATGGTGTTGGTGGCTTGTACACGAGATTCTGATCCTTCTACTTTTGAGGAGGCCTCCCAGCATTCGGTATGTAGAGATTCCATGATGGATGAGTACCGTTCCATCATGAACAATGATGTATGGGAGATTGTTCCAAGACCAGAGGGGAAGTTAGTGGTGAATTCTCGTTGGCTTTACAAGCTGAAGGATGTGGTAGAAGGGAGTGTGGAGAAGTACAAATCTAGGTTTGTAGCACGAGGGTTTTCATAGGTTGAGGGCATTGATTATGATGAAACTTTTGCATCGATTGCTCATTATACGTCTATCAGGGCATTGATTTCCATTATGGCGGAAATGGGTTGGAATATCCATCAGATGGATGTGAAGACTGCATTTCTCAATGGGATCATATAGGAGGAGATTTAAATTGAGCATCCTTAGGGATTTGAGATACATGACAGAGAGACACATGTATGCAGGATGAAGAAGGCCCTTTATGGGATGAAGCAAGCTCCAAGATCTTGGTACTCTAGGATTGATTCTTACTTGCTGAGTATGAGGTTTTAGAAGAGTGAAGCAGATCCGAATCTCTACTTCATCATGGTTGGAGATGATCCGCTTGTTCTTCTACTATATGTTGATGAATTTTTTATCACAGGGAGAGAGAGACTATTAGCTGGAATATTTCACCTCTTGTGGACAGTAAGGTGTTCCACTGTTCTGAATGGTTCATATCCAGAACAAATAGAGGACAGAGGTTGAAGACTCTCCCTAGATACCGTAGATACCTGGAATGCAATGCTTCGATCATTACGCTCTATACCTGGAATAAGCTTCAATACGCAAACAGATCAAGGCAGCTAGAATATAATCTACTGATCTATGTTAATGACTAAGGAATCTAACAACATACATGTGAAATCGAACAACAACAATATATGTGGGACAGAAATCAACTTACATTAATATGGAAATATGAAGAAGTTTACAACCAAGCCTTAGTGTTGACATGCATCTCCATGAAACCAAGCATTCTCATCCCCAAAATCTCCGACTCTAGCTCTCTCTACTCTCCCAAATGGTCTTGGGCCAAGTGATCAATCCAACAGCATAAAAATACCTTAAGAGTTCTCCCCCTCAACCATGGCCATAAGCTTGTATTTATAAGACTAAACGGATAGGGATGGTTGAGAGATAAGTGGGTAAGGTAGCCTCTAAGATCCTAGGATGAGGGATCTTGAGCTCAACTAACCCACAACAGTAGGGATAAGGGAGGACACAAGGTTTATCATCTAGAAGCCTTGAGAAACTTATCTCTTTCCCTTTTTACCCAGGGTACCGCGTGTCTCCTTCAATGACAGAGCGGTTCTGGTAATAAACACTTATGGAATAAGGGCCATAAGTGGTGGCACCACTTGTGGATAGCGAGGGATAGGTGGCGCAAAAAAGGTACTGCTCTTGGCTAACAAAGGTAACGTGGTGCTTGGAATTTTCATGAAAGATTGACATTTAGTATGGGTTTCCACTCCAAGAGCTGAGATTCAGGGCAAGTAGGTATGTCAAATGTCTTATCACATGATGGTGACAAGATTTTGGTATAACACAGACCCATTGTAGCTTGCAAGAAGGATCTTGCAGCAAAGTACGAGATGATTGATATTGGGCTGATGCATTACTTTTTGGGATTGGAGGTTTGGAAGGAGCTTGGACATATTTTCCTGGGGCAGGGAAAGTATGCGGTTAATATTTTGAGGAGATTCAGGATGGAGGATTGTAGGCCTATGTAAACACCTATGATCACCAACTGGAAGAAGCTTCATGCTTCTAAGGGAGAGTTGGTGGATCCTACTTTATACCATCAACTTATTGGGTCATTGATGTATCTGGTCAACACTCAGCCAGATTTGTGTTTAGCATTGAACACTCTTAACCAGTTCATGGTTTAGCCTAGGAGTCTGCATTGGGTCACTGCAAAACATGTGTTGCACTATCTTTCATGGATAGTGGATTTTGGTTTGGACTATAGAAGGTCAGAGGGGATCAAATTGGTTGGCTATATAGATTTAGAATGGAAAGGAAGTGTGGTATACCAGAAGAGCACTTCTGGATGTTGTTTCAGTTTGGGCTCGATAGCAGTGTCATGGTTTAGTCGGAAGCAGGAGTCCATTGCATTGAGTACTGTAGAGGCACCTGATTACATGGAAGTTAGTTTGGCTAGCTGCGAGGCCTTGTGGCTTCATAGGTTGCTGGTGAATCTATTTGTTTAGGATCTTAGGCCTATGGTTATTTACTGTGACAATTAGAGTTGCATCGAGCTCTCTGAGAATCTAGTTTTCCATGTCAGGTCAAAGCACATTAAGGTCAGGTACCATTTCATCTAAGACTATGTTCAGAGAGGGGCAGTGATGCTTCAGTATATTTCCACAGATGTGCAGGTAGAAGACATTCTGACGAAGTCTTTGGGGAGGGGCAAGTTTGTCTTCTTTAGAGACAAGTTGGGAGTGGTGCAAAACACCTTCCTCGGTAAGAGGGAGTGTTAGTTTTGTACCTAGGGAAGTGTTCCCCTAGTGAATTTTTCCTTAGTCACTTAAAGAGGGGACATAAAGTGACCCTTGCATTAAATGACTTAAGTAAAAGCATTTAATTTGACTTTAGAGCATTAAAGTCACTTTTTGATAAATTTAAGTGGGTGAGTGAAATTAATATTTTAGAAATAAAATATGAGCATTTAATTTCATCCCTTGATCTAATATAATCTCCACCATTAGATTAGACTCACCCTAGAGCTTTCTCAAAAAGGCATGGGAAAGGAATTTTGCCTCACGTTTGCAGATTGGAGTGAGAAGAGAGAGGAGAGAGAGAGAAAAGAGAAAGTTTCCATTTTTCCTGAGCAAGAGGAAAAATTTTGCAACAAACAAATCGAGGGAAAGGACAGTAGCAAAGAGGAAAAAAAATCGAGGTGAAGACAACAACATTTATCGCTGTTCTGTATAGTTTGTACGTTACAGTTTTTGAGGCAGCAGGCATGATTTTTGAGGCATATTTCTGGGCACGATTTTCAAGAGAAAAAAGATATTTTTTTGGGCATGTATTTTGAGGTCTGTACATTCCATATGATCTATACGTTTCATCCATATGGTCTATACAGTTCATCCATACAGTGGCACAGAGATCGAGGCAGAAAACAAAAAAATTAGAGTTTGATTTTTGCTGCTCGACACGCAAATCGAGAAAAAAATCATCTTCTGGGTTGAGATAAGTTGGTTTGACATTTTTTTTGTATTTCTGTAAATGATAAAATTCTCTTGAAAAAATAAAAATACTCTCTTGCCGACTGGTTTTCCCCTAGTGGGTTTTTCTAGGGCCATTGGCCAAAGATCCTAGTGTTCTATGTGATTAAATCCCGTGCTGATTTTTATTTCTTGTCACTGAAAATATTGTTTACAGCAGTGTTTTAAGTCTAAAAATTTTCATTTATTTCTAGCACTTTATAATTTTTCTAAGAATGTCATAAACAGTGATATAAATTTTACTTGAAACCGGTGGCTGAAAACTAGTGAAAAATCTATATAAGGGGGGTTCTATTTCAATTGAGTTTTCTCTTCCAAAAAACATGAATCTGAACAATAACAAAAAGAAAAATACTTCCTAGAGTGCAATAACTCTAACTTTCAGCAATAATAGTCCAAAAGGCACAAATGGAATCAAAGATGCAACACATTTCAACAATGTGTAAAACAAAGTAGAGAAGCACTTCTATTTTCCAAATGTATGTATCAAAATGAAACCTGATAATTAAACGCTTTTTAGATCTATGAACATAAAACAAGATAATACCTACAACACTCCATCATTCAACAATCAAAAGAAAAATGACAAGCGCCCAAACAACTCCAAAACAATCAAGAATTGCTCCAAAACAACCAAAATGCAACGAAGACTCAATTACTAAGGGGAGGAAAGGATAATGCTAGGTTTATAGGGTGAATGACTATCACATGCAGCCTTAAAACCAAAATCCATCAAACCAAAACCCATAAATAAAGGAAATATGAGCCAAAAATTGAGTTTCAAAGGGCGGCATGCTTTCCTGTACTGCACCAGAGCGCCTATGAGGGGTAGGTGCTTTTGCTCCACTGCAAAAGGGTGCCCATGAGGGGATTGGTGCTCCTATAAAAAAGAAGAAAAGGGACTATGAGGGGACCAGTGCACATATAACACCGTGTAAGAGCATCGATGATTCCTTTTCTCCTAAGGAAAGGAGCGCATATACAACCAACACTTTCGACATTAAAAAATGGAACTAACGGCGCTCTGTCTACATAGCCCAGGCGCACCGGTGGAGAAACAAAATAGAATAAAAGCTAGATCTCCTATGGAATAAGGGCAGAAGGTTTGATAGTGATCCAAAGAGCATCAAGAGGATTCAATACACTCTTAAAAGACAAAATATAAAGGGGGGGAGGTCTCTAGAGGCTAGAAAAAGGATTGAATAAAAAGATATGAAATCAAAACAAAAGAAATCAAATCTATGTAAGATCCCCAACAGAGTCCCCAAATTTTTTATTAGATAAATCTACTCAATTGGAATCAATATAGATATCCCTAGTCCAAGTGGATCTAGAACAAATCAAATACAAAATACAATCTACTTTCCTAGATCGAACAGAAATGCAAAGCAACATATAGATCACTTACCTGAAATATGCAGATCCTCTTCTCTCTTTGTTGATCCAGGATCTAGAATATTTAGATCTACAGCTGCAAAATCCTGTCAAGCATGTGGAAACAAGCAAACAACATATGCATATCCAAACATATAATTTATCTAAGCTAACATTTAAGGAAGAAATCTCTAAACATCATCAACAGAACAATGTTTATGGAAAGAGACTTGTATTAATGTAATCAAGGAGATACATAGAATTACATAGGAGAGACCATTACAACCTAGCCTTAACTCTACAATATTCCATCCAACAATCGAAGCCAAAGCCTCTAAAGAAAGATAGTAAGCCACTTAGAAATTCCACCAGCATAAGAGTACCATAGACCTTCCTCTCTTCCAAATGGAGAGAGGGTTTAATTTATAAGGCTAAAGGGATAGAATAGGTTGAGGATTAGGAGGAGGGATCAAAGGGATATTCCCTATAGGTTAGGAACTGAATGCCACCTCACCTAGATAATATGAATAAAACACCACTTCATCCAACTTCGATAAGGATCTCGAATCTTCATTTTTTTCCCTCTAAACACGACCGACGCACTTTCCAAAAAGGGAGACAATGTTGCCGGCGCTCCTAGCAGTGATAGACAAAGCATCGGCATCGATGCACCTGGAATGAAGGGGAAAAGTGCCTTCGGTGCTCCTAGCATGAAGGATAAGAGCACTGACCTTCCTAGAGAGGGAAAAAAGTAGGAAAAACCTCATTCTCAATCAACTTTAGTAGAGTGAACTTTGGGGATTAGGAAAAGTTTTGACACATGGATCAAGAGTGCAAGTTTTCAGTGTAACAAGCATGGACATTCTATTTCTCCTTTTGATGATGAAATTATTAGAGAACCATATTATTTACATTTGTAGAGGCATCCTTGTTTACATTATGATTATACACATCTACATGGGTGCACCTATGATGTTCACTTGAGTCACTTGGAGACTCATGATTTTCCTTGCTTCTTTCCTAGTCTATTTGAAGTTCGAGGAACCTCATCCCACACTTGGGTGAAGAGTTATATGATTGAAGAACATTGTTATCGGCAGCAAAATCCTCTGATATTACATGATGATATACATATTCATGAGTGTATTGATGAGACTTCTTTGAGCCACTTGAAGTCTTCATGTTTTCCTTGCTCCGTATTTTGTTCATATTTCAGTGGAGGTTCTCCATTCACTTATTGGATGAAAGAACACATGGATGATTATATTGATGCACATTACATATCATTTGGAGCACATTCTTATTCACATTTGCAGCAACATTCCTTGTTATTGTTTGATGATGGGTGAATCCATGGACCTGGGTAACACTTTTTGGCAAGCGCATTTCGGCAAAAACAGAAAAATGCACCTCGGTCGAGGGTTTGTTAAGCCCTCGATCGAGGTCTTAATATCTCGACCGAGGTTTTATCAAGCCCTCGACTGAGGTATCTAAATACCTCGGCCGAGGTATTTAAATACCTCGACCGAGGTATTGCGGGCTTTACAAACCCTCGGTCGAGGTATTTAAATACCTCGACTGAGGTATTTAGATACCTCGGTCGAGGTTCATACCTCGGTCGAGGGCTTAAAAAAACAGACTTAGCCCACATTCAAACAAATGGAAAATTTCCTGTGCCTTGCAGAGTTGTAAACCCTGCCATTCCTAGCACATAACTGAGCGGAGTTGATACCGATAGATTCACCAATGAATCTTCTATCCATTGAGGTATCATACATGCATTTTGG
>LPNX010656942.1:31875-156446 GCA_001517045.1 Pseudotsuga menziesii
ACATGAGTAAAACATCAGGTTTTCATCGCCAAATTTGGCCAAAAAGTGTTACCCATCTTCATGGAATCACCCTGATGCACATCTACATGGATGCACCTATGAAATGCATTTGAGTCACTTGAAGACTCATGGTTTTTATTGCTCAACACTTGGTTCATTTGATGTTGGAGGAACTTCATCCAACACTAGGGTGAATAGACTTATGATAGGAGAAAATTTTTGTTACCAGCCACATACATTGTTATATCTTTATGATTCACTCATTCATGGATGTATGGGTAAGACTTCTTTGAGTCATTTGAAGTCTCCTTGTTTCTGTTGCTCGCTATTTGGTTCAAATTTGAGTGGAGATTCTTCATTCACTTCTTAGATGAAAGAATACATGGTTAAATATTTTGATGCATATCAATTCCTTTTGGAGCAGCATTATAGGACATGGGATACTCACCTATGTCATTGGATCATATTTAATTGGTCACTGTTAAGAACCCGTGTCAACCCTCTTTATTTTGTTAGTATATTTTATCAGACACATATGTTTTGTAAGTCGTCCCATCAGTATGGTGTATTATCCCACATTCATGGGAAGTAAGTAATAGTTGTTAAGTTGTCTAGTTATTATGTTGCATTATCCCACATTCATGGGGGGTAATAGTTGTTTATATTAGACTTAGTATATAAGTATGTGTTGAGGCTAATGAAAGCATCGAAGAGTTATTTTGTATTGAGCTTGCACAAAGGAGGTTGCCCCCTCGAAGTGGCCCACGACCAATACAATCTCTTTTGTGATCCAATATTTCTATTATATCATGCATTATCATTTTTTATTCCAGAAGGTTCTCCACATCTGGTATCAGAGCACTTTCCTTGGCACAACTGGGAATTTTTTTTTTGAAAAAAAGGGGCAAAATTGGGCAGTGACTTTCACGTCCATTTTTAAACTTTCTATGCAGATTCAAGAAACATTAGTTGCATTTATGAATTACTCTTTCAAAAATAAGCAGTTTCAAAAAAACAATCATCTCATTTGGAGTTCTAAAAGTGGAGATATTGCAGATTTAAAATCAGCAATTTTTCAGAATTTCAGTGACGGCTGTAGAAATTGTAGAGCGAAAATCTTTTGACCAGGTGCCCAGATTTCTATTCCAATTTTGTGGGTAGAAGAAGAGTGGCTGTTCCAGTTCCAGAAATAGGATATAATAGCGATTCTGAGCAATATATATCGAGTTATGCTCATTTTAAATGTTTTCATCTCAAAACCCTAGCTCTAATTACAGGTTTTTGAGCATTGGGTGGAATTTCTGGCACTGTGATTATTGTAGTAGTTATTCTTCTTGCATCAGTATTTTTCATTCGGATCAGGGAATAAACCCTATCCGCTTAACCGTGGGAAGTAATTTGGCATAGCCCTAAAACTCATTGTGAGGAGTACCATAGGAACCTCGAAGTAGCTGGCCATTGAGAGAACCTGCCAAGCGAAAAGGGAAATGACCCCCACTAGATTGACTAGATTCCCATCCATGAGGAAAACCAAAGAGCTGTCATTTTTGGCCAAGCAGTTAGCAGTTTTACCTGCACTGTGAAGTGAGGGGTACTGCCCCAATACTCAAGCCTGAGATAGCCTTGGTGGCCGAGTGACTACCTGTGAACCATTAGGAAGCCAAATTCACCTAGGGTCCATATCTATTTACAGTTGATAACACGTATAATTCCATAATTTTCACATATCATTTACTCCAATTCAAGTTGATAAAGCACAACTTTCTAGCACTGCCACAGATCATTTCTTAAAAAAAAAAAAAACTGTTTTTCGGCCATATATTCCTTGATTTAGATCTATTTCCCTTGAAAATTCACTATAACCCCTATCTCTCTTTTATAAATTGCTATGCCTATTCCAACTTGGTTACACTCTGTTCAACAAGGCTATGTCAATGACTCCTCATTATCTAAAATAATCCAACCGTTGGCTAGTAACCCTTCTATGGTACCACATTTCTCTTGGGATGGCTCTTCTCTGAGATACAAGGGTCGTCTGGTCGTCTGGTGCTTCCCCAGAGCACACATATTAAACATGTAGTATTTTATGAACTCCATGCTTCTCCATCAGCAGGGCACTCTAGGTTCATGAACACATATGAGAGGGCATGATGTCACTTCTTTTGGAAGGGAATGCAGCAAGAAATTCAATAGATGGTTTTCGAATGTGCTCCTTGTTAGCACCACCAAGGTGAAACTACACTCCTTTTCAGATTGCTCGAACCTTTTCCCATCCCTACAAGGATTTGGACATATATTTTGATGGATTTCATTCAAGGGCTCCCTAAATATGGAGGGCAGACCGTAATATTGGTTGTGGTTGACCGGCTGTCCAAATATCATCATTTTTGTGCTCTGAGACCTCCATATATCACCTCCTCAATCGAACAAATTTTCATGGACAAGATATTCCTTCTTCATGGAATCCCTTTTTCCATTGTCTCAGACTGTAACACAACTTTCACAAGTCATTTTCTTCTTACTGACACCATACTGAATATGAGTTCAGTTTATCACCCATGAATAGATGGTCCAAATAAAGTCATCAACAATTATTGGGAAACTTATCTTCATTGTTTCACCTCTAAAGAACAACATCTGTGGGCAAAGTGGCTCCCTCTTGCTGAATGGTGGTACAATACTTCCTACCATACTGCATCTCAAATGACTCCATATGAAGTAGTGTATGGTCACACACCTCTAGTACTCCTTCCGTACACCCCCAGCAGTTCACCAGTTTAGGAAGTTGACATGGTTCTTCGAAACCGACATCAGATTCTTCACATTCTGTAGGACAATCTTCACATGGCCAGAACCCGTATGAGACACCAAGCCGATCAACATCATTTTGAGCACATTTTTCAAGTCAGTGACATGGTTTTTCTTTGTCTACATCCTTACAAGAAATCCTCCTTGAAACTCAAAGGGAATCAAATGCTCGTTCCAAATATCTCTAGTCCATATACAGTTCTTCAGAAGATTGGGTCTATTGCTTATAAATTGGAATTTCCTCCTTCTTCTCGCATTCAGCAAGTGATTGGCACCAACATCAAAGAACAAATTGTTTTACCAGAATGGGATAATGCAGGATCCATCATTTCAGATCTGGAGGCCATTCTCAATAAGTGCACTGTTGGAGGAGCAAGTTGGTATGCCGACTTGAACGATAGCTGACTTAGTCGATCGACTAACTAAGTCGGTCAGCCAACTAACTAGAGATTAGGTTGGCCACCTAAAAGTCATGTCGGTTCACCGAAACGACAGGTAGTTATTTTGTAACTGTTTTGTAATCATATATATTAGGTTGTTGAGCCATATGAGAACTTGGTTCAGTTCTCTGTATTGTATGGACCCTCTTATGCTAATATAATCTATTATTCTATCTATCTATTCTTGTCTCTTGTCTCTGTTATGTATGTATGTTTTAGTGTGTATTATTGGTAACCTTATGTGATCTGTGAGATTACAACATTGGTTCTGTTGCCGGTAGTACATGTTTGAGATGTGTGCAAGCAAATGATATCAGAACAGGAGATTAAGGACTGGTGGGAGCGTAAAGTAGCAAATTATTTGCAGAATTACGCATGAAGAAATAGATTCACGACCGCACAAGCAAAAGAAATATTCTTTACAGAGACGCATGAGAAGTTTGTAGAATCCGTGCCCCAACTTCTAAAGAAAATCTTGGATGAAAAAGGAAGAAGGGACGCAAGATCAATAGTTACTAGAAAAACTGATTCACGGGGGAAGAACAAACTTGTTGGAGTGGTTCAAAAAGATCGCCGATGAATTTTGTGAGGAGCAAGCAGTAGAATATAAGACTTCTGTGGAAGATGTCAAAAAGAAATTCTACACAGAACTCACCGAGCAATTCTTATGATCCTTACCGACCTTGCTATTTAAATTCCTAATCGAGAAGGGAGTAGGTCATATTGTTGAACCCCGCCCATCACTTCGTGGACCACCATTAAACCCTAACTGGGTGGAAAAGAAAAAGAAGTGGGAAAAATTCATTGCAGAAAGGGAGTGGGAATACTTCCTAAGCAAGTAGACAGAACTATCGGGTCTTTCTAAAGCGTCGGGTAGGCTATGGAGGGGTAGCTGGTCATATGTCAGAATAAAGTGGAGTGGATTCTAGTCGAATAAAGGAAATACCAATCACCAATAATGAGAAAGTCAACCTAAAAAGGAAATTGAGAAGACAGTGTCACACAAAGGTATGACGAACTTCCAGAAAATAGACAGGGAGAGGAGGCTACAAAGTAGGGAAGAAAGAAGAGAAAGAGCCTTAGCGCTGCAGAGAGGAATGAGTACTAGGGTGATCGACCAGGAAAGAGATCCGATGGAGTTGGGTCATGACTGATAAGAAGAAGGCATGGAAGAAAAGGATTCCCCTATGAAAGAAGAATTGTGGATAGAGCAGCGAGAAGCTCTCCAATTAGAATTTACCCAGGAAGTAAAACCTCCGACAGATCTGCGTACCCAAATACAAGCTATTGTCGAAGAGGACCTCAGACTAGGAGCTGGTGACTTTGGTATCTGGAGCCGACTAGACGATGAGACATACACTGGTAGACATCTAATTATCCATCGACTAGAAGAAGGAAATTGGGTTATGCTTCAAGCGGTACCCTCCAATCGAAGTATCCACTTACTTTTACCGACACATGAAGGAGCACCCCCCTACCAAATACAGCTTTGGAAGACACAGAACATTCAGAATTGTGGAAAAATAAGTGCATTTGGAGATCAATAGATGAATTCAAAACTAACCGACTACTGGTCGAAGAAGAATTGACAACCAAAACAACCGACGGGAACGAGAGTTCTGTCGACCATAGTTCCACAGAGACGACAGTGATTTTGATAGTGATAGTGATTCCGACATGGGTCAGAAGTTAGCATACATTCCTCTATATGAGGGGGATGAGGACCCCAGATGATACTAGTTCATCTGTGAGTCGACTTGGGAGGCTAACCAAGTTACAGATGAAGACAGGAAGATGGCACAGTTCGCTGGTGCCTTGAGGAAAAGGGCATTAACTTTGTACATGACCTTTTTTGAGAGAACACCCTGAGAAACCAAAGTTGATATCAAAGAACAATTTCTATCATTTTTCAAAACTCCAGATACAAAACATTTGGCAGCAAAGAAACTAAAAACCACATCGCAGAAGCTAGGAGAAACTATCCGCGATTACGATAAACGATGGAAAGACCTTCTTAGCTAATTAGACTATGTTATTGATGAACAATTATTAATCCAATGGTTTCTTGCAGGATTATCACAGAAAATTTGCTGACACATAAGTCTGGAGACATTCAATACTTACAAAGACGCGCTTACAAAATATCTCCAAGTAGAAATGGATGAGGACATACCAGCATACTCCACCGTTCACAGACTAGAAGAACAAATTGAGAACGTACATAAATCATTAAAAGAATTAAACCTCAAAAATTAGGATATTTGGTGCAGGAAGTGATCGATGGCCGGACATTCCAAAAACAACTGTCACCAGGACATCAGCCGATAGGATGTTTGATTCATGCAGATTTTTTTTTTGTGACATTTGTATTAAATTGAGCACATAGATTTGTTGACAAACACACAACTCACATGATAGATCACACAATTTACTCAGTTATTGAAGAATGAAACAGTGCAAAAATGGCTTGCAGCTGTGAATGCTTTTCATTAATCAAAGAGTAATTAGATAGATAATTACAATGAAGTACAATGGCTTTAATAGCCACAAGCAATTTGAATCCACATGAGGGATTTTGAATTGATTAGACTCTACTTGACTGTAGGTAACCAAGACCTTGTCTAAATCACTATCAGAGGACTCAATAGTTAACTAACCTTGTCTAAACCATAACCGGAGTTCATCGGAGCTCTAAAACACAACTCAAGTGTTACATTCAGTGTTGACTAAGGTTAACTGACTATGGTAGGTGAGAAATATGCCCCACATGTGTTCAATCAAGTAAACCTAGCACTAACTAAATGTAGAGGACTAGAACTGAATGTAACTGACTCCTAACTTAGCTTGACTAGTCATTAACTGAAGTGAACTGACCTTGGCTAGTTTCGACACTCCCAGTAGCTTCCTAAATTGTAGGGATTGGTCTAGGAGGCTCCTAAAATGATGAAATCAAGTGCAATTAGTGGCAGTGAGCCTCAATTAGTGTTCCCCACACTTTAGTAACTAAAACATGTGCCCCAATTCGGTCAAGTGGACCCAATGGTGTTAATGACTATAAATAGACTGGATGGACTCCCGATTTAGACATGACTCCTGATTTAGACATATGACCAAATTTGGACAAGGGAGGATTAATAATCCTAACAATTTTCCAAGAGCATGGAGACCACTCGACAAAACATTGTCCGTTCAACATGAAGAATGGCAAGGCATCTTGGTGTGCAATCTGCGAAACTAAAAATCATAAAATAGTCGACTACCATCTGAATCTCAAGAACCGATAGAATTATCATGCAGTCTATCAGACCAATGCCATTGCACAAAATAATGAGCAAAACCACATGCCAAATGATCAGAACAATCAAAGATACGAAGGTCGAAGATACGAGCACCGGTATGACAATTGACATGGACGCTATGGAGGTCGAGGTTGATTCTCTGGGAATCAAGAAAACCGACCACGTCGACCCATCCAATGTTTTACATGTTATAAGGAGAGACATCAACATGCAGACTATCCATACAAGGATAGAACTGGCCTCAAATTTTGTACTCATTGCAGACTAAGGGATCACTCATTAGAGGATTTCCATACCATGCTGGAAAAAATAAATAAAAAGAAAAATGTTAATGTCTTGTCATGTGTGCAAAAAAATTATGTAATAGATACAAATAATTTGCATATCGTAACCTGACAAGGGAAAAAAACAGAAAACGATAACCCACGAATCAACAAAATAAAAGAAAAGAATGTCTACCCTGATCTAGTTAAAGAAAAACAAATATATAAAGAGGAAACAAATGTATTTAAAGAATTTGCCCGACAAGAAGAAGCAAACGACAAATGACATAACACAATAAAAGAATTGATACAGCTCGTATAGAAAGATAACTCGGTATCTTAGTTCATCGACTTTCTATATGAAATAAAACATAAAAACACCGAAAAACAAACAAACAATATTTGTAGTCTAAATCAAAAAGATAAAAGTGATGTTGACCCACTTGTCGACCTGGAAATTGAAGGATACCATGTCCGACAAGTCATGCTCAATTTTGGATCACAAGTAAACATCATGACTCATGACACTTGGGAACAACTGGGCAGACCTTGACTGTATGAGTCAGGTATATACCTGAAACTAGCCGACCAGGGCCTAATTGAACCTATTGGAGTCTAGAAAAATGTTGACACAATGATAAAAGGAATATTGACCAAAGTTGACTTCAAAATTATTGACCCTAACGAAGGATCTAGCTCCTTCCTAGAATTAGTAGGTCGACCTTGGGGAAGGAAGATGAAAGCATCGATATCCCTAGATAAAGAGAGAATAAAATTAAAAGGAAATGGACAAAAGGTCATTGTACGTATTCATCCATCCCAAGGAGAACCTTGGACAGAACCTATCGATGAAGAAGTTGATATCTGACAACTTTATCAGATACAAAATAATGTAGATTATATAGAACCTGGTATCTATGGAGAACTTCATTTAGGTAACCAAGACTCAATCGTTTATAATTCAGACGCAAAATTATATGAATGGGAAGTCGAGAACTATGAAACACAAGCAAGAGGGTGCTGGACTATCCAAAAAGTACAAAAAAAGCCCACTCAACAGTGCTTCATAGTGTCCATTGCCCAAAAATATTTGGGAAAAAAATTAGGGAATACCCTACTTTAAAACATACAAATGTAAATAATACACAAATACCAAGATAAAAGGAAAGAGAATCACCAGTCATGTACATAGAATAAGTGTCCAAAAATGTTGGTTAACATGGTCAACTACATAGTTTAGTAGAAACTTTTACAGGACAAGCTGCTAGATGGTGGGATACCCATCATACAAGACTATAGACCTAGACATCAGCTTTGAATTACTTTGTCGAAAGGTTTGGAGGAAAGAAGCTAACCCAACAGGCTTAGATACCCATATTCACTCAAGGACAAAATCTAGAAGATCATATTAAGACATGTGAAAAATAATGGAGAAGACTAGGATACAAGGATGAACGAGCATGGACACACCTATTTCCATCAACCCTCTCTGACTTACCAAACAAATGGTATAAAATGGAAGAATCTAGGGGTGAAACCTTCCTATGGCATGAACTCAGAGAAAATTTCATAAAATATTTCAACGTTATACCACAAAATGAGAGTTTGGTCGAAACAACAAAACAGATTAAAGAATTTATATAGCCGACAGAAAACAAACCCTTATAAGAAAATCGACAGACAATGAACTGTAACAATATACAAACTGGGATCATACCACACTTGATAAGACTACAGTTAGAAAATGAAAATACAGAAGGGAAAAGTTTTAGATGGAAATCAAACCATGTCGACATGACCAAACCTATTCTCATAGTACTCAAATTTGAAACCACCGACAAGGACGATACCGACCGAATGACTGTAGCCAAATTCCCTGCCACATTCTCACAGTTTAAAGAAGGATGTCGACCAATCAATGAAGACAAAGCACCATAATGGCTTGATGGTAAATTCAATACTAGAGAGTTCGACATCTCAAATGATGACCGACCAAAAATGGCAAAGATTGGAGACTACTGGAGTGAAGAGTAGACAACAAAAATAGTGAACTTATTAAAAGAGTTCTAGGATGTATTTTCTAGATATTATAAATATCTCAAAGGTTTAGTCCATGAAATGGGTCAAATGAAAATTGAGACTAAACCCGATGTTTGATCTGTGAAGAAAAGACCATATAAGCTAGCTCATAAATACAAAGAGATAGTAAAAAAGGAGATTGATAACATGTTTGCAGCAGGCATCATCTACCTTATTGACCAATCAGAATGGGCAATTCCAATGGTTGTTCAACCTAAGAAACATGATCCTACCAAACTAAGAATTTGTGTCGACTTCAGAGAACTAAATAAAGTGATACTAACATACCCATTTCCAACTCCTTATGGAGATGAAATCCTAAATGAAGTTGCAGGACATGAATTCTACTCATTTATAGATGGATTCTCAGGTTATAACCAAGTATCAATAGCTAAATAAGATCAGAAAAAGACAACCTTTGTATGTGAATTTGGCTCATTTTCTTATAAGGTTATGCCTTTTGGATTAAAGAATGCACCTACAGTATTTTCTAGAATTGTTGTCAAAACATTTCAGAATATATTTACAAAACCATGGCAGTATATTTTGATGACTAGACCATATACTCCATGTTAAAGGATCATTGCAAATGGCTAATACTCATGTTGGAAAGATGTCGACAAATTCAGCTATCCCTGAACATCAGGAAATGCATATTTGTGACCCCCATAGGGATATTATTAGGGCACATTGTCTGTAGAGAAGGTATTAAGGTTGAGTTTGCAAAAATCAAAATTATCCTCGACTTAAAACCACCAGTGAACTCAAAACAAGTCAGAGTGTTACTAGGTCATACAGGCTATTATAGAAAATTCATAAGATACTACTCAAATATGACCTATGCACTAGAAGAACTATTAAGGGAAGATAAAGAGTTCGAGTGGATAGAGGAATGCCAGTTATCATTTGAAAAACTAAAAAGAAAACTAGTCGAAGCACCATTCCTAAGGTTTCCAAACTGGTTGACTAAATTCCATGTCCACATCAACGCATCAGGTCTAGCAATAGAAGCAATCCTAACTTAGCTAGGAGATGATGGAATGGATTATCCTATAGTTTATAGTATAAAAAAACTAAACAAATATGAAATAAATTATTCAATGACAGAAAGAGAAGCATTAGGAATGGTATTTGCACTAAAAAAATGTTGACATTATCTCCTAGCTAATCAATTTATCTTTTACACTGATCATCAGGCATTAAAATACCTTGTCAATAAGCCTCTACACCATGGAAGAATTTGTCGATGGCTACTTCTATTCCAATAATTTGAGATTGAAGTCATTGCCAGAACAGGTAAGTTAAATGTCGGTCCTGACCATTTATCTCGAATCGACACTGGAGAGGAACCAACAGGAGTCGAAGACGAATTACCAGATGCACATCTATTTCGGATAGAAGTAGTCCCGGTAGAGTTAGAGGAAATAGCTTAGTTTTTAGAAGATGGACAAGCACTAGAAGGCATGAGTACCAAAAAGAAACAGATCTTAGCCGTGAAAGCTGGACCTTATAGTCTTATAAATGGATTCCTATACAAAATGGGATTAGATGACATCCTCAGAAGGTGTGTACTGGAACATGAAAGAGACAACATTATGCATGGATCACACTATGGACTTGCAGGAGGACATTTCCAAGTAGATACAACTGCAAATAAAATCCAACAATCAGGGTTATGGTGGCCGACACTTCATAAAGATTGCAAAAATTTTGTAAGCAAATGTGACAGATGTCAACGACCAGGTCGACCCCTGCCTAGAACAGAAATGCCTTTGATATTAGTAAACCCAAGTTTGACATTTGAAATTTGGGCCATGGACTTCATAGGACCATTTCCTATACCAGCAAAAAGAACAGGTGCAAGGTACATAATAACTACAGTTGGATATGTAACCAAATGGGAAAAGGCAGAACCAATCGACACATGCTCCAGTGAGATAACTGATAAGTTTATCTATGAGAATATCATCACCATATTTGGATGTTTACTAACCCTAATCAATGACTAGGGAACACACTTTATTAATAGAAGTATCAAAACCCTAACTGACCAGTTCCAAATCGACCATCGTCGGAGTACAACATACCATCCTTAGTTGAATGGATCAATTGAAGCATTTAATAAAACATTAACAAAAGGACTAACCAAAATATGTAATGCTGATAAAGACGACTAGGATAAGAAGATACCTGTAGTACTATGGGAATACAAAACAACATAAAAATGATCAACCCACCAAACCCCCTTTCGATTAGTTTATGGACAAGAAGCAGTAATTCCACTACGCTTCTGACAACAGACACCTATTATTGCAGAAATTTTACATGTCGATGTCAAACAAGGAAGAAAGGACCAACTATTACAACTAAGTACACTTGAGGAACACCGACTCATTTTGATACAACATCAATAAATCTAGAAACAAAAACAAAAGGCATGGCACGACAGAAACATCAAAACCAAAAACTTGTCAGTAAAAGACCTTACTTTACTATACAATAGTCGAGTAAAAGGAAAACGTAAAAAGTTACACACATAATGGATGGGACCCTATGTTTTTGAAGAGATACATACCAATGGATCAGTTTGACTAAATATGTTACAAGGCATAGTATTTCGGAAACTCGTTAATGGAGCCCAATTAAAATGCTATAGAAACTAAAACAAAACCTATCTAAAAACAAAAAAGAAAAAAAAAATCATATAACGACCATAACGGTTAAACAAAAGCTATAAAAATCTAAAAAGCAAAAAAACAAAATAATACCGTACACGCCCAAAACTATGACAAGAAATGATCATTTTCACCACCGACATCATGACCATTGACATAACGCCGTCGACCATTCTCATAACCGACATTGACCAATGACCTCGATTATCCCATCGTGCATTCATGACTAACCAATTCACCATTAACGCACACTCAAGTGTTCCTGCTGGAACATCATGTATGCCATTAATACACCTCCCGACGAGAACATCCAATGCGTCCCCTATAAATACTAACCCACCAAAGGATCATTCACCGCAATTCAAACAGAGAGAGCATTAGAGCAACCAGACAACTGAAAAGCAAAATCCCCTTAGTGAAACCGATCACCAAACGGACAAGATGGCAACAAAACAGACCGAAGCCTCAGCCAAGGCCAAAGAGTTATAGACTGCAGAAACACCATTAGTCAAGAGATTAAAGAACATCAAGAATTATAAGGTACAGGAGGGCTCATGGAAAAACTATGGGCTGAGATAAAAGAGTGGGCTTACGTCAACAAGAATCCTACTCCAGCTGCAGATAAAATACAACACAGTTCCATTGTAAACTATGCCAATGTGCTGCTCATGGCCAACTTCAGCGGCACAAAATAAACAGCTGTCAAATTTGTCATAAGCCGGTACCACAATGGCCGGTTTTACTTTGACTGACTGGTCGACATCTCGGGAGAAGTCATTTCCAAGATAACAAGGTTATCAAACAAAGGAGACCCAGTACTAGTCGGTATAAAAGAAGGACTGGTCGAAGAACTATTAGGGTCACCATTAGGAAAAAACTCAAAAGTGTTAATGATTAGTCAAATCATAGCTCGAACACCACATATTGTGGCCAAAATAATAGCTATAACACTTACCATGGCAGGTCATGGAAGCAACCTCAAACTAGATATGTTATAAGTAGTTGACATCATTACGACTAATGGAAAGATATGCAGATGAGCCGAATATGTCACTGACATGATTAAAACCATCTGTGAGAAATGCCAAGAGATGGGAGGAATTATCAGGTTTCCATCCCTTATCTTATGGATAGTAATGTTCTATATTTTCCAACCAACAAAATTCCATATGTGGAGATTCAAACCCTTCTCCCAGAAAGGAACAATGACGGAACTTGCAAACGGAAAAGTGTTGTTGGAAAACTGGCTCCAATAGCTAAATGTCCGCATGACCAAATGGAGGGAGCCTCAAAACATCTGACGAAGTCTACCCAAAAAGTCCCACATCCAGTTAGAGCTCGACCATACAACGGTATGGTACATGCAGGGAACCAAATCAAATGCTAAGGCCCTCGACTATTACCCATCGGTCGAACAAATCTTTCGAGAGCTATCTTGACAAGATGGTACAAAAGTACCGATACCAACAAAGGAAAAGGAAATCAACTTCTCAATCGAGGAGCCATTAACAGACCAAGAGAAGGAAGAGAATTATGAGCTCAACCTCTACATCAGTACTTTTGTATCGGAGGAGACACCGGTCGAAACCACTAGTTGACTACAAATCATCATCAAACCTCCGATGACACAGAGGGTAGAAGCACAGGTATAAGAAACACGAGCAGAGCAGTAGGTAACCAACCCGACTGAAGAAAGTATCATCCTGACCTGGCAGCTAAGGGAAGAGATAGAAGATGAAAACCTAGAATATGCTATCGCTAAGGAAATTATAAGAAAATTGTTGAAAGAGATAGCAGCTGCAAGAAAGAGGAAAAGAACACAACAATAACAACAAGGAAAAGGTAAGCGCAAGCTTATCATTGCAGAGTCATCAGACGATGAATAAGAACTGGCATCTTCCATCGACATAATAGAGGATTCCTCAGCCAATAAAGTGCCGGTGGAAACCTAATTCCAAATATTTGTCAAGGCAGGAGAACTACAAGGTCGACCAAAGAAGGCCAAGATCACACACACAACGATGCCTAAAAGTGTCGTATATCTTGTGTCTACACCTCCACCCCCATCCTTGACAAAAGTAACAGAGGAGCTAGTACCAAAACAAATTTTAGTAAGCCCACTTGACTTGTGCAAAAGTGCTATGTCAGAATCTGTGAAAGAAAAGTTCGACAGAGACAGAGACCTCCAGGATTACATAGAAAAATTGCCTGAGATATTCACCAAGGTGCATAAGCTCTCCACAAAATCACCCCTCTTCGAAGTCAGTGGATACCAACCTGGCCACGAACTCCAGAGGCTCATTAGAGGAAATTTCAACTCAAAATGGGCCTCCTAAAATGAATTAATAAATAATAGCTAAAATAATAAAAGAATATTTATTAATTTTGGAGGAAGAAAAGAAAAAAACTACTTTTTTGTTTGTATTTTTGACATATCTCCCTGTGTTTTTACTCAAATTTCGATCGAAAGAGCTCATTGGATGCCGAATTAAATTCCGCATCCAACGAGTTCCCACTCGACATACTTTTGACGGACCCCGCTACCTCAAAAACAAGAAATACCTAAAAAAATGGAATGATGATGTCATCATTCCATTTTTTCAGGTATTTATTGTTTTTGGGGTAGCTGGGTCCATCAAAAGTATGTTGAGTGGGTGCTCGTTGGATGTGGAATTTAATTCCGCATCCAACGAGCTCTCCTGATCGAAATTTGAGTAAAAACACAGGGAGATATGTCAAAAATACAAACAAAAAAAGTACTTTTTTTTATGATACCTATCCCCAAATTTATATTAAAAAAGTGTTTAAGACCTATACGGTATTTCAAATTTAAAGCAATTTCATTGGCTAACACATGATGACATGGAATTTGAATAAAAGTTAAAAGGCCCATTTTGAGTTGAAATTTCCTCTAATGAAGAACCTTTGCAACTATCACTTCAACCTTCAAGAGAAATCCCAACAAGGAAGCCAAAGTTGCCACGCGTTGAACCTCGAATATCACTCCAATTGTACCAGAACCCCACCTACTAGCCTTTGAACCAACCATATGTGAGAAAGAAGAAAATGTCAAGGAAATAAACAAAGAAATCAACCAACTATTTTCTGAATTCAACTCACCCCCTCAAACCGACAATCCACCACTCGACCACATTTATGCCAACCCAGTCACACCCGACCATTGACCAAATCCATCGCCACCACCACCACCACCCTCTGACTTAGAAACCCTAATCCAACCAACTGCACCAAAACCAACCCCACCACAACCATCAATACCAACCTCATCCACTTCTGGACCACCTGCATCCGAACAACTAGAGGCAACAGTCATCCCACCGCCCCAAATAGAAATACCATCAACCACTGCTGCATAGCAAACAGAAAATCCCTACTCGACTTTTGCAGGTACACATATGCCAAAACAAGCCAAAGCAGAGAAGCACAAAAAGAAGAAAAATAATAAGGACCATCATTAGACTTAGTATATAAGTATGTGTTGAGGCTAATGAAAGCATCGAAGAGTTATTTTGTATTGAGATTGCTCAAAGGAGGTTTCCCCCTCGAAGTGGTCTGCGATCAATAAAATCTCTTTTATGCTCCAATATTTCTATTATATCGTGCATTATAATTTTTTATTGCAGGAGGTTCTCCACAGTCACTTGAAGCATGTATGTACTTGGCAAATGGTAGTCTACTCACTGGGAGGTATAAGCACTTTCATGATTTCTTGGTGAGGCACCTCCTTGATGTACATTCTAATTATGTTGTTATATACTTTGATGATATATATTATGCACTCATTATGTTTGGAAGAATGCATACAAAAAAATGGGATCCAGGAATTCTCTTTCCAAATGGTATGGGTTGGAGAGCACTCTTCATTGTTGGAGTGCAATGCAAGCAATGGGACCCTGGGATAGTTTTTAGTCCCATTGATTTCAAATTCTTTGGGAAACAAGAAGTATGGGATATGTATTACCCACTTAATAAGATGATGCTAATCAGAGTAGTGCATCAGAAAGCATGGTGGTTCCTCTCTGAAATCTTAATGGAATTTCAAAGACTCAAAGTGGGCAGCTCAATGGAAACTTCAAAGAATCATACAGAAAGTAGGTTCTTCAACAACCATGTTTTAAATTGCTTGAGGACAAGCAATATTGGGAAGGGAGGATTTGTAATGTCCCAAATTTTGCATTGGGTTTGTTGCAGCAGCAACAATTTCCCAAAATTCCAAAAAAATTTAGGACCCTCCTTTGCTTTGGATTAGTTTGATTTTCTTCCCTAGGTCGATCTAATAATTTGCAGAGAGTTTCTCTAATGCTTGGATTGCTTTACTACTTGATTTGATTCCTCCCCTATGGCTTCCTTTGAATGCATTTTCACCATGCTGAATCGAAAGATTATTTAATTGACACTCCCTCTGTTGCAGAAGAATGTTAAGTCGTGACTTCGACTTTCTGTCCAATGCATTGGTTTTAATCGGCTATTTTCTCGGTTTAAATTGGAAGGATTTGCTCTTTCTTTTCCCGTCGTTGTAGATGAACTTTCGGTTTTGGATTCGGTTTCTTTGCCGATTTCTTTGCTTTACCTTGGATACTTTTGTGTTTCGGCTGCTTTTGATCTTTACATTGGAGCTTGTCATCGTTTCCTTCTTTGCCGTTGTGGAAGGAAATATGCTAACTCTTCCGATCCATAATCGTCTGCTCTTCCGATGTGTTGTGGTCTTATTCGGAAAGGATGATATCTTTGGTAGCCATTGTTGTGGCCACATTCCCGCTTTCATCCCGATGTCCTTTAGTTCCGACACGCGTCACTTATCCCCAGGTTATCCCTGCCATTGCGGATGAAGTTATGATTTGGTTTTCTGGTGTTGCGGAAAAGATGGCAATTTCACCTTCCGATGTCCAAACCTTGCCAGCTTCCGATTGAGGAGGCTTTCCCACCCTTTGGTCACTCGTCCGTTGCCTTGTTCCTTTTCGCCGTTACAGCTGTAGTGGGACTTTCATATTTTGATGCTATTATTCTGAGTATCCAATGAGTCCCTGCTTCTTGTCAAGGTAGTGGTGCCGGTTTTTCTTGTGGTAGTAACGTAGTGCATGACCTTCTCGATGCTTAGCTGTTTTTTCGTTGACATTAGTTGAATGCGTTTCCAATGAATGATGCTAGTTGTTTGAATGCAGGTGGGTTACAGAAATTGGTCAAACTACTACAGCTCGAAGGAATACGGGCCTAAATAGAGACAAATGAAGGAAGAGACAAATGAATAGCGATGGGGATGGAAACTTGAAAGGTCCATCAGTTACCCCTCCCATCATGAGCATGTGCAGAAAAGATAAAAAAGAAGATTCCAAAACGTCATAGAAACTGGAAAGCCACATGTTTGGGGGGAATCCCAAAAGGCCTGTTGTGATAGTTTAAATATTGTAAAGTTAGAACTCAGAAGGGACTTTTTCCCTCGAAAAATTTGTAAACCATTTTGCTTGTAAGAGGAACTATTTCGTTTTACAATTAGAAACTGCAACTTTTGCTTGCTGGACAAAGCGAAGTGTGGAATGTATCAATGTGATTAAATGAATAAATGTTGAAGGGGAACTATTTCGTTTTCAGCTGTGTTTCATTAACTGTGAGAGTGTTTGACCTCCTGAACCTATGTTCTTGTTGAATGTTCTTCAGTATATTTTGTGATGTTTTCCACTTTGAGTAACAAATGTTGTTCATAAAACGATTGGCTATCTGGTTGTTTAAACATCTGTAATTGTTCATTCGTTTTGAAAGAAGTATCAGCTATCTGTAACTTTTATGATGCATGTACAAAATGTATTACTCACTAATAAATGATAATCCTTCTCCTTAGGGATAGTTTAGGGAATTAGTTTAATTTCTTATTGTTTGTGGTTCAGATGATAGTGAGTCTAAGACGCAAGGTAAGAACCTGCACATCACATTGTGACTGCTCCTTGCATCTTATCACCTTGCATGTTAATTAGGCACTTGCATTTCATAATTTAAGTCAAAAAATACAAAAAATCGGTGGACCGGGCCGTAACTGGTGAAGCCTTTGTTTTGTACTTGACCTACGGTAGCCGGACTGTAAACCTGATGGATTCCCTATACCAAACAGTCAACGGTATAATTGGGAACGTTGATTGGGGAGAATCCCTTACTGTTGCTGCCTACGAATTTTAGGCCCCCAACAGTTTTGGTGCTAGAAGGAGGGCCGCCAGTGAATGGCTGGTCGTGGAAACTTAGTTTTCCCAAGATTACCTTACTAGCAGATATTTGAAGCTTTCAGCCTGACCCAAGTACTTATAGGTTTTGGTTATACCTTTAAAGTAAGAAAGCCTGTTCGCATCCTATGTTGCTCTTTGCTCAGAATTTGTTCTTTTGCCTATACTCATGGCTGGTGTGATTGTGAACCAGCCCAACCCATTACCTCCTTGGAGAGCTAGATCACCTTTGAACCTCACGCCTCCATTACATAACTTACCTCAAGGTTTTGATAAGCTGCTGCCTAAGTTTGACCCCGAGGAAAATACTGCTGTGGACGATCACTTGCAGAGTTTTTATTTAGCAGTAGAAGGGTTAAGGGTTGGGGAGTACGAAGATGTTGTCTGTAGATTATTCCCTCATACTTTGAAAGGGGCAGCTGCTTCATGGTACTTTGATCTGCCCGCAAACTCAATCCCAGACTGGAACACTTTCGAAAGGGTTTTCAGGAGTAAATATACAGCCCAAAAAATGCATGCCTCATTGATGAAAGGTCTTGGTTTGTTAAGAAAAGAGAAGAATGAAAAGGTACATAAGTTCACTCAAAGATTCACATTATACCTAAAGAATTTTTCTGAAGCTGACAAACCCTCAGACAAGGTCTTAATAGAATATTATACATCTGCCCTAGGACCTGAGTTAGCTATGTTCACTAAAATGAAAGCCAAGCCTACATTGGTAGAGACTTATGAAGAGGAAGGAAGGGTAGAAGCTGAAATGGAAAGTGTAGAAGATTACCCTGACTTACCTGAAGAGAAGACTACCGGGAGAAGAGCTTTACTGCTGTCTAAACCTAAAGAGGATCACTCACATGATTATCAAGGAATGCTGAAAATGATGCAGAATCTATCCAATAGAATAATAGACCTGGAGAAAGGGAGGGAAGCTCAGAAAACTCACAAACCCTATTATCCAAAAAGAGAGGATAACAACCAATGGCAAGTACCTCCCCCACATCTATCATCAGTAAACATAACAGAAGTAGGGGGTGATAATTTCTGCACATTTCACCAACAAGCTCATTCGGAAAAGAAGTGCCCGCAATGGTTGAATTCGATAACACTGGTTATGAATCAGCTGCTAGATTCTAAAGCAACCAAGAACAATGGCAAGGAGGAGAAGAAAAACTAGGTTATGGAGAAAGAAGATAATGACACTATACTTTCATGGAATGTTATCTCGCTGTTTGACACTGAAGAGAGCGCTCTCAAAACTGAATGCACACCTACAGCGACAAAGGATATAGATTTGACAATTTCGAAGATCAAAAGTCTGCAAAAGAATGTCAAGAGACAAGTAGAGGTGAAGGTTGAGGACAAAACACCTAGAGCCAATACCCTAAACCAAGAGGCAGAGCCAATCACTGAGACTGTCAAGCCTGTAGAAGAACTGATAGGTGTTAGTGAGGAAAACACTAATGAAATTGGAGAGCATGAAGAGGATTTGCCTACTCAAAACCAACTAGGAGAAGAAGACATAGAACCAGGTTGGGAATATAGAGCTGATACCCCACCTTTTCTTTTGACCCTAGAAATGCTGAATCACAATGTGCATAATTGCTTGGTAGATTCTGGATCAGCAGTGAATGTTATGCCTCTGGAGATATGCAAAAAGATTAAGGGTAAGCCAGATTCCACATTTTGTGAAGTAACGCAATTAGACAGCTCAGGTGTCAAAGTAGTGGGAGAAATGAAAAATGTCCTCATTCACTTGTCTGCAAACAACAAGATTTGTCAATTTATTGACATTATTGTGGCTGACATACCTAGTGGATATGGTCTTATTCTGAACAGAGATTGGTCTGCCAGGTTAAAAGGCTATTTTGCTTCAGATTGGTCTCATCTATTATTGCCTTTCAAGGGTACCCCAAATAAGATTAAGATTTCGAGAGAGCCTTATATGAAGTATACCGTCACTAAGCTAGGGGAAGGAAATGAATCTGCTAATTCTGTCCTGGGAAACTATCTGACTGAGTGTAAGCTAAGACATCATACCTCAAGCAAGGCCAGTTCTATGACTAACACTCAGCTTGAGCTCCTTCAACTTCTTCAGGCTGTAAGAGGTGATGGTAGGATAGTGGACATGTGTTCAGTTTCAAAACTAGCCCAGCTAGACCATGGTTAGATATCTCATGTCTATGATCCAGCCCACCCTTTAGCTATTTAGATTTAAAAAAAAAAATCAGGAGTGGGCGAAATTTTTCTTTTCTTTTTGATTTGTACATAAATAAATTGTTTTGTGTTCTTTAATGCTTTGATGCTTTTTCTTTTGATTATTTGATTTGATGTTGTTTTATTTTATTGCTTTGCTAGCATTTCTTTTGGTTTTGAATAAAGAGGCAAACTTTTGGTTGCAATGGAAACATCAAGGTTCTTTATTAACTGAAATCTTGAGCGAAAGGCTGTGCTTTAAAGTATAGAATGTCTTCTAGTAGCAGTGTTCCTAACCGACAATGCATTCATTGAAGTCTTACTTAACCCCTGTAAATAACTCAGAAGTAAAAGAGGTCTGGAATACTATTTCAGGGCTCCATCCATTTCACATCTTAAATATCCAAGGGGGTGACAGTAAAAGACCCACGGAAAGGAAGTAGAGTAAACAATATATCATATATAAATGATCCCCTGCCATAATTTCAGAAAAGCTAAAAGCTATCGAGAGTCAAAACTCCTTAAAGAAAAACAATACATATCAAAGCAAAGTATCAAAGCATGAAGTACTAAATTGCCACAAGATCCTCTCCGTCCGTGAACTCAAATATGAAGTACACTGTTCACACAAAAGGACACTATGGGATAGAGGATCCTAGATTAAAATTTAGTAAGAAAGGCATGCAGGAGGACTCATATCAAAAGAACTAAATTGCAAAAGGCACAAAAGTGCAGTTGGCATGGGAATGAGGAACAAAAGGATAATACTGTTTACTATCTATTACAATCCTGTGGTGTCCAAGATGGAAACTAACTAAGGACAGGAAAAATAAACCTCACTTATTTTGCCTCAAAAGAGTTATTCAGACTTGCAATATTTCTGATGTTACCATTTCCCAAAGAATAGACTACTTCTCAATGCTTTAAATGCTTAAGTTGGCCAGCCCAGGGATACAAACATCTAGAAGATTTCATCTTTTATTCAGACGGTCTTGCACTGGGAAGGAGTTAATTCAGAGATATGTGGTTCACCAGGTAGTCGCCAATTGTTGCAGCTGCAACAATTTCCCAAAATTCCAAAAAAATTTAGGACCCTCCTTTGCTTTGGATTAGTTTGATTTTCTTCCCTAGGTCGATCTAATAATTTGCAGAGAGTTTCTCTAATGCTTGGATTTCTTTACTACTTGATTTGATTCCTCCCTTATGGCTACCTTTGAATGCATTTTCACCATGCTGAATCGAAATATTATTTAATTGAAGCTCCCGCCATTGCGGAAGAATGTTAAATCGTGACTTCAACTTTCTATCCGATGCATTGGTTTTAATCGGCTATTTTCTCGGTTTAAATCGGAAGGATTTGCTCTTTCTTTTCCTGCCGTTGCAGATGAACTTTCGGTTTTGGCTTCAGTTTCTTTGCCAATTTATTTGCTTTACCTTGGCTACTTTTGTGTTTCGGCTATTTTTGAGCTTTACATCGGAGCTTGTCATCATTTCCTTCTCCGCCGTTGCGGAAGGAAATCTACTAACTCTTTCGATCCATAATCATCCACTCTTTCGATGCGTTGTGGTATTATTTGGAGAGGCTGATATATTTGGTAGCTTCCATTGCGGCCACGTTCCCTCTTTCGTCTCGATTTCCTTTAGTTCCGACGCACGTCACTTATCCCCAGGTTATCCCCACCGTTGCGGATGAAGTTATGATTTGGTTTTCCGGCGTTGTGGAAAAGATGGCACTTTCACCTTCTGATTAGTTTTGGATTCCGATGTCCAAACCTTGCTGGCTTTCGATTGAGGAGGCTTTCCCGCCCTTTGGTCACTCGTCCTTTGCCTCGTTCCTTTTTGCCGTTACAGCTGTAGTGGGACTTTCAGTTTTCGATGCTATTATTCTGAGTATCCGATGAGTCCCCGCTTATTGTCAAGGTAGTGGTACCAGTGTTTCTTGTGGTAGTAACGCAGTGCATGACCTTCTCGATGCTTAGCCATTTTTTTGTTGACATCAGTTGAATGCATTTCCAATGAATGATGTTAGTCGTTTGAATGCAGGTGGGTTACAGAAATCGGTCAAACTGCTAGAGCAAGAAGGGAGACGGGACTAAATAGAGACAACGAAGGAAGAGACAAATGAATAGTGATGGAGATGGAAACCTGAAAGGTCCATCAGTTACCCCTCCCATCATGAGCATGTGCAGAAAAGATAAAAAAGAAGATTCTGAAACGTCGGAGAAACTAGAAAGCCACATGTTTGGGGGGGGGGGGCAAAAGGCATGCTGTGATAGTTTAAATATTGTAAAGTTAGAACTCAGAAGGGACTTTTTGCCTCAAAAAATTTGTAAACCATTTTTCTTGTAAGAGGAACTATTTCGTTTTACAATTAGAAACTGCAACTTTTGCCTGCTGGAGAAAGAGAAGTGTGGAATGTATCAATGTGATTAAATGAACAATGTTGAAGGGGAACTATTTCGTTTTCAGCTGTGTTTCATTAAATGTGAGAGTGTTTGACCTCCTGAACCTATGTTCTTGTTGAATGTTCTTCAGTATATTTTGTGATGTTTTCCACTGTGAGTAACAAATGTTGTTCATAAAATGATTGGCTATCTGGTTGTTTAAACATCTGTAATTGTTCATGCATTTTGAAAGAAGTATCAGCTATCTATAACTTTTATGATGCATGTGAAAAATGTATTACTCACTAATAAATGATAATCCTGCTCCCTAGGGATATTTTAGGTAATTAGTTTAATTTCTTATTGTTTGTGGTTCAAATGCTAGTGAGTTTAAGATGCAAGGTAAGAACCTGCGCATCACATTGTGACTGCTCCTTGCATCTTATCACCCTGCATGTTAATTAGGCACTCGCATTTCATAATTTAAGTCAAAAAATACAAAAAATCTGTGGATCGGGCCGTAACCGGTGAAGCCTTTGTTTTGTACTTGACCTACGGTAGCCGGACCGTAAAACAGACAGATTTCCTATACCAAACAGTCAACGGGCTAATTGGGAACGTTGATTGGGGAGAATCCCTTACTGTTTCTGCCTGCAAATTTTGGGGCCCCAATAGGGTCACAATGGCCAAATCACATTTTCCATATTCATGAAATTTGTCAAAGGGATGCTAAAAGTCAAATAATTGCCAAGAAGGAAAACCAGTAGTTTCCTAGGTTGGGGGTGGAAGCTTTGAGATTTGGAATAAGGGGGATAATAAATAATGTTTAGAAATTATAAGAGGATAAATATTTACTAATTTATCTTATTAAATAAATACAATATAAAAATGAAATGGCTATGGAGAATGGAGACACATGGAGATTACGGGGCCCACTCAAGCTAGAATTCCAATGTTAAATGGAATCCTCCTCTTGTAATTTCGAATATATGGGAAGCCTAATGTTTTTGGATGGATTATGAGGTTAATATACTTGTCCATATACTTCATAGGTCAAATTTGGGATGAATTGTAACTTACATGGGAGTTTCATGGACACTTGGCTAGATTCCCCTTACATTTATGACATCTATGACACCAATGATGGAGATTCTATGACATTTATGACACAAGTCAGATATGAAGGATGAAATAATGACATAATAACATTTTAGGACTTAATAGAGCATATTATAGGTCGAATTTTGGATTTGGAGAATGCCAAGAGGCTCCTACTCAAATTTGGGAGAAGAGGGAAGGTGAAGAGAACAACCACATGGCATAGCATGAGAAGCCACACCAATTCGACTTAGATTTGGTTTATGTATGGATTTGGAACCTTAGAATACCAATAATGTTTATAAAATACAAGGATCAGCTATGAGAAGAGGCTTTTTCTCATTTGTGAATTGTGAGAGCTAGTGGATGACTAGTTTTCTTGCTTAAGCCAATTTCGAGGGTGAAAGATTCCCATCCTAGTTGGTGTTTGGAAAGGCCTATGGTATTTCAAAGAGATTTAATGGATTCTTATTTTCAGGTGAAATCTATAGGAATTTCATGGAAATATCAATATCAACTTGTTCTTCCATTCATCTCAAGTTTTCTCACCATATTTCAGCTCTATGGAGTGAGGCGCACTTGGTGAGCTATTCATCTCTTTGAGGGAGCTTATATTTATAAAATATTTTGTATTCTGATGTAAATTATCTGTTATTTAAGTTAAGAAATATCTCAATTCTAAAATCGAAGATATCTCATGTATTATTGTCCAATATTAAAGAAACAGTGCCATTTCCCCAATACCTTGTTGTAAACTCTTGCAATATTGATGGAATTGAATATATGTGTGCACCATTGATGATTTTTGAATGAATGAACTGTAATTAAATTATATTATGGGTTTCATGGTCTGTGACGGATAATTTGTGTCCATTGGGTTGAATTTCATAGCATTTGGGGCAAACTACATCTCATTTCCCCAAGGGTCCAAAACTAGTTTTTTATATCTCATTGAAGGAAGTGATAAAATCCATGGGAGTTCAATTGGTTCATAATATGAGTCTCTAATAATGTATTCTACACATCCCATACTTCAATTTGAGAATTTGAGTGATTTTATGTACGTTTTGGAAGCCATTTCAGCAATTAACCAGGAGGGATTTGAGCCCAAAATTGCCATGTAAAATCATCCATCTTGTTCAGAAATTAGTACAAAATTGTAGAAGTGTTTGGAGGTCCAAAATACACCATTAAAAACTATAATTAATTTATTATATCATTCATACACCTTCTCTAAATATTTGGGAGCAATTGGGCTGATTTGGAGACCAAGACAGTAAAACTAGTCAGGAGCCAAAATTGTGAAAAATTTGGAAAATTGGGCATTTTAATAAAATTACAAAAAGGGGGAATTACACTTGAGATCCAATGGGACACTCTATATTATTTATTAAGTATGCTATTTTATGTATACCTTAGTAATTATATCTTACTTTATTTGTACCATATATATGTCAAATCTACTTTACTTAGTTTTTTATCATGTATTGCAAATCCCGTTAACAGTGTCGTTTGGTTTAACCCAGACCCGGTGGATCCCAGTCCAAAAAAATTTGTACCTCATATAACTCTTTAATTCCTCATTTATAATATATGTATTCATAGTGAAATGGCCTTATGAACACTGCCAACTGTAATGTCTAGAAATCATATATGGTTATGATATATGTCAGTATGCCCTAAGTTTTTGGACTCTCACTTCTTCCATGCCTTTGTTTTCATCTTGAATTTCCTCATTTTATGATTTGATGTGCTTAATGTCCAATATTAAATTTGTCAACATTATAAGAAGGTGAACTATGTTTTTCCTTCATTGATGAAATATGAGACTAATATGACAACGATTGCATTTTAGAATGCATCTACGTATAACAAGTTTTATATGATTTTAGAAGATTACCGTTTCCTTCTAATTTTCGATTTATTCTGCTATGTATTATTGTTTTTGGAATTCAAACAATTTGTGGCTACCACCATTATTGTTATTTGTGCCAAAGAGGCTCATTCTACATCCCAGTAAGAGGAGATGTTTAAAGTTGCTTCCCATTTGTTGGTTTGGTATTTCCCTTGTTATTGTTGTAGCCATGTAACCCATGTAACCTTGATCTAATTGCTTCCACCCAAGACTACGTATTTGATATGTGAGTAAAGAAGGCATAAAAATCACTTGAAATTTTTTTGGAGATGTGATTGCTTAGATCTATTGATCCGCAAACAATATAGCACTATAGAAGCAAAAATCCACAATCGCACATAATACTAATCTAGAAATTTACAACCACACAGGATAGAGATCTAGACAAACATGAACCATAAGTTAGGTAAACATATTCACAAATCTATATTAACGCTATAGATTACAGCTCTACTGATACAAATATCTACAATACATTAGATTTTATTGGCCCTTCAACCAACAATCCAGAGCAACATAACATAACATTGTATATTGTATTGATATTGCAGCAAAAGATACAGAGTTTAATATTAAATTTATACTCCAATTTGGAATTGAGATATTGAATGATTTATTGGCCAGCCTAACAAGTAATCACAATGAGAGAAGTTAATACTATTTTACTTTCTTTTTCCTATAAGTATGGCTGAAAAGGTAGCTCCATCCTCACATATGCTGGGTGTATAGGTTTCTCCCTTCGGAATTCAGACACGACATTGACAAAAATTGAGCCAGTGGAACCTGGACTGACCTTTTATAATGAGAAGAGGAAAATTAGGTGGGCTGTCGAGGCTACCAACATTCCTTTAACTTACGTTTGCTGCAAATCCATAGCTGTTTGGCCTTATTTTTAACACACTCATCCTTCTGAGCTTCCTCCTCCCACAGAACAGTTTGAAATCTATGCCGGTGGAAATGTCAAAGGTATCACTCCATCTTCATCCTAAACCTATGAATATATACATATGTATATGTGAATATATACATATTGATATCCTTTGATAATAGATGCAGTTTTGGAAATATTACTGGTTGATCTGAATAACACATAAGTCAACTCTGTCAGAGTCTGTAGCATGACATTCTATGTCAGATAGTCTGACATGATGAAGAGTTCACGTCTCTCATATATAATCCAGTCGAATTAAATTGTTGAAGCTAAGTTTCTATGTAGAAATTTATTACAGTCTTTAATGTTAAGTCAGTAGCTTCAGAGAGAAGAAATTTTAGTCGGTAGAAGTTTCCTATATGAAGAAGATTGTAAATATGGAGAAGTAGAGGAGAAAAAGGTGGACAGAGATACATAGAAGCGAAGTGTGGAGAAGAAGAAGAAAAACCATGAAGAGTTTGAAGCTCAATATTTTGTGTTTTGTGAATGTGGTGAGAGTCGAAGCTCTGTAAAAGGTGAAACATCCTTGTAATTCCCAAATTTGTAGTTATGGCTATAAGATTTGTTATGCCGTCATAAGAAATATAATTCCATAGTTTATGGTTTGATACAAGTTTTATGTAGATGCACATCTTCTCCAAATTTACTTGAGTGAATGTTGTTTACATTTACTGTTAGTGAAACACACAAAGAATACATAATTATTTCACCGCGTAAAATTTTTAGTTTTTATTTGCAGAAGCGTTCGACACAAATCTTATTTAATATTGGGTTATATAATATTGTGAGTGAGTTGCAATAGTTGTTTCACATTTTATCCCAATTAACTGGCGGTGAAAAGTGTTTTTAATAACATAAGTATTTAGACTACGAAATACAAATTTTTTTGGTCGCACAGGAATTGGTTGCAACCTAACTCATGTCGTAGTAAAATCCGGTTGATTCCAAGTAAGTGAGTACAGTGAAAAGTATGTCGTTGTAACGTTGTTGCAGGTATATTGGTTGCAAGAATTTCCGCGAAATTTAAAAGGGAAAAGAAAAAGGTTGTGATGCGCGGTAACTCAAGTTAATTTCCTCATACGCCATTCCCAAGATCTGGTATCAAAGAAGACTTAGTAAAGAAATCTTCTCTTAAAAGGGAAAAAGTAATTTCCTAAGGTAAATTAAAAATGGCTTCTACTTCTGGTTCAAATATGCTGAGTGTGAAAACTCCAAGTTTAACAGGAATGAATTATGAATATTGGTCTCTAACAATGAATTATTTGTTCATAGGTCAAGATGTTTGGGAAATAGTCCAGAATGGTTATACAAAACCAACAAATCAGGAAGCATATAATAATCTCACACAAGCTAAGAAATATGTCACGAGGGAACAAAGGAAGAAAGATGAAAAAGCTTTGTACTACATACACCAGGCCATGCATGAAATCATGCTCCCAAGAGTAGCAGCTAAAATTAATGCAATGAAATCATGGGAAACATTGGGGACTGTAATTTCTCTTTTTCAAAATTTTATTAAAATGACCAATTTTTCACTTTTTCTCCTATTTTGACCTTTGATAGTTTTGATGTCTAGGTCTCCAAATTGACCCAAATGCTCCAAAATATTCTGAGAAGGTGTATGAATGATAATAATACTTTAATATTATGTTCATAGATTATTTATGACCCTCCAATTACTTCTGTAAACTTTTTAATATTCTGGTCAAAGTAGGAGTCTTTACTAGCAAATTGGGGTTCCAATTCCCCTTGGGTAAATGTTGGAAATGGCTTCTCAAATGCTCCAAAAAACCACTCAAATTTTTGAATAGAGGTAAAGGATTTTTAAGGGACATTGTTAAGGTCTCATATGCATCATTATTCAGTTTATATAGGCTATTATGATCCTCTCCCAAACAGCTACAAAATCACTAATTCGACCCTTGGGGAAATGACACCAAATCTTCTCCAAATGGAATTAAACTAAGCAAAATGACCTCAAATGATTAAGTGATGAACATGAAAATTGTAATACAAATAAATGACAGTCAATTCATCATAAATATATCAGGGATACATTCTAAATAATCAGCATTGCCATGACATACATCAATATAGTGGGGAAATGGTCATTGTTTACTCATTAATAGTCACTTTTACATACAAAACTTGGTTATTTAAACCTGAGAATTTTTGAGAATGAATAAAAGAGCACATTAAAATTATTACAATCAGAAATGGATCAGGATAATCTCTCTCAAAGAGTACAATAGCTCACCCAAAGCGCAATCCCTCCATGAGCAAGGATATGCAATAAAAACTGGAAATGGTTGAGAGAAAGTGTTACACTAGAAGGAACCATGAGATTCCTGTAGATTAAACCTGCAAATAAAAACTCCATTAAATTTCCATGAAAGACCTTAGTGGAACATCCAAACACCAATTTTGATGGGAATCTTTCACCCTTGAAATTGGCTAAGGCAAGAAACTAATCATCCACTAGCTCTCTCAATTCACAAATGCAAATTTATAAAATGATCAAAAGCTCTTCTCTTGGTTGATCCATGTATTTTATAAGAATCCTTAGCCTTCTACGGTTATTTTGTAGGTACAATAGATTCCATGCTATTTAAAACATGGGAGCCCATTTTACACATATAAAGGTAAGTGCTTGAAGTCCTTTAATCATTTGTATGGCCCCTATTATATTTGTCGTGATTTCTTTGTTTTGTAACTTAGAAAAATTTATCAAATATATGCATGATTTGTGTGTGTTTGATGAGTTTCAGGAGACCATATTTCAGTGAAATTCTTTCACCCTGCAACCTACATCCCGCAAATTGTGGGAGGCGGCATTCCAGAGTTCAGATATTTTTGAAGTTCCACACCCCGCAACCCGCATCCCACAAATGCAGAATGCAGGATACGGAAAGGTTTTTTTATGCATGTGATTTGTGATCCCACAAATCACATCCCACAAATTGTGGGTTGTGGGGTGTGAAGAGATATGTATTTTTATGCTTTTGTTGCGTGTTCCTACAACCCGCAACCCGCAATTTATAGGATAAGGGTTGTGAGAAGTAGTTTGATTTATGATTGTGTTGTGTATTTCCACAATCTAAAACCCACAAATTGTGAATTGCGGATTGTGGAAATGTTAGATAAACCGTAACAACATTTGCATTCCCGCATCCCGCAATTGCGGATTGCGGGGAAGACGCAACTTGCAAGTTTAAATCTCTTCTATGTATTCATCTTAATGCAATGGTTGGGATTGTTTTGTGTTTTCAATGACATTCAACTTTTGGGTTTTCTCCTTGGATTGACCTATTTTTTTAAATATCTCCTTTCAACCCTTGACCTTTGGTGTTGCTTGACTTGGTTCTCACGAAAAATAATGAGGTGGTCATTTACTCTTGTATCATGCAAATGATACGAGAAGTGTTAGATAAGGTAATAAAAGATGAAAATAATGGTTATCATTCAGTTAATGTGCAATGATAAAGGAACAACGAAGATTAATCTAACCCTCATACGTAGTCTCCATCGAATATGCTCTGTTGCAATATTTTCTCTACAAAATAAGCCGTGTACAAGAAATTATAAAATTGTTATTTGGTTGGAAGGCGTGTCAATAAAAATAACAGTCTCCAAGGAAAAGATGTCCCAGTAAAATAGTGAATACTTAATATCATCCAGTACATTGAACTGAGCTTCACAAAATTATAGAGAAACCACTGGATCATGCTAGAATCTAGCTTCTCATTACATGCAGTTTAGAGAGGAAGTTGTCTTGGTTGAAACGTTGTCACAATTTCTTGTTAAGAATATTATGCCATGATCCATGCAAAGAAAGCGATATAATGCAGGAGAAGAAATTTCCTTGGATGTAGCCAGTATTTTCATCCAATGAATGATTACCACCACATCTGAGTCATGCCAAAAATCACGGCTCCTGGCTCTGCCATTTCACCATATGTTGATAAAACTGTCAGTGATTGAAGGATAATATTGACAAAATCATTTAAAGTTCCACCTTGTAGAGCCTAATAGATAGCAATTAGTCTTCAAAACATTTAGTAAATCCTGCCACGATATCTCTGAAATTGATATTGTTGTGTGTTGCAATCACACCAAAGATCCTCGCCTAAGCAAATAATTGCCACACCAATATCGCCCGCATTCTTGTCAAAACAATGTGTTTCTACCAAAGCTTTGAAGGGTAGAAATAAACTTTGTCATTACTCGAGCTGAGGCATATTAAAATCTTTGCAAGTAGATTTATTATCACCAATTCACTACAGCAATACGATGATGATTACTTCAGGATAGAAGATAGATGGTCAATCCATGAAGTGAAAGGGAAGATTATTTTTCCTATGTAGATAAACCTCTTGTTTATTTGTTATATTTGTTAATTCGTCTTCATATTCTTTTAATGGATAATTTTTCACACAACATTAATAGGTTTAATTTTTATGTGCAGGTTTTGCTCTAACGATTTCGGAGAAGTTTGTCCACTATATGATCAAGATTGGGATTGACTTGTAGATATAGACATATCTAAATTTAAAGTACCAGAGGACATAATGATTGCGGTCATTGGAGAAAGTCAAGATGCTGTTACGGCTTGCGCGATTCCTGCTTAGGATCACAGAGATAGTAAATAACAGATCACTGGGCTTCTGTGATGGTTCAGCAGGCAATTTCGGTAGCAAACTGGGTGCGATATAAGTTGCATCCTACTATAAGAGTGAGAGGGACTTTCAGTTTCGGTGGGTTTTATTTTGTCTATTTAAGTAGCAGCAAATTCAACTGTCAAGGAGGGGGTGTCTCCAGATCAGGGAAATGATTTTTCTTTCTCCGTAGATTTCTCTAAAATTATTAAATAGTAATTTTGTACAATCAGGGAAGCTCTGTATTTTTAATGAAGCTAAAAAGAAACTCATACATTGCTGTAAGAAAACCATTGTTACAAATATTTTGGAGAATAGGAGACACTACTGCTAGGGAGACTTTTGGAGAAGGAAATATTGGCACAAGAGACTGAAAAAACACCTCTATTTTTCATGAGGTTTATGTAATTTCTTGCTAAACTTTGAATTGATATAGTATTGTTATTTCATATCTCTTGTCATTGATCTGATTGAATTTCTTTAACAGATCTCAATTTTTCCTGTTTCAAATGGTCAGATGATGTTGTGGTTTACTTGCAATTGATAAATGTATTTATTTATAACTTAGATTCCTCTTTGTTATTGATTAATGCATTGATAAAGCTCTAAGGAATTTCTTCTTTTAACCGCCTTTATCTATTTCTGCAAGGGATTGCACAGTGAAACTTTGCAGCAAAATATGTTGGTTTTTTAGTTGACATGTGCTATGTAGTTTAACTTTGAATGATGTAATCTTAAGTTACTATCAATTGATTTTTATTAAATGATTGTGAGTTAAGTGATAATTTGATCATCTCATTTACATTTCTGTTAATTGGATAAAACACTTGTCTGCCATATACCTCAAATTGAACTGCAAATCAATTTAACATTCTCTTTAGGTAGCTTAGATTTAGATCAGGTTTATTTTCATAGTGTTGCTGCTGCAACTTTTCTCCCCAAATATCTTAAATTTTGGGCCCCTCCTCATAACTGAATATCGCTTCAGGCTGTTTCATCCTTGATGTTTTTTCGGTCATGATTTAAGTCTGGATGTTTTGAACAATTTACATACAGCCTGTTCCCAGAATTTGTTTGTGCTTGAATTTTTTGCAGCGAGTCGCATGGTTGGGTTTAGTTTTGCCAATTGTCTTTGATGGGATGTCATTTTGAAAATGAAATGGACCTTGACTGTTGTTGAATTTTAAAGGCTTTCAAACACTTAATTTTTTCTGTTAAATCATCTTCTTTTTTCCTTTTTCCCTCCGCCATTGCATCTCCCAAAGTGGTTTAGCGTCCGAAGTCCAAATCGCTCCGACGTCTGATTCATTTTTGTCTTCAATCGCTTTCCCGTAGCTTTTACCCTTCCGTCGTTGCGGCTGGGAAAGCTATTGAGCTTCCGATTCGAGTGTCTTCTGACGTCCAACTAAGCCCTCTCCCACCCGCATTTCACTTATGTCTTCAGTCCTTGTCTCGTCCGCCGTTGCAAATGGAAAAGCCGTTTAGCCTCCGATGTAACATCTCTCCGACGTCCGATTAATAAATTTTCCCGCCTGCAAAGTGGTCCACCCTTCCGACATTAGTATTGTTTGAGCATTCAGTAGGTTTCCCGCCGACGGTAATATTTGTCAAGCCTGTGGGAGGACGAGGTAGTGTGGTCAGCATTTGTAAGATGACAATGGTGCACCCAGTCTTCTTCGTGGATTAGCTATTTCAGTAGTATAATATGCTGCTTTGTTTTGTAACACAAATCCAATGAATGATGCATTCTGGTGTATTTGTAGATGGACCTAAGGGATTGGTGGGATTCCGGCAGTGTGAAGGGGTAGCTGAGCATTTCGGCGTGGGTCGAACTAAGGCCAGAAGGACAAGCGAAATAAAAGACAACATGAATGGAAACGAAGAGATGGAACCAAAAGATCTGCCAGTTACTCAATAGTTTGTAAACACATAGAAGAATCTGAAGCGTTGGGGAACTGAAGGATCAGGTGTTTGGAGGGCAGCCCAAGGGGTCCGCCGTTGTAGTTTAAATACTGTAAAGATAGGATTCAAAGGGGCTCCCCCCCCCCAAAAAAAAATAAAATTGTAAACTCTTTTGCTTGTAAGAGGAACTACTTCGTTTTACAGTTAGAAGGTGCAACTTTTGCCCGCTGGAGAGAGCGAAATGTGGAATGTATCATGCGACTAAATGAATAATGTTGAAGAGGAACTATTTCATTTTCAGCTGTGTTTCATTTACTGTGAGATTATTTAACTTCTTGAACCTATGTTCTTGTTGAATGTTCTTCAGTATCTTTTGGGATGTTTTCCACTGTGAGTAATAAATGTTGTTCATAAAATAATTGGCTATATGGTTGTTTAAATATCTGTAATTGTTCGTGTGTCTTGAAAGAAGTGTCAGCTAAATGTAACTCTTCATAATGCATGTACACAATGTATTACTCATGTATAAGTGATAATCCTACTCCCTAGGGATAGTTTAGGTAGTTACTTTCTTTTTCTTGTTGTCTGTGATTGGGATGCTAGTGAGTCTAAGACAAGACGTAAGAACCTGTGCATCACATTGTGACTGCTCCTCACATCTGATCACCCTGCATGGTTAATTAGGAACTTGCATTTCATAATCTAAATAAAAATACCAAAACTCGGTGGATCGGGCTACAACCGGTAAAGCCTTTGTTTTGCACTTGACCTACGGTAGCCGGACCGCAAACCGGACGGATTCCCTATACCAAACAGTCAACGAGCTAGTTGGGAACGTTGATTGGGGAGAATCCCTTACTGTTGTTTCCTATAAATTTCGGGGCCTCAATAGTTTTGGCACTAGAAGGAGGGCCGCTAGTGTATGGCTGGCCGAGGAAACCTATTTTCCCGAGAATATTCCACCGGTAACAGTTCTGAAAGCAGTGGGTTTCAAAATCCAATTCTGGAAGAAAGAGAACATCTATATTCTATTGGAAATGAAATTGTTAATGATATGAGAATACACACCGAGGCATATGCAAAGAAGATTGGAGGATTGCCAATCATCCCTGAACTGCCCAGAAGAGAGTATAAAAGGAAAGATCGTCCTGTAGCAGAAGGCTCAGTGTTGGTTGGAGACTGGGAAGAGCTTGTAGAAACAACCTTACAGGAAGTTGTGCTACCTTTGAATCAAGAAGGCCCAGGAACCCCTCATAGTTCTCCTGCTCACACTCCAGTTGGGTCACCTCCTCACTCTCCACCCAGACTCATGGCTGGCGTAAACGCAAACCAACCACCTAACCCACCAAATCCGCCACCTGCATGGAGAGCCATATCACCATTAAACCTGACACCTCCATTACACGACCTACCTCAAGCCTTTGATAAGATGTTGCCCAAGTTCGACCCAAATGAGAAAATACTAGTAGATGATCATCTACAAAGTTTTTACCTGGAAATTGAAGGATTAAGGGCCGAGGAGCAAGAAGATGTGGTATGCAAACTTTTCCCGCATACCCTTAAAGGAGCTACAACGTCATGGTACTTTGGATTTCCTGCTAACTCTATCCCGGATTGGGATACCTTCGAAAGAACCTTCAGAAGTAAGTATGCAACTCAGAAAACTCATGCAGCTCTCATGAAAGGGATGTGCGCATTGAAGAAAGAGGAGCCAAGGGACGGTTAAGGAAGACAGTCTTGTACTCCCAAAGATTAAGAGGCTGTAGAGAAATGTTAAGAAGATATTTCAAGACAAATATTTGGCTGATAAAATTCCAGAGTTCACTATTACCAGCCAAAATCCTAGGCAGAGTGACGCGCAGGCCAAGCCCAGTGAAGAAAATGCTGGAAGACCCCATCTCATTGAGCAGCCGATGGATTATGAAATTGTGGAGGATTTAAAGAAGATAAAAGTGACTGTTCCACTATTCAAAATGTGTAAAATGCCGCAGCAAAAGGAAATACTGTTGAAGGCACTTGAAGCATCGGGTGAAAAGCTGCCCGCTAACAATCAACCTCAAGAAGAGGAAGAAATTGGGGAAACTAGTGTGGGAAGTAAGTCTAAAAGAAAACATCCACCTTTCCTCCTCACGTTTGAAATTTTCAATCATAATGTACATAACTGCTTGGCAGACTCAAGGGCGTCAGTAAATGTTATGCCCATATCAGTCTGTAAAAAGATCAATGGGCAGCCTAAGCCATCCACGTGGAGGGTGGTTCAATTGGACAGAACGGATGTAAAGGTAATTGGTGAGCTGGAAGATGTCCTAGTCCGTCTAGCATCTAATGACAAAGTTTGCCAAGTTATTAACATCGTGGTGGCTGATATACTAGATGCTTATGGTCTTGTCCTGAGCAAAGATTGGTCTGCCAAATTAAATGGATATTTCGCCTCAGATTGGTTGCATCTGTGGTTTCCATACAAAGGAAGTCCGAACTAGATCAAGATTTTAAGAGAGCCTCACATGAAGTACAATGTTACTCAACTAGAGGAGAATAATGTACTGGTGGATTCTGTATTGGGAAACTATTTTATTGAGTTGGAACCAGGTAATTACCAAGCAGAAGAAGCTAGAAACACATCTGATACCCAGCCTGATCTCCTTCGATTCTCACAGGCTGATGAGATTGACTATAAAATAGTAGACTTAGCAGTAGGAGTAGATTCATTTTCAGTAGTTAATGAATTTTGGAATTTATTTTTCGATGGTTCTAAGACATTAGAAGGGTCAGGGGCTGGGTGTGTCCTGATTGACCCACAAAAGAATAAACATTTCCTTTCATGTAGATTAGAGTTTGAGTGTACTAATAATACAGCTGAATACGAAGCACTGGTGCAAGGACTAAAGAAGGCAATTGAATTAAAGGTAAGTAATCTAAAAGTCCTTGGGTATTCTGAAATTATTGTAAAACAAATCCAGAATCAGATACATTGTAGCTCTCCTCACTTAAAGGCTTACCAGAATGAGGTATGGGATTTGCTGAAACATTTTAATGCATTTAACATTATTTCAATTCCAAGAATTAAAAACGCAGCTGCTAATCTGTTGGCCACATCAACCGCTAGACTCGTACCCACTAATAATCGATGTTGTGTCAAACTGCTTTTTAGGCCCTCCGTATCAGATATGATCACCAACTTGCGAGTGTTCGACGATGATCAACAAATAATAGAATGATTGACAAATGACGAGGTCTTTAAAGGATCCATTATAGATGATGAGGAACATCAGGACAAGATGAAATATGACAATTTCATTCCTAAAGGAGTCAGAACGTTGGAAAAAATGTTCGATTTAAATGAAAAAGTTTAGAAGACCAGCCAACGTAAAGACCCACAGCTCATCGCTACAGTTCGAGCTGATAAATTTGGGGACTGAAACGGCTCCTAAGTTCGTGAATCTTGGCAAATGTTGTTCGCCAACAGAGAGAGAAAAATTCATTAGTCTATTTAAACAATATAAATATGTTTTCGCATGGATGTACGAAGACTTGAAAACCTATTGCACCAGCATCATCAAGCATGTCGTTCTCATTAAAGCAGGTGTCAAGCCGTATCAGCAACCTTTGAGAAAAATGCATCTGAAATTGGAACCGCTGATTCAAAGTGAAGTGAAGAAGTTATTGGACGCAAGAATCATCTTCAAAGTCAGACACTCTGAGTGGGTATCAAATCTGGTACCAGTAAAGAAAAAGTCTGGAGAAATCAGACTTTGTGTGGATTTCAGGAACTTAAACCATGCATCAGATAAAGATAACTATCCTGTGCCACCCATGGAGCAGCTGCTACAGATGGTGTCAGGTTTTGAACTATTTTCATTATTAGATGGTTTCTCTGGCTACAATCAAATATTAGTGGCCGAAGAAGACAGATTAAAGACAACGTTCAGAACTAAATGGGGAACCTTTTCCTATAGAAGGATGCCTTTTGGGCTAATTAATGCTAGAGCGACATTTCAGAGGGCTATGGACATAGCTTTCCGCGGATTGGTTGGACGAAGTGTTGTAGTGTACCTTGACGATATTACAATATTCTCAAAGAAAAGAGAAGAGCACGCGTTTCACTTAAAGCAAATTTTCGAACAATGACGGAAATATGGCATCTCCCTTAATCCTAAGAAATGTGTGTTCACTGTCACAGAAGGCAAGTTGCTGGGTCACATAGTTTCAAAGAAAGGAATTTCTATAGATCCAGAAAGAATCAAGGCCATTGAACAAATCCCCTTGCCCCACAATAAAAAAGGGATGTAGTCTTTTATGGGAACTATAAACTTCATGCGAAGATTTGTCCCTGACTTTGCTCAGATTGTTAAGCCGCTACAGCAGATGGTGACACAAAATGCACAGTTCAAGTTGACGAAAATTGAGAAGAACGCTTTCAGCAAAATCAAGATTGTTGTTGCACACGCACCCTCCCTGAAAAGCCCAGACTTCGATAAAATTTTTATTTTATATACTTTTGCATCTGATGATTCGCTAGAAGCTGTGCTTACGCAAAAGGAAGACGAGGGGGATGAATTCCCAATATCCTTCATGAGCACTGGTCTGCAAGGGGCTGAATTAAATTACCCAGCTGTTGATAAGCAAGCTTACGCAATATTTAAGGTAGTGAAGCAATTCAGGCCTTATATATTAAAAAATCGAACCAAGGTAATAGTCCCTTACCCAGCTGTACGATCCCTTCTCATATAGAAAGAGTTAGGAGAAAGAAGGGGCAACTGGGTAACAACTCTTCAAGAGTATGACCTTGAATTCAAGCCAGCTTCTATAGTGAAAGGTCAAGGGTTGTGCAAACCGATGACTAAAAGTGGGAACAATGAAGAACAATCCTGGGAGGATGAGTTCGAGTTACATGTAATGGATGTATGTCCTTTATTTACAGCTCCTGAGTCTTGGTATAGAGACCTTGTGCATTACATGCGGGTGGGGCTGTTACCAGAACATTGGAATTCCAAGCAAAGAAGAGCGCTACGTCTTAAATCAGCATCTTATCAAATTGTTGAAGGAGTGTTGTTCAGAAAGAATTATGATGGGGTTCTTCTCAGATGTCTAGAAAAGGAAGATGCAAAGAAAGTAATGACAGAGTTGCATGACGGGCCTGCTGGGGGACATTATTCAGGAGATACTACAGCCCACAAAATCCTCAGGGCAGGTTATTATTGGCCTACACTCTTCAAAGATGCACATGCACATGTCAGGAGATGTGACATCTCACAAAGGTGTGGTGGGAGACAACCTAAAGAAGCAGCCCCCCTAAAACCTGTGATGATCACGGAACCATTCGAGCAATGGGGACTGGATATTATTGGAGAAATAAAACCAAATTCTTCCCTCCAACACAAATACATTCTGACCGCGACTGATTATTTCACTCACTGGGTCGAAGCTATCCCGCTATGCAAAATAAATGAAGATGAAGTCATCAGCTTTCTGCAAGATCATATCATGACCAAGTTTGGAGTTCCAATTTCGTCAGTTTTTGATAATGCTAAATACTTTTCATCAATTAAATTAACTGCTTTTGCTCATGATAAAGGAATAATATTGAATTATTCTGCTAACTACTATCCACAAGGGAATGGCCTGGCTGAATCCTCTAATAAAAATCTGATTAGAATCCTAAAGAAGATTGTAATAGAAAACCAAAGGAGTTGGCACTCAGCACTACCAAATGCCCTGTGGGCCGATAGAGTCTTTCCCAAGTTTGCAATAGGAGTGTCACCTTATACCCTTGTGTATGGGAAAGAATCCATTCTTCCACCCAACATCATGCTACCATCTTCTATTTTAGCCCAAGAGTCTAGTGGGTCGGAGAATGAAGTTTTACAGATGAGGATATGCAACCTTCTGAAAGCAGAAGAGGCTAGATCTAAAGCCAGAGAACGCTTTAAGCAACAACAAGAGTCAGTTAAGAGATGGTTTGACAAGCATAAAGCTGGGACAAAAGACTTTGAAGTAGGAGACTTAGTCCTCAAATGGGACCACCCCCATGATGAGAAAGGAAAGCATACCAAATTCCAGCAGTTGTGGGTAGGCCCTTTTCAGATTGCAGCCAGGCTTGGTCCTTCTACTTACAAGTTGCAAGATCTGCAGGGGTGGGAGGAGAACCTACCAGTAAATGGTTTGGTTCTCAAGCCTTATTTTTCCTGAGTTTGTTTGATTTCTTTTATCTTGTATATAAATAATTCATCTAGCTGTCTTTTGAGTCATTTTTTCATTTTGTTTAGTTGGATTGTCTTGATTTCAATAAAGGGGACGAACCCGCGGTTGCATGGGGAACATCAAAATTTTTGGGAGTGATGAACATTTTAGTGATCAAACTATGGGTTGCTATTTATATAAAAGAATTTCTTCCAGTTTAGTCATTTTTTCGAATAATTCTGTGTGCATTGAAGTCTTGCTTAATCCCTGTGTAATAAACCGGATTAAGTGAGTCTGGAATACTATGTTAGAGCTCCATCCATGTCACGCTTAAAGTGTCCTAAGGAGTGACAGCAGAGGACCCATGGAAAGGAGAAAGGTGAATAGTATATTAAAAATAAATGATCCCATGCCAAGAAACGAATGCCAAAAGGAAAATAAAGAGTAAAAAAACTCCTAGGAAAGCATCATAAATCAAAGCAGGTGCTGAATCGTGAGTACTAAGTTGCCTAAAGATCCTATCCGTCCGTGAGCTGAAACTTAAAGTATACCACTCACAAAAAAGGACACTATGGGATAGAGGATATTGAAATAAATTCAGTAAGACAGGGCATTCAGGAGGACACATAAGAAAAGGGACAAAATTCCAAAAGCACAAAAAGTGGTAAAATGGCATGGGAATGAGGAACAAACAAATATCTCTGTTTACCATATGCTACAATCTGGTGGTGTCCAAAGCTATCAGCCACCTGAAGACAAAGGTAATAATGAAACTCATCTTCTGGCCTCGACAAGGTTATCTGGACTTGAAAATCTTGGTTTCCACTTTCCCAAATTGGACTATTATCAATGATTGAAGGTACACACTGCCGGCATTTGAGAAATCCAGATAGCTGGAAGAATTCAAAAGGATGCATTTGTTGTTAAAGAGTCTTTCACTCAAAGATTAATTGCCAAGAGATATAGGTTCACCAGGTAATCGCCAGTTGTTGCTGCTGCAACTTTTCTCTCCAAATCTCTTAAATTTTGGGCCCCTCCTCATAACTGAATATCGCTTCAGGTTGTTTCATCCTTGATGTTTTTTCGGTCAGGATTTAAGTCTGGATGTTTTGAACAACTTACATACGACCTGTTCCCATAATTTGTTTGTGCTTGAATTTTTTGCAGCAGGTCGCATAGTTGGGTTTAGTTTTGCCAATTGTCTTTGATGGGCCGTCGTTTTGAAAATGAAATGGACCTTGACTGTTGTTGAATTTTAAAGGATTTTGAACACTTAATTTTTTCTGTTAAATTGACTGCTTTTGTTCTTTTTCCCTCCGCCGTTGTGGCTCCCAAAGCGGTTAAGCGTCCGAAGTACAAATCGCTCTGACGTCCAATTCGTTTTTGTCTTCAATCGCTTTCCCGTAGCTTTTACCCTTCTGTCGTTGCGGCTGGGAAAGCTATTGAGCTTCTGATTTGAGTGTCTTCTGACATCCGACTAAGCCCTCTCCCACCTGCGTTTCGCTTATGTCTTCAGTCCTTGTCTCGTCCATCATTGTGGATGGAAAATCCATTTAGCCTTCGATGTAACATCTCTCCGACGTCCGATTAATAACTTTTCCCGCCTGCAAAGTGGTCCACCCTTCCGACATTAGTATTGTTTGAGCCTTCAGTAGGTTTCCCGCCGATGGTAATATTCGTCAAGCCTGTGGGAGGATGAGGTAGTGTGGTCAGCATTTGTAAGACGACAATGGTGCACCCAGTCTTCTTCGTGGATTATCCATTTCAGTAGTATAATATGCTGCTTTGTTTTGTAACGCAAATCCAATGAATGATGCATTACAGTGTATTTGCAGATGGACCTAAGGGATTGGTGGGATTCTGGAGGTGCGAAGGGGTAGCTTAGCATTTCAGTGTGGGTCGAACCAAGGCCAGAAGGACAAGCGAAAGAAAAGACAACATGAATGGCAACGAAGAGATGGAACCAAAAGATCTGCCAGTTACTCAATAGTTCGTAAACACATAGAAGAATCTAAAGCGTTGGGGAATTGAAGGATCAGGCGTTTGGAGGGCAGCCCAAGGGGTCTGCGGTTGTAGTTTAAACATTGTAAAGATAGGATTCAAAGGAGCTTTTTCCCCAAAAAACAAAAACAAATTTTGTAAACTCTTTTGCTTGTAAGAGGAACTACTTCGTTTTACAGTCAAAAGGTGCAACTTTTTCCCACTGGAGAGAGCAAAATGTGGAATGTATCATGCGACTAAATGAATAATGTTGAAGAGGAACTATTTCATTTTCAGCTGTGTTTCATTTACTGTGAGATTATTTAACTTCTTGAACCTATGTTCTTGTTGAATGTTCTTCAGTATCTTTTGGGATGTTTTCCACTATGAGTAATAAATGTTCATAAAATAATCGGCTATCTGCTTGTTTAAATATTTGTAATTGTTCGTGTGTCTTGAAAGAAGTGTCAGCTAACTGTAACTCTTCATAATGCATGTACACAATGTATTACTCATGTACAAGTGATAATCCTGCTCCCTAGGGATAGTTTAGGTAGTTACTTTCTTTTTCTTGTTGTCTGTGATTGGGATGCTAGTGAGTCTAAGACGAGAGGTAAGAACCTGCGCATCACATTGTGACTGCTCCTTGCATCTGATCACCCTACATGGTTAATTAGGCACTTGCATTTAATAATCTAAATCAAAATACCAAAAAATGGTGGATCGGGCTGCAACCGGTAAAGCCTTTGTTTTGCACTTGACCTACGGTAGCCAGACCGCAAAGTGGACGGATTCCCTATACCAAACAGTCAACGGGCTAGTTCGGAATGTTGATTGGGGAGAATCCCTTACTGTTGTTGCCTACGAATTTCAAGGCCTCAACACATAGTTAGAATTGATTTTATTTTTCTTTACATCACCCACCTTCTTTTCCAATCTGGGAAATAGATCCTCTCTGGATCAAAATTACAAAAGCCAGTGGAGGCTATTGAAATATTTATGGGAGATCATGGCCTTAAACAACTCGAGGATAAAGAAATACTTGCATGGGATTGCTTGAATCCTTTGGCTGGGTCTTCTTCATATGTTGTAAGTCTTAGACATCCTTTTCAGCCATGTACACAGCTGAGGCTTCAACAAATGGTGCTAGAAGGAGGGACGACCAACAAGTAAGCCCATTTCAGTTGTTTTTCTTTAACTTCATTTATTTTTAAAAATGGCTCATATCACTGTTCTAGATCATGCTTTTAGTTTTCCTAAGTCTTATAGAAGTATTCCTAGAGATACAGCTAATTTCTTGCAACGACCGAGTTTCAACGGAGAAGGTAAGATGTCTGCATCTCAACAAATTTCTGAATTTAATGATTTTTGTGATTTTATAAACATATCTGATGGGAATGAGAGATGCATAATGTTTACCGCTACTTTCAAAGGAAGAATTTGGAGTTGGTATAAATTTCTACCAGCTAAATCTATTCATTCATGGAAACAATTCACATAGTTATTTCTTAGTGCTCACGAGAATTATAGTTACAAAAAACTTGGTTTGGAATTAGAAAATATTCGTAGATACAAAGATGAATCTCTTGATGATTTCTTTTCCAGATTTATGATAATATGTTTCATATTTCATGAGAGACACCAACTTTCTGAAAAGGACATAATTTATTGGTTTTCCCATCTTAATTCTATTAGAAAACAGGACCACAGAGCAATAACAGATATACAATTAAAGCAATAAACAAGATGCAAAACACATTAAAACATTACAGAGAGAAATATATATAATGTGGTTCACCCAAATGATGGGCTACATCTACAAAGAAATTGCCAGTCCTTTTATTATAGTCCAGAAATATGAAGGGATACACCCTACAACAAAACCGCTACACTTCCTCTTCTCGCTCTCACAGTCTCTTTTCCAATACAATACAATACCATGCTCAGTAATTTTACAATGCTTTATTTTATAGGGGAAATACAATGGGAAAATTCTAGGGTTATCCCAATACCATGGGTCCACAATACTGTTGGCCAACACACATGCCAAATTTTTTTTTCTTGCAGGCTCCACCCTCGAACCCTCGTTTTCTCAGGGGTGCTTCCCCCGAACCCTCATGCCTCGGAGGCTCTACCCCCGAACCCTTGTGTCTCGGGGGTGCTACCCCTGAACCCCCATGTCTCGTGGGTGTTTCCCCCAAACCCCCTTTTTCAGGGCGCTGCCCTGAACCCCAAGGCAAGGGGAATGAGTGTACAGTACTCCTGGGTTACAATCACAACTAAATAATATCTCTGGATTTGCAAGATTAGGCTCCACAACCAACAAATTCTTTTTTTGACGCACTTGATTTAGAAAAGAATGATAAATATGAAATTAATGACATGCATATTGATAATTTCAGTTCATTAGTCAATGTTGATTTAGAATCTAATCTTGTTAATTCCACTCAAGATAATGAAATTATTGTACATGCACACGAATTAGGATTTTGTGATATATAGTTTCATGAACAAAAGAATAAGGATTGAAATTCATCTCTTATATTAAGTAACCATTATACCAAAATCCTGTTACTATCATGTGATAAGACCTTTGACATACCTACTTGCACTAAATCCCAACGCTTGGAGTGGAAACCCATGCTAATTGTCAATATTTCATGAAAATTCCCAGCACCATGCTTTCCCTGTTGTCCAGGAGTGGTACCTTGGTCACACCGCCTATCCCTTATTGTCCACCAGTAGTGCCACCACTTATGGCCCTTATCCCATAAGCGTTTCTTACCAGAACCACTCTGTCATTGAAGGAGAAATGCAGTACCCTTGGTAAAAAGGGAAAAAGAGAAGTTTCTTAAGGCTTCTAGATGATGAGCCTCATGTCTTCCCTTATCCCTATCATTGTGGGTCAGTTGAGCTTGAGATCCCTCATCCTAGGATCTTAGAGGCTACCTCATCCACTAATCCCTCAACCATCCCTATCCATTGAGCCTTATAAATACAAGCTCATATCCATGGTTGAGGGGGAGAAATCTTAAGGTATTGTTATGCTATTGGATTGATTACTTGGCCCAAGCCATTGGAGAGCATAGAGAGCTAGAGTCAGAGCTTATGGGGATGAGAGTGCTTGGTTTCATGGAGATGCATGTCAACACTAAGACTTGGTTGTAAAATTCTTCATTTTTATCTTAATGCAAGTTGATTTCTATCCCACATTATTTTTGTTGTTGGATTTCACATGTATGTTGTTAGATTCCTTAGTCACTAACATGGATCAGTAGATTATTTTCTGGTAGCTTTGATGTGTTTGTGTGTTTAAGTTGATTGCAGGTACATAGGGTTACTATCGAAGCATCACATTCCCAGTATCTACGACGTCCAGGGAGGGTCTTCAACCTCTGTCCTTCATTTTTTCTGAATTTGAACCATTCAAACCAGTGGAAAACCTTACTATCCAGAGAAGGTGAAATATTCCAGCTAACAAATCTGCCGAGTCTGCTGGGGAATAGATATATGTATCAATTGTTTTGATCTTCCTCAGTTCTCAACTCTTGTCCAAATCTAGGCTCTTTCTCCAACTCTCTTCAGTCAGATCTTCTTTCTAACTTAGTCAATTTTTGTTTGAAACTTCTATATCTGTTCAGATCTGAGCCATTTCAACCTTTTATGCTCTGTTTCCATACTCAATCTAGAAGTTTTTTCCTTGATCTAGTATTTTTATGACTTGATCTATCGTTATCTTTGTGTTTTGGTCTTCTACAGGAAACCACGCCTATGCAGTGTATGAGGAGTGGTGCCACCACATGAACAAAGTGGGCAGCACGCGGTGCCACCACCTGTATCCCATTGGCGAGAAGCGGTGCTGGGTTAGAACCACCCTGTCAACACCTGAGAAGCACGGTGCCAGGTAGGCATCATTCCAAGGCCCTTTTACCTCATTTTTTTTGTAAAAATTTGAGTTGTGTTGCTTTTAGTCCTGCACTGTCAGGTTTGTGTGACAGAATCTGATGCTTGTGGCTTGAAAATTTTATGGTTTAAGATTGGTTTGATTCAAAAATTCAAAAGCCAGATTAGGATTTTTTATTTTTCATCTGCTTCGATGCTTGTTGGTTGTGTTTGCGAAACAATTTCTTGTTTTTTGAAAAGCTTAGGGTGTTAGTAAGATCTCTTTTCATTTCTGTTATATAGACTAGAAGAAGAACACTAGATTAGCTTCTAGGTTTCATTTATTGTTTGCATAGTAAACTTCTTTTTTCCTTTCTTTAAAAAAGATTTTTTTTGACTGAGACTAGGTTATCATCATTGAGCGTTGGACATTAGTTCTCTAATTGGCTTTATGAGCTTTCAGGATCTTCATGTTCTTTCATCTCTTATGCATTTAGAACTACCTCAATCAAAATAAAAAATATGGTAGTTTTAAGTTGGATTTGATTATGTTTTGATAAAATTGAAAAAATAGAGTGCACTTGCATATAGTGTGCTTTTTGTTTTTCTTTTAGGAAAATAGATTCTTCCCCTTCTTATTGCTTTCAGAAAAGAGAAATCAGTTTGGAAAAGTACTAATTGTCTTTGATTTTGTGTTCAAGACTATTGTTTGGAAGTCTTATTTGGTTTTGAAACAAAAGAAAATACTCTCTTTCCCTCCCATAAGTAGGCATACTGAATGGTAAAGTGAAATATTTGCACAAGAATACTGCATGGTTTTACTTTTCTGTCAAAACATCATGCATTCACCTAACTGTCCACTTCAAAATTAACGATAGTTATAGGTTAAAATTTACGTAGCAATTGGAGTGATAGGTTAGAGATGTGTTTGGGTGTCGTTAAGCATAGGAGTTGTCGTTATTTGTCCGCATTACATCCCAAGACTCGCGCGGTTCTTCCACATACCATCGGTATATCGAATGGCCTTTCATGTACCCTTGAGGTATATAGAAAGGATATTTCATGTACTTGATTGTATATCAGAAGGCCCCTTATGTATGGTTATGCATTAGAAAACACTACTACCAATTCGAGCTCCCATGTACCTTGAGTATATCGGGAGACCCACTAGGATACCCTATCCATCTGAGAAAATCCCTTTGGCCATCTTGCTTGTAACCATACACCGAAAATAACCTTTGGGGATATTACTACACATGTACCCTCGAGGTATATTGTGAGTGGCACCTTCTTGACAATCCTGGTGAGAGAGCTGACTTTTTGAACTCCTCCTCTCATTTTAAGTGTGCTTGTTTTGACCTATAGATTGTGAAGGGAAATTTTTTTGGTGTGTTTTCTAGATTTTCAGACCCTAGGTTAGATAGGAATTGTACAAACTAGATGAGTTAAGACAGTCTAGAAGAGCATGGGGCTTGCCACCCGATTTTACTCCTGGTTCAGGAGAAAATCCAATGGAAGTTATCGATCAAGGAGCTGCTACTACCTCCAAAGTGGGAGATAATGTGGTTGCAGAAAGTGGAGTACCATATTATTCAGACTCACCTCCCTTGGTCTAATAACCTTCTTAGGGAAATTCCTCATTCCATTCTCCCACGGAAGGTCATGTTGACGACACAACCCGTTCGGATTATGGTCCCAATGTTGCATTTTGGGATACCTCTATAGGACAAGCCATTGCCTCATTTGGCACTTGTTTAAGCTCTTCTAAAGATGAAGAAGAATGTAGGCAATACTATGCTACCATTCTCCATGCACAGAAGATTAACAGGCAAATAGATGAACTATTAGGCCCGACACCATCATGTTCCACATCCATTCCTATGATATATCGTTCACTTGTTGTTTCTATGAGGTCTATTGAACCGATTATAGATCATGCAGTAACACCACACAACCCAGGTCAAATAACCACCCCTATCACCTCTCATGTTATGTCTGTTCCTAATCCTCCTAGGTCTTCTATACCTGGGGCCCAACCTTCAGTTCCTGTTTCGTCAGTACCTTCTAGTGTCAGGGGGAAACCCCTGGCACGGCCTACGTTATCTGGCACCAGAATTGTACCTAGTCAAGGACAGACCTCTAACATAGAACCATCTACAGTTTATGTCCCTCCCACCCATATTGATGTGGTTAATCCCCCATCTACTTCAGGTCAACCCTTGGGGGCACAACCTGTAACCATTCAAACTTCTGGAGATTATGGTTATCAAATACCTGTAGGTAATCATCCATCCAATCCTACAAGAATGCCTTATTCTGGAATTCCATACCCTAGTAACACTTTTACACCATGTGGGAAACCCAACTGGTCTTACATGCTAGCTATGGGAGGGACACCTATACATACTACGGGAGGTGCTCGAGGATCGCCTTATGGAGGTCCTCCCCCTTGGGGGGCCTAATGGTCCCGGAGGATCTGGAAACTTTCCTCCTTATGGTCCTAGTGGTCCTAGTGGTCCTAGGGGGCCTGATGGCTTTCCTCCTTATGTATCTGGAGGGTCTAGTGGCCCTCTTCCTAGTGGTTCCGAAGGCTCTGGAGGTTTACCTTCTGGTGGTTTGGAGGGTCTGGTGGTCCACCTCCTGGTGGTCTTGGTGGTCCTAGTGGTCCTAGTGGTCTCAGTGGTCCTGGTGGTCCTAGTAGCCCTGGTGGTCCTAGTGGTCCTCCTCCAGGAGGCCCTAGTTGTCCTAGTGGTCATAATCCCGGAAATCAACCCCCTATGGGCATATTTTTCGTTAGTTCTTCGTCACAACAACCTGTTTTTTAGTCAACTTATGGTCCTACTGGTAATTATATGCCATATCAATATTACCAGTATGTGCAACCCAACTGATAGTTACCTTTCCTGGAAAATTTGAACTTTCCTGACTTGTCCAAGTTGATTAATGACCCCATTCGACACAATCCCTCATGGCCACCCATTCTAGTAAAGTCACCATCGGATATTCCAAAATTCGATGGGAAGCAGGGAGACAATCCGAAGAACCATGTTATGAAATTCCATTTGTGATGTTCTTAAAACTTCCTCATGGATGACTCCATTTGGTTACGACTCTTTCAGCGAACTTTGACCGGTTACGACTCTTTCAGCGAACTCCCACAACATTTGTTTGTGGATTTTGGCTTGTTGGCAACCCTATTTCTTACACACTTTCAGCTCCTTAATCATTATGAAAAGGGCACTAATCTTTTAACTTCTCTATGATAGAACACCTCCACCCACATATCCGATCACATTCATGAATGGAGAAGGTGGAGAAGGCTTATTAAGGCCCCTATTCCGGATCAGTTATTAGCTGATTGGTTTACCAAATCCTTGTTGCCTCCCATTGCTCGAGATGTGGCTATGGGAAGTTTCGTTATTGAAGAGTAGGCTATTAGTTAGGCTCAGTACCTAGACTTGGTTTATTCCCAGTCTAGAACTCTTTATGACTTGATTCCTCAAGCTCCTCACCCCAGCACCAATCCCGCCAAGCCACCAGTAGAAGTACCTGTCGATGGGATTGTTGGTTCAATCCAGTCCCCATCTGCAGTGAAACTTGCCAAGAAACCCCAAAATGCCACCCCTACTCCTTCGACTCCTAAGGTTTCCACCAAGGGAAAATCTATTCAAAGTACTAAAAGCTCGGGTAATAATAAAACGAAAGGTAAAAATAGGAATTAAAAACCTGGAAACCAATAGGAGACTCCAAGACCAACCAATAGTGATAACGATAGAGGGAAAAGGAAGGAAAAATATCCTTCTCTGCTATGCGAGGGTGACCATTTTTCAAAGGAGTGTCCTCATCGAGACAAAATCTCCCAGTTTTTGAAGTCCAATCACACACCTGCAGTAGTTACGGATCCTTTTCCCTCTCAACAACAACTGATAGACAACATGTCTAATCAGCGTAACTGTAGTTCATCAGAGGAAATTTGTATGATGTCCTCAGATACCATCAATATGCAAACTCGAAGTGAAAATTATGACAAACCTGCAGATAAGAAAGAATACCATTCTTCTTCAGGGAAAACTCCCTCCAATAGTTCTCTGGAATCCTTGTCTACTATCCCCTTATCTATCGAGAAGCCTACTCTCAACATGATTTTGCACCCACCTAAGAGTACTCTTTGGAAGGCTATCTTTAATCCCAATGACCGAGCTGCTCAATTTTATAATGTGGTTGAAGATCTCGCTCAGGAACCTTATGCGATGTCTATCTTAGAAGTACTCCAAAGTTTCCCTACACATTGCAAAAACTTGTTGACAGCATTAGGAGCTTTAGACCCGGATAACACTAACTTGATTCATTTCAATGTTGAGAACTATAAGCCTAGATTACCCCATAAACTTGATTTTTAGATCATTACGAAAGTAGTGGGAAATAAAGTTTTTTGAATGGTACTAGATGAAGGAGCTTCAACCTTGGTTTTGTCTCTAACTTATTCGAAGGCTCTCGGCTGTCCCGAGATTGTAACATCACCTACGACCCTCAAGGCATTTGACGGATGGGGTTTCTGACCCCATGGTCTCATATCATCCCTAGCGATCGAGATGGGGGCCAAAAATATTTCGATTCAAGTAGAAGTGGTAGATGCCCCTTCAGATTACAACCTCCTTCTAGGAAGAAATTGGTTCTATGCCGCGACTGCTATTGCCTCAACAGTATTTTGAATAGTCCAATTTCCGCATCTAGGGAGAATTGTTACTATTGATCATCTTGATTTCTATACGTCAAATGTTGTACCTCCATGGCTAATAACATCCCCATGTTAGGACAGTCCCCTCCTCCTTACTAGTCGATTGGGTTAGGCATGTTGAAGGATTCATCCCTTATGGGGATTTTTCCATCCACTCCTCCTACCATGGATACTGTGATAGTCCATATGATCACCTCATTTGATTATGAGCCTAAGGGTAAAAAAGTTTTTGAGTCCACATGAAGCTATGTGTGAAAACATTCAAACCTTTTCCAATGATCACACGGATGATATTCATCTCATGGCTTCGAATCCTTACCATTTACCATACTGGTTAGAACCTTCTCTTCCTGTTCTAGATTATCTCTCTAGGAATTTTCCTTCCGATGAGTCCATTATCGAGATCATGAATATGGATGAGCCCATTTGGGAGGATCACCATCATAGATCCATGTTCCTCCCCAACACCAGCTTGGTTAGCCATGATTTTAAATCCTTGTTTTCTAGTGATATTGTCAACGTACCCCAAAGTCCTATATTGTTGCAAGATACAGATTCTGAAGGAAACCTTTGCAACATTACTTAGGTGAATTCAATTGACATATCAGCTAAGCCTGATACTATCGAGCATGTTCATGTTGGGAAGAACTATTCGGCAGATGACTCTAAAGCATACAGGGCACTTTTTAAAGAATTCTGTGATATTTTTGCCTAGTTTTATGAAGAGATGCCAGGGATTGAACCATCCATTGTGGTCCATGAGATTAAAACCTATCCCATGGCTAAACCTGTCAGGCAAAAACTAAGGCAAGTCCATCCTCAGAAGGCCACAACTATTAAAGCTGAAATTGAGAAACTTCTCAAAGCTGGGTTTATTTATCCTGTACCCCTGACAGAATGGGTATCGAACATGGTCCCTGTCAATAAAAAGCAGGGCACCATTAGAGTTTGTATTGACTTTAGGGATTTAAATAAATCTTATCCCAAGGACAACTTTCCTACCCCGCACATCGATCAGATTATCGACAACTGTGCTCGAAGTTTCATCTTTTCATTTATGGATGGTTTCTCTGGCTATAAGTAGATTGAGATATTACCCTTCGATCAGCATAAGATGACATTCATTTGCCCATGGGAAACCTTTGCATATAAAAAGTTACCTTTTGGATTGAAAAATGCTGGAGCCATGTTCCAGCATGCGATGTCCTATGCGTTTCATGATATTAAACATATTGTTGAACCATACCTTGATGAAATCCCTGCTCAATCACAGCGATGGGAGGACTACCTTGGTCATATTAGAGACATATTATTGAGATGCCATCATTATAATATACGTCTCAATCCACATAAATGTGTTTTTTGCATTGAGACGGGACATCTGCTAGGATTTTTGGTATCCAAGGATGGCATCTGGATCGATCTTTTGAAGATTGCTGCTATTTTATATCTACCAGCCCCAACTAATCTCTTTGAACTCCAAAGTTTGCAAGGCAAGGAAAACTTTCTCTGTCATTTCGTGTGCAATTTCGCAGAGAAAATGCACGGTTATATGCGTCTCCTCAAGAAGAACACTCGATTCTTTTAGGATGACCAGGCCCAATGCGCCTTTGATAATCTTAAGCACACTCTGACTCATTCACTCGTGATACACCTCTTGGATTATTCAAAGGACTTTCTCTTGTATATTGCTTCCTCCGCTACTACCATCTCCAAGGTTTCAGTACAGGAAAATATCCACGGTCAGGAGCACATGATTTATTATGCCAGTAAGAATCTCATGGATTTCGAAACTCGCTATTCACATGTGGAAAATTTACCATTGTCACTATAGCTGATTTTACCACTCCAGGTGAATCACACTTGTATGGCCTTCCCCTGTCCCTCTACAGACTCCTTAGACCCCTTGGACCATTTTTTGTTCTTTGATGTTTCCTAGATCATCCCTAAAAACATGTGTAAATCCATATACGTGACTTTTAAACCCTTAATCACATATATACGCGGGTTTGACCACTAAAACCACTTACATCAGGATGTGTACAAAATCCAAATCCTTTTGGAGTTTTCCTTGACATGGATCCGACTCACTTGACTCCTGGCCTTCCATATGCCTTGAGATTGCTCAGATTCGACCTTTCATTACCCCTTTGAAAATCTATATAAGGAACTATTTGGTACATTGAAGGCATAAGAGAGAATTGAGAGCAAAGAAACTATAGTCCATTGTTGCCGAAAATTATGCTTGAGTCTACATCACTTTGTCCCTTGGAGCACTTTTGTGTTCTTCCCAAGCTTGTATTTTTCTTGTGAGCTTGCTATCGAGAGATGGAGGATCGAAGTGGTGGAGGCCCAAGTGGGGGATTCAGATTCTCCAATTCGCAGATGTGCCGATAGAGGTTGTATCCATTGTAATATCTAATTTTATAATAATAGAAACAACTTTTCCTATCCAATAATGTATGTTTGAATCAATATTTTATCCATTGGATGATTTCAAATGCTTATACATTGTTGATTATATATGCTAGGATAGATCTAAAACCAATATATATAGTATGCTTGTATTGTTTACTTGTTGTTGAGGAAGTAATCTATCAATTCAAGATGAAGTTGGAAAGCTTGTTGGGCCCTGGAATTGTCCATTTTTCAATCATTTATCAACATACCTTTCATCCATTTTCTTACCATTATTTCTCATTTATCATTCCATTATCCATCCATTTGTTGTAGCTGCGCGTAAAACAACATGCTACTTCCATTGATGTTTTAAGTGGTTAATAGTGATTAGTTTCCTTCATCTTTGATGAATTCAAGACTATTATGCATAATTTTACTAATGATGGTTTGTGGAGTGAGTTGTCACGTACAGGACGCTCATAGCCAGCTGTTACAGCCTTAACCGAAAATGCATGCCACATAAGAATACCTTGATTCGTGTCTTGATTTTTGGGCAGATGGAAATGAATCTCAAAAATCTGAGACATGGGTTTTACGCATGACATCCTCATTTATTTTAATCTTAAGGAAATTACCAAAAAAAGATACGGTTTGCGATATGCAGGTGGTTCTTCGAGAGGGTATTTTCCATATTTGGTGTTGCAGCCAGTTCCAAAGTTGCTAGCAGTTACGGCTTTGTTTCAGCTATTGTAGATCACAAGTTGGGGGTTCAGTTCTTCATTTCTAGGAGATAAATTTATGTATAAATATGTAATCAATCTCATTGAGAAAGGGGGATAAAGAATGATAGATTAGGCAGGATAGGGGATGATATATTGATAGGGGATTATGCAGAATAGGAGAGAATACAATGTTATAATGTAGGATTTGATCCAGATCCATTGTAATACTTTCATTATGATAATACATGCTGGAAATTTCTTAATTCTGGAGTTGTAGACGTTTATTGTGGAGATCCATCTCTACTTAGTGGAGGAAGGGCACTCTTCCTTGAGCATATGCTGGTAGTGTTAATTGTAAGTTTGTTATTGTTTAGATCTACTTATTATTTCATTCATGGTTTCATTCATTAAGCTTATCATAGTTGTATGCTTTCATTCATTAGATCTGTCATAATCATTGTGTTGATAATTCATTTGGTAGATTGTTGGCCAACATAACAATTCTTTTAGATGTACGCAATTAGATCTTGTTTCTTGATAATTTATTTTGTTGAAGTGTGATTTTATGAATAGACTGAGGATTGATTTACTTTCAAGCAGGTGTGATCTAGTCTACAAACAGTTATGATTGCATACCAATAGATAACAATGTCAGGTAGAAATTGTACTCGCATATATTTTGCACAATAGCTTTGAAATATAAGAGTTCCCCGGGTTGATAATTTATGTTTAGAGCTCTCCATGTTAAGTTATAATTAACTGACATATAGTGGGCATGACATTTTGGCGCTGTTGCCGAGGAAGTTATTAATTGTGCAAAAGTACATCTGACATTGTTTTGTAGATGCATTGTTAAAGTAGGGCATGTAGGTTGCATGATTACATTTCAATTTATTGAATTTATTTTGAGTATGGATTTTCTATTTTACATTTAGTTTTATTTCAATTTCAATCTTTGCAGCATAAATCTTATCATTCCCCTTAGTGGTGTTGTAAGCACCACTCATTCTACTAACGAGTTGATAGGAACATTCGAAGGAGGAGCCTCAATATAGCACATGAAGAATTTAATGAAGAGATGGCAGATGCAGAAGTTGTTACCTTCGAATTTCCCATCAGAGATTCGAGAGGAGTGGCACCAATGAAAAGAATTCCCCCACATGTTCTACCAAATTTTCACGGTTTGGAAAACGAAGACCCTGATGTATTTTTATTTCAATTTGAAGTACTTTGTAGAGGACATGGTTATTGTCCTAATGATCAAAAGTTGAATGTGTTTCCCCTTACTCTAAAAGGAACAACCCTCCGATGGTTCATGAGCCTCAGTGGGAATTGTATACAAACTTGGGAAGACATGAAACATGTATTCTTGAAAAGGTACCAAGATTATTGCAGGGTCAATGAAGACATCTTTGAAATGACACAAGGAGAAGAAGAGAGTCTGGAGGAATACATAGAACGATTTCAATATAACCTCCAAAGATCCAAACAGAGGAAAATGGGAAGGAAATCTTAAAAAAAATTCTACTCAAGGGAATCCAAGCTGAATGTTTAGAAATATTGAATCTGATTGGAACAGGTAATGTATTTCAGTTAGCATATGATGATATTTGTGAGTTATGTAGAAGGTATTCAAGAGGAAACTTTAAGACTGGTAAGAATTCTAAGGAACTTTTATCTTTATTTTTGGAATTTGCTGCAAAAACAAGAGTTTTACGAGCTGAAATTAGCAATTTATTTAAAATTTCTAAAGCTGATCCACAATTGGTTGTTTTGCAGGATAAGGAAAAGCAGGAGGAAATAAGAGAAGCAAGGGATTTTCCTTTGGATAGTCTTGAAAGTTGTGGTATATGTGACTTGAATCACTCCACAGATCATTGTCCCTCCTTACTAAAGATGAAAGAAACATATCAAAAAGATCTGGGAGTTGCATCCAACTCATTACAACAGTCATGTCAACCATGGCCTACATGTATGGTTTAAAATTCTATCCCTCCATTTCCTTACTCTCATACTCAATCATTGAATACTCTTCCACCATGGCAGTTGTTGCAGCCTTAATTTAATTCTTTCCTACCTTACCCACAAGGTTGGAATGGTCCATCTTATGATCATATGGCCACTCTCCCTCATGTTGCAACACAACTTGGTCCTTCAATATCAACCTCATAACTCAATCATCTACATCAGCCACATCTATCTTCTCATCAAACTCCTTGGTACCCAACACAATTTCTTATCCAATCCACTCTCCACCATAACCATAATAAAGCAGTACAATATGCTTACAGTGCTAAACTGCAAAATGTTCCTACATTTCCCTCTTGTTTTACCTCACCTACACCGCTGCAAAAAGGCTATGCATTGTCGTAGCAAATCCATGCGAGGCCTGAACATGTTTTAAATCCAAGTTTTGTAGATGGAGTTTCTTCTAGTCCTCATAAGCAATCAGACAAGATCAACAAGACACACGTAATATTTGATGGAGAAGAACCATTGGAACCAAAAGCATCATTCATATCATTAGATCTGAAACTCTTAGGCATTGAGGAAGATCAGTTTAATAAGGATCTTCATGGTGTAACATCCATGAGCAATGAAGGGAACAAAGACTATATTGAAGCTTGGTTTCAATCTGTCATCGGTTTGCAGCATCATTCCATACTTCACCAATTCTTGGCACTATCATTTCAAGGGAATTTGATCTCTCATATCTTAGAATTCATAAATTTATATTTTTCTATTGGGAGTATGAGCATACTTGAGTCACTTTTTCGAAAATGGCTCCATTGGAAATATGCATACACTTTAAATTTTTTTTTTCCAAGTAGAATAGGGTAGGATAGAATAATAGAATAAAACCATGCTTTTGTTTGTTTAAGTTTTTTTTTTAATTTTTGAATAAGTATGCTCTCTTCCTGCGCTTTATTGCGATCTGGAAGATCAGAAAGTAGAAAGATAAGGAATGGGTATGAGATGTTTTCATGAATGCTTTGGAATTGTTATCTATTTGAACAAAAATGCTTAAGTCATTTTTGTCATCAATTTTCCAATTTCAATTTGTCTCTATTTATTACAAATAAAAATAAAAATATCATGAAAACAAAATTACAGTAATTCAAGAAAGTGAATAAAGGATCTACAGGAAAATGAGCCCATGATTATGGAACCCTTCAAGCTTGAAATTTGACATGAAGTTGTTAGCTGCAACACCCAGCTGTGAGTGATTACTCTCAGCCACGACAGTGAGCTGCAACACTAGATGTGACAGGGAGCTGCAACACCCAGCTGTGACTGTGCTACAAGTAAAAATTTATGAGTTTGAGATATGCATGTGTTGCACATCATGATATGTATTTAGTTTTTATTCTCCATAAAAATGCACATTCTTTATTTCAACATTATGTCATCTTTTAAGAGTTGCAGCTGCGGCTGCAACAAACCGTGTAAGTCAATCTAGGTGCTCAATGCTTGAAATTTTTTGGTATGGAGGTGTGTTATATTTAAATTTACATCATTAAAATCATTCACACCTATTCCTATCACTTTTGGGGGTCAAATTTCATTTATTAAATTTTTGGTGCCATTTTGGCTTGAAAATTTTACTGGAACACAGTTAGGATAGTCCATTTTTGGGAGACCAAATGAACTTAGTTTTAAAACCTGTTTACATCCCAAGTATCCCTTTGAATATAGTTTCCAAAAAAAATTGAATTTTTATGATTGGGTGTCAAACGAAAACTTTATGGCCAAAATACTAATAGAGTGTCAAACTGGCAGCTTAGGAACAGAGCTGGGACAATCAATTTTTGGATACCTTATTGGACATATTTTGCAAACTTGTTTCATTTGTATATTTCCATATGAATATAGTTTACAACACAATTTGAATCACTCCATTCCGATATCGTATGTACATTTTATGACCAAAATACTGACTGCCTATCACAAATCTACATTCCTAAAACTCTATTTTCTAGACTGTTCATTGTCTTATTTGACCCATCAATTCTTGTTGGATTCAAAACCTGTTTCTAATGGAGATACCTACATGAATATACTTTCATATCCAATTAGAATCACATCAATCTGTTATCAAACGAAAACATTAAGCCTAAAACCGTGACTGTTGGTCTAGTCCAGAATGCGAAAAAACACCTTGTCATGCAGGCTGTTACTGAGTGATTTGGAAGATCATTGCATAGAATTTTAAAAACCTGATTCTAAAGGAAATATACCTATGAATTTAATTTCATTTGGATTTGGAATCACTCAAATTGAACAAGGAACGAAGAAGTTATGATCATAATACCGTTGGTGAGCTTAGATGGACATTGCTCTCCCGCAGGTATAATATGGATTTTGCTTTGTTCATTTTTCTTTGGATTTGTTTTATGAGTAGTTGCTTGTTGTTTTCTTCATAACTAATGGATGAAGAGAGACCAGTCATCTCTCTTCTTCCATCATCTCATGTTTTATTGCTAGGTTTTTGCAGGTCCTTGGAAGAAGAAGGTCAATGCATGCACGAGTGACTCTTGAAGACCTTTTATCAATTTGCAAATGGATTGAGCATATAAAAAAATGGATAGATTGATATGCAAACCATACAGAGTCCAACATTTCTGAAGTCAAGTCCCATTGCTACATTCCAAGAATCATTTTTAGACACCTGTCATCCCACTTGTTGCCAAAAGAAACCCCTCAAGAAGCCAATTTCCCTATGGTAGATTCATTCACCCTCCTCATTTCAAAATCCTAAAAGTCCATTCATGTCGAAGTCCCATTTTCCACTGCTTATGTAGTCACCATAACTATTTTATTTCCCATCACTACTACATCATGACTTCACATATACTTTCCACTTCTGAGTTTCATGTTGGTCTTATTTTTCACTATAATTCTTCACAATCATTTATTTTGTACTTGTATTGGATGATGTGTAATTCATTAAGGTCCACCTTCCAATGGTCTTGTCCCATCGACTCCAATACATCATCTAGGATCGAGATTAGAGTTTTATAGTGCCCTGGTATCTGCATGAATCAATGACAGATTTCCTTGTTGTTCATCATGGGGATTCATCAATGCCTCTTGATTGACAAATCTTGCAGGTGACTCGACTTTAGCACATCCATTCGTACCTGTCAAGATGCACTAAGGTACTTTAGAGCTCACTATCATCAAAGGTGAGTTTCTTTACATTGGTTAACGGCATACATTAATGGCTGGTAATCCAATGATTTCTTTCCATGCTCGAATTCAGCACATTCATTTGCATGGTCAGAATTGTACCTCGGGTTTGTAGCAGTTGAATATTATGTGATCTAATGGTTTCAACAATGATTTGCAGCATCATTTGTTCAATATTTTTGCAATTCATTTCCATTTTCAGTTCAGCAGTTGATTTTCAGAATAAGAGAAAGGGATTTCTGCTTCTATGGTAGAATTTTTCCTCATCAATTGTCTCAGCAGTTAGTCTTACATGCAACCAACACAACATCATGGATCAAATTCACTCTCATCTAGCTTCAGCTCTCATATACATATATCTCAGCATCAGATCATCCTACATAGCTCCAGCATACACCAGTCCATTCATGACAACCAATGCTTCCATGGAGGTAACACTTGAGGTAAAATAGCATGAGTTTTTGATTTATTAAAGATTTAGGGAAATGTCATGAAGAACCACTAAGAATTAGCCATTTCCATTGTCTATATAGCATATTATGTCCATCCATTTCCATCATTTCCCACTCAATTCTAACTCTTCATCATTCATGCACATCCCCTTCAGATTCCAACCCAACATCTCACCAACCTAGCTGGCTAAGCATTAAAAAAAGGGGATACCTTATTGTTGTCACACAAGAACCAACAAAAGAAAGTTTTGCTGCTGCCACACAAGAACCAGCAGTAAGAAAAAAGTCTTGCTGGTGCCACACAAGAACCAGCTGTAAGAAAAGAATCATTGCTACTGCCACATAAAAACCAATAATGAGGAGAAATAAAGCAGCTGATACACATCTTGAAAGAGAAGGATAGGCTGGACACAAGAACCTACAACATGAAAAGTTGATGTAGAATCCATTCCTTATCAAGAGTATGCTATCACACAAGCACGATAGAAAACAAAGGCATAATTTCTTTGATTTGTTTGCTTTGATCAGTGGTGCACATAATGGTTCACATCTTCATAAGTCAAAATTATTGAGGGCCACATTTTATATATATGGATTTTCCACCATCTTATGCATATGGTATCTTTACCATCCACTAATACATACATTGGTTTTACCCATCATGAGCATGATACATGCACAATGGAAATCCTGTAGTAGCCTTTTCAAGGTTTGATGTGAAGTGTATCTCAGCAGCATGAAGGTAATGATTACTCTTAGCATTGGTCATTTGCCAAGTTTGACAGAATTTCTGAAATGAGTTTGATTGTTTTGGAATGTGAAAAAGAATGTTTGGAATTATTTGAAGTGTTATAAAACACTCCATGATAAGTACATAACCAAAGAAAATTCTAGCATCCTTCATTCAACCATGTGAATGGATGAAATTTACTGTGGTTTATTCCAATAGAATTTGCCATGAATTTGATGAGAAAATGGTTCTAAAACTCTTTTATTTCCCATGAATGATAATTCCTATAGTAGAGTTTGGCTTGTGAAGATCACCGATATTGTTTTTTTGGCACTTGTGACATATGGAGGGTCTACAAATTCTGTGATCGTCAGATGATATTTGAGCAGCTTGGGTCATCATAAAAGGAAATTTGCAAATGTGATCTCTTGCTGGTATGAATATTTCCTGTGCATTGTCATTTTATTTTTGCAATACATTATGAGCACTTAACTGCAACCATGGGGAATAAAAAATCGAGCTCACACAGTGAATTTCAAATAGCATACAATCATTTTCTAGGAAGCCTACAGTCATTTTTGTAAGTCAAGGATGTGTTTCCAGCTAGCACATATATATAAATTGGATGTTGACAGTGATAGTGTAGATACAAGAAAACAAAAGTCCCAAAGTTCACTTGATTTCATGAATGGAAGGTAAAATACTCAGTTTGGGGGAAATGGTTGTTCACAACTAAGATGACAACTCCTCTTTTGCATGAGGACATGCAACTTATTCAGTTTGGAGAAGTGGTTTTTGACATTTTTGTGCATACTGATTTGTTTTATTCATTCACAGCTGGCGAAAATGCTGAATTTGAATTGAGAATATCTCACAAACCATGAATTGGATCCTCAAAAATTTGGATAGGAAATGCACAACAACATGATGAACAACTGTGTCAAGTTTCGGCTTAATCTAGTGCACGATTTTCAAGGAAATGGCCATAATCATCTACAACCAATTTGCATTTTTCTTGAAATTCGTGATGTGGGTTTGTCTAATTTTTTGGCGTGGAGATGCATTAGGGTTGTAGATACTTTCGTGCAAAATTTCAACCCAACCCAGTTTGTCTTTTGGGAGAAAATGGCTTCAAAATTTTCCCATTCAAAAGGCTGCAACACCGTAAAATATTGTTGTTTCCCGTTTTCCGTTAGCTGCAACACCGTTTCCCATTTTTCGGAAGCTATGAGTTCCCGTTTCACGGCAGCTAACCGTTTTTCAGCAGCTGTGAGTTCTTTTCTGGCAGCTACAAGTCCGCCAAAATCGTCGCTAAATTTGGCGCTGTTCCGCCAAAATTATCGCTAAAACCTCCGCTAAAGTCACCACTAAATTTAGCACTGTTCCATTTTTCGGCAGCTATGAGTTCCCGTTTTCTGGCAGCTGACCGTTTTCTGGCAGTTGTGAGTTCTTTTTCGGCAGTTATGAGTCCGCCAAAATCGTCGCTAAATTTGGCGTTGTTCCACCAAAATTGTCGCTAAAACCGCCACCAAAGTTGCTGCTAAATTTATCACTGTTCCATTTTCCGGCAGCTGCGAGTTCCCATTTTTCGGCAGCTGTCCATTTTCTAGCAGCTGTGAGTTCTTTTCCGGCAGCTGCAAGTCTGCCAAATTCGTCGCTAAATTTAGCGTTGTTCCGCCAAAATCGTCGCTAAAACCTTCGCCAACTTCTTTGCTAAAATAAGTTGACTCCGCCAAATTTGCCGCTACATTTAGCGTTGTTCCGCCAAAATCTTCGCTAAAACCTTCACCAAATTCTCTGCTAAAATAAGCTGTGTCTCTGCCAAATTTCTACTAAAGAGTTGTGAATCCGCCAAATTTTCTCCTAAATCCTCCACTAAGTGACTCTGCCAATTTATGTTAAACTCTCTATTTCTTCTAGCGGCAGCTGTGCGAATGGTAAAATGAAGGAACGAGTGAATGCGTTTTTTTTTTCAAGTTGGATGCTATACAGGTATTGGGTTCCATGAGGACATGCAACGAGTTCAGTTTGGGGGAGATGTTGGGCCCTAGAATTGTCCATTTTTCCATCGTTTATCGAGATACCTTTCATCCATTTTCTTGCCATTATTTCTCATTTATCATTCCATTTTCCATCCATTTATTGTAGCTACGCGTAAAACAGCATGCTACTTTCATTGATGTTTTAAGTGGTTAATAGTGATTATTTTCCTTCATCTATGATGAATTCAAGACTATTATGCATAATTTTACTAATGATGGTTTGTGGAGTGAGTTGTCATGTACAGGACACTCATAGCCAGCTGTTACAGCCTTAACCGAAAATGCATGCCACATAAGGACACCTTGATTCATGTCTTGATTTGCGGGCAGATGGAAACGAATCTCAAAACTTCGATACATGGGTTTTGTGTGTAACATCCTCATTTACCTAACACGCGAGGAGATCACCAAAAAAAGCTACGGTTTGCGATATGCATGTGGTTCTTCGAGAGGGCGTTTTTCAGATTTGGTGTTGCGGCCGGTTCCAAAGTTGCCAGTAGTTACGGTCATGTTTTAGTTGTTGCAGATCACAAGTTGGGGGTTTAGTTTTTCATTTCCAGGAGATAATTTTATGTATAAATATGTAATCAATATCATTGAGAAAGGGGGATAAAGCATGATAGATTAGGCAGGATAGGGGATGATAGATTGATAGGGGATTATGCAGAATAGGAGAGAATACAATGTTATAATGTAGGATTTGATCCAGATCCATTGTAATACGTTCATTATGATAATACATGCTGGCAATTTCTTAATTCTGGAGTTGTAGATGTTTATTGTGGAGATCCAGCTTTGCTCAGTAGAGGAAGGGCCCTCTTCCCTGAATAGATGCTGATAGTGTTAATTGTAAGTGTGTTATTGTTTAGATCTGCTTATTATTTCGTTCATGCTTTCATTCATTAAGCGTATCGTAGTTGTATGCTTTCATTCATTAGATCTGTCATAATCATTGTGTTGATAATTCATTTGGTAGATCATTGGCCAACATAACAACTCTTTTAGATGTACGCAATTAGATCTTGTTTCTTGATAATTTATTTTGTTGAAGTGTGATTAGATTTATAGTGTGATTTTATGAATAGACTAAGGATTGATTTAATTTCAAGTAGGTGTGATCTAGTCTACAAATAGTTATGATTGCATACCAATAGATAACAATGTCAGGTAGAAATTGTACTCGCATATATTTTGCACGATAGCTTTGAAATAAAAGACTTCCTCGGGTTGATAATTTATGTTTAGCACTCTCCATGTTAAGTTTTAATTAACTGACATATAGTGGGCATGACAAAGCTCAACGGGGATCTACTTCAATTGTCTGGAATAAGGTACGAGGTCTGATCCTTTAGTGTTAGATATTTAATTTCTATTGCATATTGGAAAGGATTGATTTTTGGAGTCAAGCTATTTGTTGTGGTACCGCAAGCCATAGGAATTTATCTCTGTAACAGAATTGGCGACTCCACTAGGGAGTTCCTAGTAGTTGTCCTTTGGGGTTTTTCTATTGGCATTCAATGACTTTGAATTGCTCTTTCTCTCTTGTTTCTGTGTCGGGTCTGGGGGCATCTTTGCTTGGCAGTGTCTGATTGGTGTGAAGTTTCTCTCAACTTGTCTGTTTGCCTTGATTTTTATGCACTTTTCTTCCTGTACGTGAGTTTTGAGCTCAGAGTCGTGTATACACACGGATTTATCTGCCATTTCCGCATATACACATGGGTTTACTACGAACAGTCGCGTATTCCCTTAGTTTTTCCTTTTAGAGGAAGTTGAATGGTTGTTGGGTGAAGTTTGATGATTGCTGAGTCTCCTTTGATACTGCCAGAGTCTATATACACCTCTGTTTCTAACCAGAGACGTGTTTTTTTAGGGTAAATTTATTTTTTAAGAAATTTCTTGTCATTGCATTTTTTGATTTTTTGTTTTGAGATTAGTGCATTAGATTTATTTTACCTTAGTGCTTTGCTTGAGTACTGCTTGAGTGTGCTTGCAGAGTCTAGGGTTTGTAGAATCATTCTTTTGCTTTTTATATCTCATTTTATTTCAAAAAATCCAAAAATATTTGCTTATCATCATGCATTGCATTTTGCATTTTGCATAGTACTTGCACTAGATTTTCTTTGGAGTATTAGTCAGGAGTTCATATAGGAAAGCTTGCATTTATCATTTGAAGAAAATCGTGCATTTCACATAGTAGCATACATTGTTTTCATGGACACAATGCATTTGCATTGATTGTTAGGTGTTCATTTTACTTCATGTTGTGTCCTAACACCATTAGTTGCACGACCATATCCCTCTTTTGAGTAATAAATCCAATTAAAATCAACGCTGTTGTAAAGGAAAGTATCCTATGGCTAGGGTTTAAGAGGCCATCAACATACTTGAGTTGAAAGGTGGATGTATGATGTTCAACAAGCATATATAAGCAAGATTCAGTGATTAGAATGGTTCATACCTTAGCCAAATGAAGGTTGATCCAAGTAGCCCTTCAATCCTCTTCTTGCTCCTCTTGCTCCAAGAGACCTGCAAAACGAATTATACCTTCCTCAAACCATTATGACCACATATAAAACAATGATAATCAAATAAACATGAACTAATGATCTAACTAACATCATCATATGATCATAAACAAATATTCAATCACACAATGAACAATAATTTGGGAAGAAGAAGGATATCACATCTTTATTAATATTGAAAACAAGTACAAGTATACCTTCTCTTCAAGTTCACCACCTCACGAAACCTTGATCTAGTTCTGTTGCTTCTCTTCTCCAAGGAACTCAGCCTCCAAGCTCTGCAACACAAGGAGAATACTTCTAGGGCAAAGGTGTGGGCAAAGAGAGCTCCAAATCCTCCAGCATAACAATGCAAAGATTCAAGTCTCCTCTCATGGACCTCCCTACCTCTATTTATATGCTTAAGGAAGAGTTAGGGGTGAATAAAAAGTATTTACAACTGAAGGAGTCAGTTGTACAACTACCCAAACTACCCAAAATTCAAAATTCGTATTTTTTGGCATTTTTAAGAGGAGTACGCGAGTTGTAGAAACAATAGTTACGTATGTGAGAAATACATGCAGGTTGCTAATACAAAAATTCATGTATATAAGGCATACATGAATATTATATATAGCAAGTTGCGTACATACGAGGGTATTATATAGAGCAAGTCGCGTACGTACGCGGGTTTCTTTAAGGGAAAGTCACATACACACGAAAAAAATAATTTTTAGGGTATTTTGGGGAATTTTCAGACTTTATTGTCTTCTAGAAAGTTTTAGCAAACTAAAATACCTTTCCAATGGTGTAGAGATGAGGTCAAACAGAGTTATAGAACTCAAGATATGGGTCCTCCAAGTTAGGTTTCTTTTCAGTGACTTTTCATGAAGTGTCATCATGGAAGTGTCGACATGCGACGAAAACATAGGAAAGTGATCACACGAAGAGATGTGTCAATTTGAGCTATAAAAAACACTTAATTAAAATGAACTACACTATTTTATTTGATAGGGTTCACGAACAAGATTAGGTTTTAGGGTCTTGGAATAGTTCATTATGAGTAAATTCTCCAAGACCACTAAACAACAACATGTATGTGTCTGTCCACGTGAGTGTGTGAAATTCTTGGTGTAACCAATGTTTCTTAGGATCCTCCTCTCAAAAGGGAGTTAAGAATGAGGTAGTGTGAGAGGTTATTGATTGGGATGACCCCTAGTCATAACTGAGTAGCATCGGAGATATTTCCAGGATTGTATTCGTATCTGGGGGCTCTTTCGAGAGTTTCAGGCTTTGCTACCCTGCCCATACGGTCAATCCCGCCTGCAAATGTTCGCCTAAGAATTGATTATATTGAGGTGACCTTAGTGGCCTTACCTAGGATATCGAGGGTTTACTTTGCAGGGGTTATTCTGTGGGTGTCCCGGCCAGGTTGGGGTCAGACAACACAGTCGCTTTACGCGTTGAAGCTAAGGGCCACAATAATTGGTTACGTACCTTCGCTTGTAGTGTATGGGAGTTTTGAGCCTCTGATAGGTGAGAAATACCTACTACATTTGAGAGCTCACATATCCTCCCCTTGGTTTGCTTGTATTTTGGTTGTATATTTTCTTAGGAGTGTGCTCTTTGTGCACTAGTTGGCCTTTGGGATCGTGGTTATTTGAGTATATTTATGCTCTGTTGAGTTTGGGTCCTTTTATTTTCGACATGCTTGGTATTCTATTATCTATCCTTGGTCCTAGTACAGACCCTGGTGTCATACTTGGGGGCATCACAGCTCCTTACCGTGCTCATAGATTTGGGAATGGTCATATTCCATCCTCTACTCCATTTGTGCAGGATTTTTATTCCCTTTTCTCGGTCTTTACACCAGTGGTCACCCTCATGGGGGTGGTAGTGGATGCGTGAACGTTGGTTCTACACCTTACTTTCCTTTTTATGTCCCAACGTTCACCACATTGTTTCCTTTGTGTGTATTTGTCATGATCATTCCTCCCTATATCCTATAGTTTGGATTCTTTATTGACTATTTTGGGTTGTTTTGGACTAATATGGTTGTCATGTAGGGTCCATTTTTTGTACACTCTCTCCAGGGTTTCGACCCATTCGTTCCTATCACAAGTATTATGTCTGAACTCTCATATAGATTAGGATTTCACATCCGCTTGCACTTATGCATTTCCTTATGACCATTCCATTTTAACCTTAGGTATGAACCCATTCCATGGTATCGCGGAACCTTCATGTTGTTCCTAGAAGTGATATTATGTGAATGGTAGAGGTTTCCTATACATGGGTGTCCTAGTTAGCTCCCTTTTGCATTTGGTACCCATGCTGTGAGTCCTCTTTTAGGTCCAGGAGTCCCCCTTTAGTCCCGCCATGTCCTTGAGCAAGAGCCTCATAATCCTCTTGAACTGTATGCTGGCCATTTCCCTGGGACTCCCTTATGTCAAGTTGTAATTGCATTACCATGAGATTTTCATGCTTTATTGAGCCTTACGCTAGCTTCCCTGACATTGAGTTTCAGCCATATAGCCCGTTCTTGTCTCATGTCTATCCATGCAGATCCATTTTATATATCCTTTGCAGCTTGATTCCCTATTTTACTGGGAGGGGATTTCCCCCGGGTGTCGATATCCTACACATGTGTCCTTGCATTGAGCATAGGTATGTTCCATTGCTTGGAACTAGCTTGCTTGCCCCTATGACACTCATCTCCTCCTAGTCTGTAACTATAAAGCCATTTTATTCTTTTTCAAGCTTTTTAAATATTTGAAAAAGTCCAAAAAAATAAAAAAAACCAAAAATCTGGACAAGGAAAGATGTTATCTTTGGCAGCTATCGAGTCATGTCGCCTTTGAACAGAGAACTGTATATCACATCCGTTGGTTGGGTTTATAGTTTCACTTTAGGAGTTGTACTCATTTATCTGAGTTTATCTCCACCAACTGGTTAAGCTTCCAGTCCCTATGGAGCCTCTGTCGATGCCTCCTGTGTCCCAGAGATGTCCCAGTTTGTATATTAAGTCTATGCTGCCTTTATTCAGTCACCATTCACCATTATTCTCTTGTTCAAAGGAAGTTGAAACCTAAGTCGACCATTCCTCAGTTATCTTGACTTTGCATGTTGGCCATTCTCGGTACAGTTACTGGTTCATGCACCTTATGATCGATTCCTTCCATATCATACAGCTTTGCTGAGTACCTCGTGTTGGATGATGGGGGATGCCTTAATTCCCTCCTTCTAGCGGATTTTATCCCATCGACTTCAGATCATTTATTCTGTGATTGGAATCTAGAGTCATTTTGAGTGCCTTGAGACTTGCAGTCATTAGCGGCAGGTTCTCTCGCCATCGATAGTCTTTGGGAATACATCAATGTCCCCTAATCGATGGATCCTCTCAAGTGTTCGACCTCAACACATTTATTCACACTTGTTAGTTTGCAATCTAGTACCTTGATTCCCATTTTCATTATCGGTGGGTGATCTCGCGTCTATTAACGGTATACATCAATGACCGGTAATCACACGATGGACTACTATGTTCGACCTCGACACCTCTATTCACATAGTAGGAAATGCACTCATAGCATTTGGTGTAGAATACCTTCCAGATTAGTGGCATCTCTTATATGCTACATACTTGATCGTGCCAGTGTTCATGAGATTTCAGTTCTCATGACTTGATTCCAGTATATGTCAGACATTTCTAGCTATTATGGAGATCTTGATCCATTTTATATCTTCAGCTATTATGGAGATCATGGTCCTTTTTATATCTTCATCATAGAGGTTCTGATCTATGTATATCGTATGTGGAAATGACCACTTATGTGATATCTTGTATCATGCCTATTCAAGGCCATTGTACTCTTATGTATCTGGGACTACTATATGTATTTGCAGTTATGTGTAGATTTGTATCGTTATACTATGCTGGTTGGGTGGCTGGTCTTCCATTTGAGATTCTTCATCACTCCACTTCTAGGATAGACTTATAATGTATTTCGACCATCGTATGAACCCTCTAAACTCACACATTATGGGGCATATGTTATAGCTGATTTTACCACTCTAGGTGAATCACACTTGTATGGCCTTCCCCTGTCCCTCTGCAGACTCCTTAGACCCCTTGGACCATTTTTTGTCCTTTGATGTTTCCTAGACCATCCCTAAAAATATGTGTAAATCCATATACGTGAATTTTAAACCCTTAATCACGTATATACGTGGGTTTGACCACTAAAACCACATACATCGGGATGTGTACAAAATCCAAATCCTTTTGGAGTTTTCCTTGACATGGATTTGGAATTTTCCTTGACATGGATCCGACTCACTTGACTCCTGGCCTTCCATATGCCTTGAGATCACTCAAATTCGACCTTTCATTACCCCTTTGAAAATTTATATAAGGAACTCTTTGGTACATTGAAGGCATAAGAGAGAATTGAGAGCAAAGAAACTATAGCCCATTGTTGGCGGAACTTATGCTTGAGTTTGCATCCCTTTGTCCCTTGGAGCACTTTTGTGTTCTTCCCAAGCTTGCCTTTTGCTTGTGAGATTGCTATCGAGAGATGGAGGATTGAAGTGGTGGAGGCCCAAGTGGGGGATTTAGTTTCTCTGATTTGCAGACGTGTCGACAGAGGTTGTATCCATTGTAATCTCTGATTTTGTAATAATAGAAATATCTTTTCCTATCCAATAATGTATGTTTGAATGAATATTTTATCCATTGGATGATTTCAAATGCTTATACATTGTTGATTATATATGCTAGAATAGATCTAACACCAATATATATAGTATGTTTGTATTGTTTACTTATTGTTGAGGAAGTAATCTATCAATTCAAGATGAAGTTGGAAAGCTCAACGAGGATCTACTTCAACCGTCCGGAATAAGGTACAAGGTCTGATCCTTTAGTGTTAGATATTTAATTTCTATTGCATATTGGAAAGGATTGATTTCTGGAGTCAAGCTATCTATTTTGGTACCCCAATCCATAGGAATTTCTCTCCATAACACATTGGCCACGGTCATTTCCATACAAAAGTTTCATCGCTACATTTTTCTCTGCACTACCATTGTATTGGCAGAATAGAACCCGATGTATTACATCATGACTCGTTAGGTGCTTGGAGGCAAGTACTCCCATTGGATAATCATACTTCAAGAGTTTGATCTAGAATTTTCCAAAGCCACATCAAATAAATCCCTGGTCTTTCTTGAGCTTATGTGTGATCTTCCGTGTGCTTCGACATAATCTGAGCCCAATGATTCATTTCCAGATGAGTTCTTGTTCCTGATTAGCACTACCAATCCTTGGCATGGAGATTTGATTATTTATCTCCAAACACAACGATTTTAGCCAAATTTATCCCACGATGATCGTCGTCGTATCCGTCACCACGTGAAGTACTATCTCATCCTGAATGACACCTTGTATAGACGTGGGATTGACTCTATTCTCTGGTGATGCCTCACCCATGAGGAGGCTGAACATGTGTTAAATGATTGCCACTTTGGAGCATGTGGCAGTCATTTATCTGGGATGGCTACAACCTAGAAAATCCTTCACGCTGGCTATTTCTAGCCTTCTATCTTCAAAGACTGTCATGAGGCTATTAAGAAATGCCCACCTTGTCAACACTTTTGTCCTAAAAAGCACACCCATCCTGCTCCACTACACCTCGTCATTATCGTTGGCCCATTTGCCAAATGGGGGATTGACTTCATGCATTGTAATCCTACCTCAGCCAGGGGGCATGGTTACATCATCGTAGTCATTGATTATTTCACAAAATGGGCTGAGGCCATGCCTACATATGTAGAAGATGGTAAGACTACTGCTCTCTTCTTGTTTAATCATATCATAGCTAGATTTGGTGTTCCACAGTCCATCGTTACTGATCACGGATCCCATTTCCATAATCAAATGATGGAGGAACTGAGTGCCAAGCTAGGTTTTGGCCATGAAAACTCTAAGCCGTATTATCCATAAGCTAATGGTCAAGCAGAGGCCATTAACAATGTTTTGAAAACTTTGCTTCATCGGATGGTTGGAGATCATAAATCCAACTGGAACCATGTTCTTTTCTCCTCTCTATGGGCTTATCGGACTTCTATGAAAATAGCCACTGGTTTCACACCATTCCATCTTGTCTATGGACTCGAAGCTGTCTTATCGATTCAATATCAGATTCCATCCTTACAACTTGCTGTCGAACTTTTCCCAGACACTTCCGCAGAGGAAGAAATTTTTTTGTACTTGAGTAACCTTGATGAGACTTAGAGAGATGCTACCTTGGCTAATGAGGCACATAAGAAATGTGTCAAGGCACAGTATGATAAATCCATCCAACCTCGTGTCTTTAATGAGGGTGACCTAGTCTTGACTTATGATCAAAGATATGACAAACTAGGGAAGGGTAAGTTCGAGTCCATGTGGTATGGACCTTTTGTTATCTCTAAGGTGTTAGAGAAAGGATCTTATGAGCTCATTGATTATGATGGAATCCCTTTGGGGAAACCTTGCAATGGGTTGTATCTGAAAAGGTACTATGCCTAGGCCTTTCTTGGATAGTATCTTGTATATATGTATATTGATTGAATTTCAATGTGCTTTTACTTTTTTCAATATGGTTTTGAGTTTAGTGTCTGCATCTATTTATACCTTGTTTTGGTCATACAGATGGATTTCTACAGCTTTGCTGATGGTGCTTGCCACAACACCTTGAATCTCGCCTCAGCTGCTTGGGTCCTCTATTCCCTAGCTGAAGATTTGGTCAGTTTAGGAGTGGTTTCTATAGGTCCTGCTACTAATAACATCACTGAGTATGAAGCATTAATTGGTATTCTGACTGAAGCTGCCTCCCAGGATGTTCATGATATAGTAGTCTTCATGGACTCACAACTCGTGGTTTGTCATTTAAACCATGTTTACACCATTAGAAACCCGGTGCTCCTCCGCCTCTTCCGGAGAGTATGTTTGCTAGAAATATCATTTGAAACCATTACCTATAGGCATATCCCTAGGGAACATAGTGTAGTTGCTGACTCATTAGCTAATTACATCCTATACTGGCATATTTCCCATTCATGACGTCAAAATCAAACATGGTACATTGTAAATAAACATTCAAAGACACATAAAGCTCATAGAAAATGCATTTACCATTTTGAAACATATAAACACTGTGTAAAAATCTGTATATATATATATATATACGAAAACTTTTACAAAAAAAATAGGTCCCGAGACCTCATCTGAAGCACGTAGGATTTCAGGAAAAATCATGATACAAAATCCTGAAGCTGTCAACTTTTAGTACATATCTCATACACTAGTGGTTCTCGTGATAGAAAAACACTGCTCGAGCTACCCTACGTATCAGCCTACTGAATCGACCTGGTACTCCCGCTGTGGATCTTTGATATCTCATTGGGAGGTCATCAATGTCAGCATCTAGGATATCCAAGGTCAACCTCTCTAGGTTTTCCTCCAGCTCCTCGGTGATATCATAACCCTGTGGTGCAAAGCAGGCTCCATCTCGCCTATCCAATGGAAAAGCTTCTCCAGGTCACGCTACTCTGACATCTGCATGAGAATATATAGGTCTCATCACTTAACATAAAAAATATAAAACATCAAAAAACATAAAAAACATTTCATCCATTTTAGGGTTTCTTGCTTCTTACCGGTGTCGCCCCACTATCTGCCAGGTGGGAGTGGTAGGTCAAGATCTCTGCTGAAGTCCGTACTTGCATAAGAATAATCCTCAACCATGACAATCTAATCTCAGAGAGATGTGAAGAATGGATCATCGAACTTCACCCTTCCCCTACCTACTCTTGTACGAGCCATGACCTAGACCCACCTTAGCATATGGGGGTCTCATGCTCTCAGACTCCGGAATACCACTTGGAGTCTCATCTGTGGAACCCGCTCAAAGAAGAAGTAGGATAAAATGGATCCAAATCCAAACTTCTTTAGCTCTCCCTATCGACACTTAGTTAGCTAATCTTTGAATATTGGAAGCATGGCTTCCACCCAGTTGAACGTCGTGGATGCCATGGCCTCTATGGCATACAACATGTGTGCCCTAGAAGCTTGGTGCACACCTTGACTCCTGGAAACCCTCTGCATAGTAAATAAGACGGTTCATAGAGGCCCATCCATCACTACTCTGATGGGGATTTTCGTTCCCAATGTCCTAGTCCCTGGAGCACAGTGACGATCTATAAGCTCTTGAGTTGTAATTTCCTCCCCACGGGAACCTATTAGTGAGATGGGGGAACCCCGTCTCAAGAGACCAATCAAGAAGTAGATATCCTCTACTTCCATTGTAAGAATATATGCCCCCACCTTGAAATACTACTGCTCTAGATTCCACATCTGTAGTATGTGTTCTAGTAACCGCTCATGTGACACCATGCTTGGGGTCCAGAAGAACTTCAGGAGCCCACAGTCCTGTAATGTAGCAATACAACCCACATTTCTCTTTGCAAAGGAATCATCATTGTCATGTGTTATTTCTTTCCATATCACCATGTTTTGAGCAACCAACGCGTGTCAAAAACAATCATAGTATGCATTAGAATCATTCCTAATCATTAAAAATCAAAAGAATGACTTATTATTGCTCATTCTATGAGTTTAAAGTCTCCATGTCCAGCACCGCCTGTGCACCATTGGAAACAGGCGGTGGCACCGCTTGTCAACTATGTTATAGACGTGGTTCTTGAGTGGTACTACGTATCCTGCAAGGGGTAGCCATGGTGCCTACTTTTAAGGTTTTAGGGCTTTCCATATGAGCCCAAAACCCCACCAAAACTCAAAATAAACACTATGAAATGAAAGATAAGGTGTTAGCTATTACCTGCAACTGACGATGCTCAAAACGGACGGTGGAAACTCCTGGTATCAGCTACAGAAGATTTGGCTAAGAAAATGCTCCAAGTACTCTCCGCTATGGGTAAATAGTGAAATGATTTGATTTTTTACTATTTACATGACTTATATAGGCATTTTTGGGTCTAACATACTATAGTTTTGATATAAAATCATATTTTAGTCAAAGTTTATTTATCTTGATCCCTTAATGCTAGTTATAAATGCACTTAACACTTGTTTCTGAGTCATTTACAGGATAAGAGAACCATAGTAAGAAGCTTTGGAAGTTTGCTTATCGCTTTTTTGAACTTTCATAAAATGGAAAAGGTCGATGAGCATTCATTACAACTCTTTGATCACACTCTTTAAACCTAGTATCAAAGGTCCGAGTCCATTTCGGTTTCTTTCTAGTCTCATAAAAAATTGACATTGTGTAAAGAAGCGTCATGGAGTCTTCTTTTCACCTCTTTTTCAAGCTCCTTAAACATAGAAAGATTGTCGAGTCCATTTCTGATTCTTACCAGGCTCGTAAAATATGGCATTGTGTAAAGAAACCTCATGGAGTTCTCTTTAAAATCTTTTCAAGCTCCTTCAATATGAAAAGATCATCGAGCGATATTGTCTTCTTCACGCTCATTAAAGTATTTGAAGAGTCGTCTGTCTGATGGTAGGTTATCTCTTTTTCGGTTCGGATAGGACTATTTATGAAAAAGGAACACTCCAGCTAATCATGACTGGAAGAGTTCTCTAAGGTATGATTTTACACTTTTTCAGGCCTTAGAGACTAAATCATATGAAAAATGACCCCTTTGGAGTCTTCTTCCATAATCGTTCAAACTCTCTAAACATGAACGATACCGAGTTTTCTTTCAGTGGACTCGTTAAATTAAACATTGAGAGACCCATTTTGGGAACAAACCCCTCCTCTCTTAGGTTTGTAAAACATATGAGTCTAGACTTGTCTTCTAATGAGCTATATCGAGTGTTTTTTACCCTCTTTGAACTCGAAAAACAAAAAAGAGGCACTCATCGACCATGATGGGGGAAATGGGAAGGGAATCATTTTGTAAATAATGGAAGTTGTTTGTCATTACCTTTGAACATGGCACTTGTCTGCACATCATGTTAGTCAATTGGGTATTCAGATGATCTCTATGACGATCCACTTTCAAGAGTCATGTCACTCCTTTGAGTCTTTCAAAAGAATGCATTGTCCACTATCACATTGTATGTTTGTCACGTTCAGTCATGCTGCCAAGCCTTTTTTTTGTGCCGCTTGATGTTCAAAGGGGATTTGAAGAAGTTTTACCTCTACAGTCTACATAGCCTTTGTGTCAACATCTTTGAGTCAGTCATGTGATTACTACATTTACATCATTCCAGAACTATGTTCTGAGTTTCGTGTCATCGATGTCGGACTCATAATGGCCCTCCTTCGAGGATACTTTACCTGTCGACATCAACTCATCATCCAAGAAATAGTCTTAGAAACAATATTTAGTACCTCGAGATCTATATGCCTTAATGATAGATTCTATCACTCTCCACATAGGTTCACATCATTGACCTTTGATCGATAGAATCGACTGGGTGTTCGACATCAGGGCATCTATTCACACTTAGTAGATTGTACTAGAGTACCTTCGGAATCATTGACATTAATGGTGATCTCCCTCGCACTTGTTAACGGTTCACATCATTGGCTGATAATCAAGTGGTTTCTACCATGTTCGACTTCATAAAATTGTAATCACATGGATAGAATCATACTTTTTGGAAGACGAGACGAAGACCCTGGGTATTTTTTTAAAGCGCTCATTTCTTTTCCCCAAGTTGCGATGGAGTTTTGTATATCTATCATGGATCCACGTTTGTATGGTTGTGGCTATGCTCAAATTTGTGTCTATATGACATAGATCTACATTGTATGTGTGGTAGCTATGTCCAAGTTTGAGTCCTCTATCACATGTATCTACGTTGTATTCTAGTAGCCATGCTTGTTTATTCCTCTCATGGATCTGCCTTGTATTGGTCTGCAGCCATGAGTTTGGTTACTTGTGTCTATGAGTCAATATCCTGATATACTACATATGCCTACTTGACAACATGCTCCGATCGAACTGATAGTTTCACCTTGTAGCGACGACTTTTTCTCTCAAAGCTCTCGTTTATCGTATCCCTCTAAGACTCATGCTTTGGGGGGCATCCTGTTATACCAAAATCCTATCACCATCATGTGATAAGACCTTTGAGATACCTACTTGCCCTAAATCCAAACACTTGGAGTGGAAACCCATGCTAATTGTCAATCTTTCATGAAAATTCCCAGCACTGCACTTTCCTTGTTGTCCAGGAGCAGTACCTTGTTCGCACCGCCTATCCCTTGTTTTCCACTAGCGGTGCCACCACTTATGGCCCTTAACCCATAAGCTTTTATTACCAGAACTACTCTGTCATTGAAGGAGAAACACGGTACCCTCAGTAAAAAGGGAAAAAGAGAAGTTTCTCGAGGCTTCTAGATGATGAGTCTCATGTCTTCCATTATCCCTATCATTGTGGGTCAGTTGAGCTCGAGATCCCTCATCCTAGGATCTTAGAGGCCACCTCATCCACTAATATCTTAACCATCCTTATCCATTGAGCCTTATAAATACAAGCCCATATCCATGGTTGAGGGGGAGAACTCTTAAGGTATTTTTATGTTGTTGGATTGATTACTTGGCCCAAGCCATTAGAGAGCGTAGAGATCTAGAGTCGGAGCTTATGGGGATGAGAGTTTCATGGATATGCATGTCAACACTAAGGCTTGGTTGTAAACTTCTCCATTTTTATATTATTGCAAGTTGATTTCCATCCCACATTATTTTTGTTGTTTTATTTCACATGTATGTTGTTAGATTCCTTAGTCACTAACATGGATCAGTAGATTATATTCTAGCAGCTTTGATGTGTTTGCGTGTTTAAGCTGATTGTAGGTACACATGGTTACTATTGAAGCATCACATTCCAGGTATCTATGGTATCCAGGGAGGGTCTTCAACCTTTGTCCTTCATTTTTTCTGGATTTGAACCATTCAGACCGGTGGAACACCTTACTGTCTACAGAAGGTGAAATATTCCAGCTAATAGTAACGATCTTGAAACTCTTATTATAGAAGATACAATGGAAGAAGAATTAAATATTTCGGATCCATCAATTGAATTTTATAATGATGATTCTATTATTGATATTACATTATTTTCTTGTCATGATCAATCAGGTCCCCTCATTCAAAATTCATTATTAGATCATATTTTTACTAATTATGTTTCTCTTGAAACAATTAATGAAAACTATTTTATCAATAGAGAAGCATTTAATTTTCTACATTCTAAAACCTATTTCTCTTTGTATCCAGATATTTTTCCTGATCAAATATTACATTTGTATGTTAATCATTTTCAAACTGATACTACGTTTTGGTCATATTTTGATAGGATACAAAGTAAATCTTTTAAGAATGAGGGACATATTTCTGTGCAATTCGGTTTATCTCTAAATCACCATGAAGAGGACGATAATATTCTTACTACCATTACTCATGTAAGAAATGCATCTTCATCTATTTCTTCTCATGTCATTAAGGATTATGATTCAATCTACAATATGGAAAGAGATACAATATTTTATCATGTTGTATTGGATATTATTCTATTTTATTGCAACATGATGACCACATTTGGATCTAATGTCATTAATTCTCAGCTTCGAATTAAAGGACACAATGAGGTAATTGATTTGAAGGTAATACCAAATTGTCATTTTGTTCCTTCCCACTTTATTAATGATGATATTGTTTTAAAGAATTCATTTTTCACTAAATCCCTTTCGCAAATTTTTACTTATATTACTGATAAGATTCATTTTAGTTATGATCCTCATGAGATATTAGTTTTTTCCATGAATGCATTACAAACATCATGTCACTTCCAACATAATTTTTACGATCCTATTTTTGATTGGTTGGAAGAATCATTTGTCAAAAAGTTTCCATGCAATCCTTCATTCTTTGTACATAAGAAAATTGATTTTATTTGTCCTATATTTCCATTTGAAGTATTGCGATTTCCAATACTAATACATAATTTGTTTTCTTAGCAGGTTTCAAGTTACATAACTGGTTTCATTAGAAATTTGATTATAGTTGGCTTTTAGAATAGTGTAGGGATACGTGTAGAATAGAATAGTTTTGATTTTAATTTGATTAGATCACTTTTTTGTTTCATTTTTGAATTGATTGATTTGGATTGCATTTCTTAGTTTGATAATAATTTGCATTGGGGGGAAAGGTTGAAATGTTAATCATCAAAAATTGATTCCAATTATTCTATGATTCTTTATTTTGAATCATGTTTTATTTATCAGTATTTTATAAAAGGGATTGTTGATTCTTAGTTGATGATACTTTGGGGCTATTTTAGTCATTCCTGTTACAGAGAGAAATTCCTATGGCTTGGGGTACCAAAACAGACAGCTTGACTCCAAAAATCAATCCTTTCCAATATGCAAGATAAATCAAATATCTAACACTAAAGGATAAGACCTTGTACCTTATTTTGGATGGTTGAAGTAGATCCCTGTTGAGCTTTCCAACTTCAGCTTGAATTGATGAATCACTTCCTCAACAACAAGTAAACAAGAGAAGAATACTATATATTGGTGTTATATCTACTCTAGCATATATAATCGGCAATGTATAAGCATTTGAAATCATCCATGGATAGCAAGCTCACAAGCAAAAGGAAAGCTTGGGAAGAACACCAATGTGCTCCAAGGGAGAAAGGGATGTAGACTCAAGCACAAGTTCCAGCTACAATGGACTATAGTTTTATTTCTCTCAATTCTCTTATGCCTTCAATGTATCCAAAGGGTTCCTTATATAGATTTTCAATGGGGTAATGAAAGGTCGAACCTGAGCAATCTCAAGGCATATGGAAGGCTAGGAGACAAGTGAGTTGGATCCATGTCAAGGAAAACTCCAAAAGGATTTGGATTTTGTACACATCCCGATGTGCACGGTTTTAGAGGTCAAGCCCATGTATATACACGATAAAAGGTTTAAAAGTCGCGTAATCAACTTTCACATGTTTTTAGGGATGGTCTAGGGAACATCAAAGGACAAAAAATGGTCCAAGGGGTTTAAGGAGTCTGCAGAGGGATAGAGGAAGGCCATACAAGTGTGATTCACTTGGTGTGGTAAAATCAGCTATAATAGATTCCCCCTAATGTGTGAGGTCAGAGGGGTCATACGATGGCCAAAATACATTATAATTTCATCCCATAAGTGGAGCGATCAAGAATCCCAAATGGAATACCAGCCACCCAATCAGCATAGTACAATGATACAACTCTGCATATAAATACAAATACATATAGTAGTCCCGGATACGTAAGAGTACAATGGCCATGAATAGGCATGATACAAAATATCACATAAGTGGTCATCGCCACGTACAATATACATAGATCAAAATATCCATGATGAAGATATACAAAGGATCATGATCTCCATAATGGATGAATATATACAATGGATCAAGATCTCCATAATAGCTGGAAATGTCTGACATATATTGGAATCAAGTCACGAGAGCTGAAATTTCATGAACACTAGAATGATCAAGGAGGTAGCATATAAGAGATGCCACCAATATGGAAGGCCTTATACAAAAATTGCTACAAGCACATGTCCTACTATGCAAATAAAGGTGTCGAGGTCGAACATGGTAGTCTATCGTCTGATTACCGGTCATTGATGTATACCGTTAATAGATGTGAGATCACCCACCGATAATGATAATGGGATTCAAGGTACTAGAGTGCAAACTAACAAGTGTGAATAAATGTGTTCAGGTCGAACACTTGAGAGGATCCATTGATCAGGGGACATTGATGTATTCCCAAAAACTGTCGATGGCGAGAGAACTTGCCACTGATGACTGCAAGTCTCAAGGCACTCAAAAATGACTCTAGATTCCAATCCCAGAATAAATGATTTGAAGTTGATGGGATGAAATCCACTGGAAGGAGGGCATTAAGGCATCCGCCATCATCCAACATGAGGTACTCAGCAAAGCTGTATAATGTGGAAGGACTCGATCATAAGGTGCACGAACTAGTAAATGTACCGGGAATGGCTGACATGAAAAGTCCAGATAATTAAGGAATGGCTGAATCAAGTTTCAACTTCCTTCAAACAAGAGAATAACGGTGAAAGGTGACTGAATAAAGGAAGCATAGACTCGATATACAAAACTGGGACATCTCTGTGACACAGGAGGCATCGACAGAGATTCCATGGGAACTGGAAGCTTAACCGATCAGTGGAGATAAACTCAGATAAAACAAGTACATCTCCTAAAGTCAAACTATAAATCCAACAAATGGATGTGATATACAGTGCTCTGTTCAAAGGTGACACGACTCGACAGCTTCCAAAAGATAACATCTTTCCTTGTCTGGCTTTTTGGTTTTTTAAATTTTTTTTTTTTGTTGGACTTTTTCAAATATTTAAAAAGCTTGAAAAACAATAAAACTGCTTTATAGTTATTAACTAGGAGGAGACGAGTGTCATATGGAAAAACAAACTAGTTCCAAGTAGTGGAACATACCTATGCTCAATGCAAGGACACATGTGTAGGATAGTGACACTCGGGGAAAAGTCCCCTCACGGTAAAATAGGGAATCAAGCTGCAAAGGTGTTGAGGCCTGGAAATTCGCAGGCAACAACAACAAGGGATTCTCCCCAGTCAACGTTCCCAACTAGCCCGTGACTGTTTGGTGTAGGGAATCCATCCAGTTTGCAGTCCGGCTACCGTAGGTCAAGTAACAAAAATAAAAGGTTTTACCGGTTGCGTCCCAGTCCACCGTATATATTTTTGTATTTTTTGACTTAAAGTATGATATGCAAGTGCCTATTTAACATGCAGATTGATGTAGAATATGAGGAGCAGTCACAATGTGATGCGCAGGTTCTTACCTCTCGTCTTAAAATCTCTCGCATCTAAATCACACACATCAAGAAATTACAACTAACTACCTAACCTATCTCTAGGGAGCAAAATTATCATTCAGCAACACTTCGATCTTCTTGATCCTTTGTAGCAACACTTCGATCTTGTCGAGCCTTTGCAAAAGCACCTCGATCTTCTCGATCCTTTGCAGTAGCACTTCGATCTTCTTGATCCTTTGCAGTGGCACTTTGATCTTCTCGATCCTTTGTAGTAGCACTCCGATCTTCTTAATCCTTTGTAGCATCATTTTGATCTTCTTGATCCTTTGTAGTAGCGCTTAGATCTTCTCGATCCTTTGTAGCAGCACTTCGATATTCTCAATCCTTTGTGGTAGCACTTAGATCTTATCGATCCTTTGTAGCATCACTTCAGTCTTCTTGATCCTTTGTAGTGGCACTTTTATCTTCTTGATCCTTTGTAGTGGTACTTCGATATTCTCAATCCTTTTGCTGCAACACCTCGATCTTCTTGATCCTTTTAGACAACACTACATGTATTACACATGATATCTTTGTGGGATGACAAATCCCTATCACTTTAGGATATAGGTCCAAGGATGATGCAATCCTCATTAGCCTACTCCCCCTTAACGAGGAGGGTCAATAGTATCGACCATCTAGATCGTCCATAAATGAATGCAGAACCATATCATCTACAACTGAATGTAGATATCATCCGCAAATGAAAGCACGACCTATCGTCTACAACTAAATGCAAGACTCGACATAGACAATCCTCAACTTGTTAATGCTAGGAACACTCTGAGTGAGTGCTATACTATCGAATCTGCATATGAATGTAGGAACACTCTCCATGTGAGAGTATCATCTTCCACTCTAGATCTCATTTGCACGTGAATGCAGGACCTATCGTCTACAACTGAATGTGAGACTCAATGTAGAGCATCCTCATATTGTTAAATCTAGGACCACTCCCAAGAGAGTTTTATTCTATCAAATCTACAAATGAATGTAGTTACACTCTCCATGTGAGAGTATCATCTATAGGACCATCCTCAGCTATCAAGGACCACTCTCGAGAGCATAGTGTTATTGGCTACAAGACCATCCTCAAAAGAGGATACTATCATCCATAGGTGACTGTCGCACTTGGCCTCTTTCATACTAGAGAATCACTTCCATCCCATCATCAATGGCAACCTCATCATCACTCCCCCTTTCTAGGGATGATCCATATCATCAACCTACTCCCCCTTTGTTCAAGGAGGGTTCATATCTTCTAGATGTTATTCCTTTTTGAGGAGATTCTATATCTTCGAATTATTCCTCCTTTCTGAGGAGAGTCCATATCTTCTACATGTTCCTCCTTTCTGAAGAGAGTCCATATATTCATCATTCCTCCTTGTGAGGAAATTCTTTTTGGACTACACCAAGCTTGTCATGAATGTATTCAAACATTATTCGAGATAGAGGTTTGGTCATCACATTAACAAATTGTTCACCAGACATACTGGAGTTTTATAGCTCCCTTCTGTACCATATTCCTTATGTAAAAATATTGGATTTCTATGTGCTTTGATTTATCATGGAACACAAGATTCTATGTCATATTTATACATCTCTAGTTTTCATATAAAATAAATATGGTATCCAACTCCATGTCAAATAGGCCTGACATCAGTTTCTGAAGCCATGTCATTTCACAAATAGTGGAACAAGGTGCGATGTACTCTGCTTCAGTTGTGTTGAGAGAAACACTGGATTGTTTCTTACTAAACCATGAGATCGTGGAGGATCCTAGACAATAACATCCACTTGAGGAGCTCTTTATTTTTGTGGAACTTCCTTCCCAATCTGAATCTGTATATCCATACAATCTGTAGTCATGAACTCTATCATAATATAGTCCAAATTCTATCGTACCCTTTAGGTACCTTATCACATGCTTTGCATATTTCAGGTGAATCTGTCTAGGTTTAACTAGATACTGACTCAAGTTGTTCATTGTTGGATCAGGGCCCGCAGCTCCAGGAAAAGCTACTATGTCGGGACAAGAAATTCAAAAGAAACAGTACCTGAAGCGGCCGAGAAGAGAGAGCTCAACCACTGCACTTAAGGTAGTGAAAAAGAAAGGAGGGCTCAACTACCCTCATAAAGGAAAAGGAGCAATGGGCTGAGGTATTGAAGACAAAGGACGGAAGGGAGTGACCGAGGAAGTGGCACCCATACCCACGATTAGTGCCAGGAAGCGTGGAAGACTGCAGAGAGCTACAGTATGACCAGTAAGCGGCATTTCAAAGTACAAATAGGCCAACTGTCACAGTTAGGGTTTTTGGGTTACTGTTGGGAGAGGCCCATAGTTTTGTATCAGGGTGAGACCTTCCAACCACCTATTTAAGAATGTATTTTGTATTGTGAAAGCTTTGTCAGTTGGATAGTAGATAGACAATTAGCTAGTTGTTTAATCATATGTATTGTAAGATATTGAGAAAGAGTCGAGCTCTGGTTCTGTATTCAGTCTGTAGTTATCTTACTGTAACCAGTAGCCGACTCCTTGAGTATGAATGTAACAATCCGTAGGGATTGAGAGAGAGAGAGAAGAATATATTGTAAGAAGAAAGCAGAATAGCAAGAGAAGAGATCTAAGAGAGAAGGGCTCCAGCTGAGAATGCGGAGTTCCCCAGAAGATCTCGAGCTGCATAATAGGTTGCAGCGAAACTGTGTGTATTCTCTCCATATATAATATAAACACAGTTCCTGTGGATGTAGCTTCCTCCCTGGAAGCGAACCACGTAAAATACGTGTGTTGTGCGACTGTTTCATGTGATTGTGTTTACTTATTTGCTATCTGTTACTTGTTACATGAGCTTAGCTAATAGTTAATGAATATATGTATGCTATCCTTAAGTTTACAGTAATGTAGAAGGTTAAATGCAAGTTGGATGTGTTAAGTATTCTACATATAAGTTTATCAGTGCTTGATTCAAACCGTAACAGTTACAGTTTTAAGTGATTCTGGTATATTCAGTTTAGCAAGTTGAGCACAACAGATGTCAAGCATGTTAGACTGTAGAGGTTAAGTGAAGTGGTTTAACACCCTTGTGAATGTTAGCTGAGCTAGTATAAGAGAGAAGGAAATCCGTTGGACCTTGAGAGTTGGAGAGTCTTATTGAGTCTTACTATAGAAGCTATCGCAGCGCAGGAAGGTGATATCGCACTATCGAAGGAGCCGTGGTGTGGGATATCACAGGTAAAGAGTCAAGTAGAAGAGAAGGGTTGCACATTGTCAAGGAAGCCACGATGCGATAAGAGTCAGTCTCATAGAAGAGTCTGCTCGGGAGAGAGATACAACATTTATAGAGAGACTCAAATGGTTAAGTAGAGTAAGGAGAATGTAGGATGCTGTCAGAACCTGGTTGAGGATACATGAGTCTTCAGCCATCCCATCTAGGATCACTTCGGGTGAGACTTCAGGCCGTTGGTACATTACAGTAAACCCGGTTCTGCCCAGAGCAAACCAACATTCATAACAAAGCATATATTTGTCCTTGTATTCGTCAGATACATCAACGACCCAATAATCTATCTATACCAAGTCACATCCACTAACTCTAATGATTCATCATATAATAGCTTGAGGTTGGTATCCATGGGTGTGGCCATGGATTTACAATCCAACATATCAAATATTTTCAATATTTCCACTGCATACTTTCCCTTCCATAAAGATTCCTTCTAGGATTTGCCACACTTCCATCCTAAGGAAATAGTGCATCAATCCAATATCTTTCATATATAATTATTCATCTAACTTCTTCCTACAATTTGTAATATGTTTCTCATTTCATGTCAGAAATAGATCGTCCACATATAAAAATAGTATGGCAGGTTCATCATCCATAACCTTCATGTAAAGGTTAGGATCAACTTTACTTTTGGAAAAGCCCAAGCTTGTCAAGAATCTATCTATTCTTCCATACCAAGCTCTAAGAGCTTGCTTTAGTCCATACAGAGCCTTTTTCAACTTACTTACATGAGTCATTCTGTATTCAAATTCACATCCTTGCGGTTGTTCGATGTATACCTCTTTCTCAATCACACCATTTAGGAAGGTTGTCTTTACATCCATCTAGTGTAGATCCCACTTCATCATGGAAGAAAGTGCCATGAGGGTTCTGATGGAAGTGTACCTTTCTACTAGAGCAAATTTCTCTTCATAATCAATCCCTTCTTTTAGAGAGAATCCTATGGCCACAAATCTTGCCCTGTATTTTGCAATACTTCCATCAGCTGCATGTTTTATCTTGTAGATCCACTTTGAAGATACCACACTCTTGTTTTCTCATTTTGGGTGATATATCCCAAACATCATTTATCTATCATTGCTTCCACATATTCTTTCTTCTGTGCAGCTTCCTCGTAGTTGGTGGGTTCTTGATCTAAAAGGTCACACATCAAATATACATAACTGAAGAATGGATTTGATCTCTTGCTTGTTCTTGTGGATCCTTCTGGATCTCTATACTTCTATGCTTCTTGTATGATTTATCTTACCCAAATAGGTTTTCTCTTTTGAGAAATATCCATAGCAGGGGGTTCCCAAGGTCCCAACATATCATTATATTCTAATGCTACTATTTCATGAGAGGGTTTAGCTTCTACCTTTCTGGGAGGTACATCCTCTTCTTGTACTTCTTCAAGCTAACACCTTCTAGATTTCTTAAGATATGTTTTTTCAACAAATGTCACATCCCTACTAATCTCTATATGATGGAATATTGAAATGTATATCCTGAAGGCTTTGGAGACTTCATAATATCCAACAAATATTCCCTTCTTTCTGGAAGGATCCAACTCGGTTCTCTTATCTTTCGAAACATGAACATATACCGGACAACCAAATATCTTGAGATGGCTCACTTTAGGTTTCTTTCATGAATACATTTCTTCAGGAGTCTTGAATCCAAGAGCATTGTGAGATAATCTATTCTACACATACAAATTTGTTCTTGCTTCTTCAACCCATAGATGCATGGGAAGGCCTTGGTCATGAATCATTGTTTTCACTAGTTCCATAATGGTTCTATTCTTTCTTTCTGCAACACCATTCTACTGGGGATTGTAGGGACTGGTTAGTTCCCTCTTTATTCCAGCTTCTATGTAGAATGATTTAAATTATTTTGAAGTATATTCTCCACCATTATCGGATCTGAGTGTCTTGATTCTTCTTTCTGAATGGTTCTCTATCAAGGCTTTGAATTCCTTAAAATTCCCGAACACTTCACTCTTCCTCTTCAAGAAGTATATCCATGTATTTCTTGAATATTCATCAATAAATGCGACGTAATATTCATATCCACTTAAATATGTGGAGGGCATAGGACTACATACATCATAATGAATTAATTTCGACGTACCTTTAGAATTTGTTTCACTTTTCAGAAATGGATTCTTGATGTTCTTTCCTCTTGCACATCCTTTGCAAGTACCTTCATGTTCAATATTTAGATCTGGTAAACTTCTTACCACTTTTCTCACATAGGGTAATACTTTGTAGTTGATGTAAGCAATCCTTCTATTCCATAGTTCACTTGAGCTAGTGGTCTCATGGACAAGGGTTGTTTCTAGATGTCCCTCGAGTTTGTACAGTCCTCCTTCTTCTTCACCAATGACCATGACATCTTCAATTTTCCTTCCTTTGGTCCACATGAGTACTTGTCCATCTAGAAAATCAACTCTATATCCTTTATTATCTAGTTTGATATGGAAAGTAGGTTCTTTTTCAAACTTGATACATTTAGTAATTCCTTCATCTTCATGGAGGTTCTAGAGTCAATCTTGTAGCTTGATTCACCAATTCCTTTGATGGGATATTGATAGTCATCTCCTAATCATACTTTCTAAGGAGAGTTCTTTTATTCAAGTCTTGACAGTATTTGCTTCTTCCCTGTCATGTGATTTAAGTCACCACTATCAATAAGCCATGTATCTTCTCCAAGTGTTACAGACGTAGAGAGTGTAGAGAATAGTACATCTTCTTCTACATCTTCTTCTTTTTCTTGTCTCTTTCGAGGTATTTATTCTTCTTATTCATCCTCATCTTCAACTAGATGAGAATGATGTCTTTCGTTGTTTTTCTTCTTCAATGGACAGTCTCAGGCAAGGTGTCTTATCTTATGACAGTTATAAAATTGATATTTGAAGTAGTCTTTCATTTGATTTCTTTCCCTTTTCCTTTGAAACTTATTTGGAGGTATATACTCCTTGTGACTATCCTTCTTGAAGTTTAATTGTCTTCTTCTTCTGGTATGGGTGGCTAGATATTGATCATCTTCTTTAAGTAGAGATTCTCTATTAGCTACTTTAGCTTCCTCTTGGATGCAATCTTCCCATACAATCTGAAACTTCATACTTTCTTTTCTGGCACACATAGTCTATATGAATGAATCCCAAGGTCTAGTTAGACCATTAAGAGTACTCATGACTAGTTCATCTTCATCAAGGGATTCTCCAATAGCATCTAGTTGTTCCTTGAACTGGGAGACCCTTGTGAAGTAATATTGAATTGATTCTCCTTTACTCATCTTGCTGCTATTTAGTTGAGCTCTCAAATTCATATTTATGTTGATTTTGTCTTAGTGCTTGGGGCCATCCTATCCAGGAGGTCACTAAAATTGAAATTTCTTAAAATGAAAATCTGACCTTACTAGGAGATGCACTTGACTCGGGTGAGTTGATTGGTCCACTAGGTTTTTGGAAATCCCAAATCTTCACCCTTCAAAAATTTCTTGCTAGGTTTCAATTTCTGGAGATTTCTGGTTCTCATTTTCTGTAGTTTTCTAGTTTAGGGACAAACTAGCGTTTGTATTTATCGGAGATTCACCCACTCAAAAAATTCGATCTAGGGATCAATATATGCTCTCTAGGGAGGCACAAGTTTCAATGTAAGCAGATCTTAAAAATTCTAGTTTTTGCGGAAACCCTAAATTCTTATTGAAGGGAGAGGAGATAGAGTTTCACCTTGTGAAAGTTGTTCTATTTAGGCTAGCTCTGATACCATGTTAATATTTCATATTCTTAGCTAGATATCATTAATGTTTAATACAAATTCACAACAATATCATATGTAGAATCACTGAAAGAACCAAAATCATAATATTGACATATTTTTATCACATGTGAAACCCTCAAGGGGAAGAAAACCCAACAAAACTTCCTCTGTATAAGATGTATAAGATAAACCCCCCCAAAAGGTAATCCTCCTCCTTTCTATTATCTCTCTCTCTCCTATGTGCAATACACAAGTGTGAGTCTGTGTTCAAATGAGGAACATAGCTCCTCTATTTATACTCTTTTTGTCACTTGACATTTAACCTAACAAGTTGGCCCCACTAAACTGTTCGGGTCGGCTTCACCTAGGAAATCACAAAACAATATTATATTATATTCATTAGGGTGCTATTGAACCGACTTATAATGGAGGTTTTACCTCATGATTCTATGATGACCAATAACAATAGTAACATCCAAACGAAGGAATAAGACATATCCCTTGGGGTACATCAGTAAAATATCATCATCATCATCATCGTCATCATCATCTTCAAAGATATGAGATGCCTCTTTATTTTAAAGTTCTAACCTTGCAAGCTAAAATTTTAAAAATATATATTAAATAATAGTCCACCTTTTAAGAAGAAAGGCATAAAAAAAAGAAAACATCCAAACATTTAAAATTATATTATAAAATTTGTGAGATTATATTATATAATTTTAAGTCTTTAAAGATTTCCTTATTATATGGCATTCTTTTTAAAAGATGGACTATTATTTAATAAATATTTAAAAAAAGTTAGTTTATAAAATTTAAATTTTAAAAGAAAGAAAAATCTTATACCTTTTTCATGATTATATATATATGATGATGATGATGATGATGATGATTAACGTCCACTAATACCAACTTTATTCTATCAGACCTTAAGAAGGATACTACTTGGTTTACTTTAAAATCTTATTCCTATGCTAAAAAAGCTTGCCAACAAGCTTTCCAAGATCACTAGAGTTTTGGAAAGTTAGGAGGTTATAAAGGTTTGTATTATCGAAAATACTATGAAACTGAGATCTAATGTGGGTCTAAGTAATGCACTTTAAGGAAAAATGATTTTCATCCTCAACGCTCATAGACTCACACAGATGACAAACCCTTTCCGCCCATGGAGTTTTAGGAATAAACCAATGCCCTATTTCACTATGGAGTTCATGAGAGTTCATTCTAATATTGGCTATTTTAATTTTCTTCTGTGAGCTATTTACTACTGAGAGATACTTTTGATCTTCCAAGTTAGGATTAATGACCTCCTTATAGTATCCTAATTTTCTCTTAACCGCTAAATTTTCCTCACACCATAATTTCTCTTTAAACATAAAAGTAATAATATTTTTGACATTATTAATGTTCTACAAAATTTAATTTTCATTAATTCCCCAATGGCTTAACCAAGCCATGGTATCCTTATGAACAACACTGTTTGAGGCGTAGCTGGTTTTGAATTGAGTTTAAATCAATTTTAGGAATTCTCTCGTTTCCCATATTATTTATCTTATGCTTGTAAATCAAGTACCTAGTCATAGCCATGCTCTTGATGGGGGAAAAATCCACTTCTATGAGGAGAATAAGATAAGGCATATTTGTTTTTATTTTGAGTTTATAAGTTATAAACCACTTATATATTTTCTCAATGTTCCTCCAAGATTCTCTAGAAATAATGCACTCCCATACTTCACAACCATAAAAGATAACAAGGATGACAAGAGTTTCAAAGAGGAACTTCTTTTTATGCCACATGACTAGATTGGATGATTTATAGTTATTTTCAAGACCAAAATAATCTTTCCACCCTCCATTAATCATTTTCTCAATGATATAGTTCCAATTCAACTTGTGATGAATATCAAATCCAAGATACTTGTAAGAAGCCACTTCCTATAGATTTATATTAGTATTAACGGTTATCAGATGTGTGAGACCAGCATAGCAATGAAACACTCCTTATGCTGAACATCTCTCATTTTGGAGTTGACTCGGGCCACCAACGTCTTAAACCATTGATCAAAATTCCAAACAGCTTCATTGGGGAACTACTTGATCTCCTTGAGTTCTGTAATATACTGGGCCTCAGATTTGGGTTTCTTAAATTCGTCGAATATCCCTTCCCGGATCTAATTTAGTGTTTCTACCGTGATCCCCTGAGGAAACTTCATGAATCTTATGTACCATTCAAGCGCACAACCCCTGAGGGTGGTCGCCAACTAGATTTTCTTAATATTATCATCCACAATATGTTTGGCAATCCAGACTACTTCACACAAGAACCAGTACTTCTCTAGTTCATCCGTCTCGTTTCCATGGAATATTGGTAGCTTCATCTCGTCACCTGCCATTCTGGGCCTTCTTCCTCCAAATGGTGTTCTACTACTAGACTGTTGCTGGCACGTCAGACAAGTCGATGTAGAATGTTCTTTTCTACCTATTGGTGGAGTAGTGCATGGAGGTGTGGACACATTAATGCTGGGGTTTGATCTTACTACTGCCCTAGGTGTAGCCTCGGTCTGGTCATCCTCGTTGCCACTATAGGTTCACTTTGTCCCTTGTGGTTGTTCTTTGTGGCCTTGTGTTTCGATCACAGAAGGACCTTCCCCTATCGTCTTCCTCTTCTCTTGTTGAAACCTTCCTCCTCCCCTCATACAACCACTTGTTTCCTTGGTGACCCTCACAATCTCATCATAAATCATACCCATCTACCCCTTATCTTTCCATTTGCTACCCCCCTTTCATCACAATGTCCACGGCCTCTGCACACCAGAGTTCCACTACTCAAGGTGCATTTTGAGAATACCCTTCTCACAGACAAGCATCTTAATAGATAATTGTAGAGACAACAAAAACCTAACTCGTGGTTTGTTGAATAACTCCCTTTCCACTTAATTGTATGAATTATTGGTATCAACTACAAATTCAATGATGTATCCTTCAAGAATACTATCCAACCATACTTGAACAGCTCGCAATGCTTTGTTGTCAATTTCTTGCAATTCCTGGATCATTTCAAGGGTCCAAGATGTTGGCTCCCCTCCTTGATGGTTATTATTCTTATAAGTGCACCACGCTAGCCACTCATACAGTATAATAGGAAATTCATAGAAGAACCATTCGTGGGCACCGTTGTGGATATATATGGCCAACCAATCATTTGTCGACAGCTTCAGATTCCAATTCTTTGCTTCAACAAACTCTCGTAGCTTTAGGTCGAACCAATCTTCAATCCTCGGTTTAGTTGGATGCCACAACATATCCTCCCTTCAGTTGCAATGAGGTCCCGACAATGGAACCATTTGTTGGCAAAAACCCACCAACAAAGCCTCGTCAACAGGGGTTCTCACTCTGTTGATTCCCAACGAGCACAATCTCCTTGAGCACTAGCCAAGATAGGTTTGACACTTCTTGGTAACACCTGCAGAGCAGTTGAAGTCTCACCCAAGATGTCGAGGGAGAGCTATTGGAACCAATTTTTCGACAGTAAGAAGGAAGGACAGGGCATCAACGACTCAACAACATAATCATTAGATTCTTCAGAGATAGTTAATTAGTATTGCGACATTCATCATAGATCTATCAACATAACTAACATATACGTAATGAATCAAATCATTCACTTATTCATCACAGTAGTGTCATTCATTCATACAATAGATTCAGTAAAAATCCATCATTGACATCGCAACACATAAAGACAGGAAAGAAATAAGAGACACGATCAATTTAGGGAAACATTCATCATATCATATTACTTTTGTGCAACATATCCAAATCATACAGTACTTCTCCAGAGTGGGAGACTAATCACAACCCAAGATTCAAGAGCTGGTCAACACAAATAGAGCCAAAATTCCTCAAGAACAAAATAAAGCAACAAAATCACAATCAGATCACAAAATAGATTGATTGATTGATCTTCCACCTCAATGATCCTCATTTATAATTGCAATTCTAACTCTATATATAGGCTTGTGCCTTTACATCCAAGGTCCACTTCTAACTAACTTCTAACAAACTAGTGACCTATATCCACAAAATGTGGTCAATTGGTACAAAATTGCATAACAAATTCCAAAATGGTTATTCTCCCACCTATCACGCTGATTTGGTCATGTGCAGTGTTGCGTGAGCTTGCGCAGCCTCCGCGGTGCTGTGCAACTCACTTACCCAAAACCACTACTAGCAATGGTTCTTTATATATGTCTAATAAAATCAATCTCTTTCTGTTCTCATGCTCTTTGGTTTTATTCTCTATCTACTCCTACTGATCCGCACACAACCTGGATCAACTCTTCTACTTTCCTAGTTTTTTGCGCACATAGCTGCAAGATCCATGGCTCAACACCCATTTAGTTCTACTAGACTTTTCCTTGAATCTTCTTCTTCTAATGTGTAACTTCCTAGAAAGTCTAATAAAAGCACACTGAATGACCACCGAACCCTTATACAGAGTGGGTTCCTCCTATTTATAATATCTACAAGCCCACACAGGTTCAACTGAGTATAGTTTAGTTATTACGGACTCAACAACTGCAAAATGTCTCTGTTACATAAATGTCAGCCCATACCTAGAAGCGAGAATCCTGCAATGCATTAACCACAGCCTTAACTAGTCACAAAAACATCTTTAAGCTTGTCTATACTGGTCATAAATAGGTGCAAAACTGTCCTTCATCTTCTATTGGTTCATCCTTCTGTAATCTTCCTTGAGTTTCACATGTCCAACTTTAACTTCTCTACCTGCCTCTTCTGCTAACTCCGAATGTGCCTTCCTCGTCACAACATTCTTGTCACAACTTCTTTCCATCCTTATCCAACCTTCCCTTCGTCGCATGCATGTTTTTCCTTCTTGCATTGGTTCCTTCATTTTCTTCTTGACCCGTTTTTACCCTATCACGCACACACTTTTCCTCCTTTGCTTGCACGATTGATTTATCCTTGTATATTATCCTTCTTTTCCTAGCTTTTTCCCTGGCCCAAAAACCAAGTATGAATTCTGGAAACTATCAAACACTTATATCAGATATGAAAGAAAACATAATGGAAATATTAACAAGAAGGACATGTACATAAAGGAGAGAAATCACAAACTATAACTGAGAAATATACATGAATCTTTGCATTCAAATACCAGCATTCAACTCTGCAACTTTTATTGAAGACAGATCTCAAAATTACATAACGCAAAAGTCTCATGGGTTTCAACCCTTTCTTCTCCTATTGAGGGTATACTTATAGTGTCTTAGACCCCTGAGACCAACCTCGAAATAGGGCCAAAACTAGTTACAATTTGAGAAACAAACTTCCAACAAACTCTAACGTGGCACATTTTCCATGATTTACATAAAACATAAAATATGGGGGTAACACGCATGCTGGATTTAAATAGTGATGCATCCTTTGGATTCTGGCTCGCTTGATCATTCTACAACTATCTCTTTGATCCTTCTGTCTTCATTGGTGCACCATATATTTACTTTTCCCATAATTTTCAATTATCTTCCATTGATCCATAGCTGGAAGATCCAGATTGATCATCTCCTTAGGCAATACCCTGAGCTCCACGTTTTCTGAAAAAGAGAAATCTGGCAATTTGGTACACTTAGCCTTGAATTCGAATATCATGTCGATATCTCCATCCAATTTATTATTATAATTTCATCATTAAGCTAGCATTATATTAGGATATTTACTGAGAGAATAACAAGCACATCAATCTAACACAAGAGACAATGAACACAGTGTTTATCCTTGGGGAAACCATAAATGGAAAAACCTTGCAACTTTCTCAGAGATAGAATCAACACCAAAACAATAAAAGACCCAAAATAGTAAGTGATCTCCCAACAACAGTAATATTCTTCTTGTCTAGCCCCAGTAACTTCTCCTTCCTCAACTATGCGCTACACTTGAGTGTGTATGACTTGTGTGATAAATATAGATCCCAGATCTCTATTTATACTAATCCCAGCATGACTAAAACCCTACTAGGGCTGACCTCTAGTTGGAGAGTCTAATATCCCTAGTGCCTCGGAACTACGGGGACTTTAACCCTTACACAATCGGAGGGTTACCCACTATGACTTGACATGACTTATTTACATTATTGATTCTCTCGATTGGAACATTGGGGCATGACAACATGACTCAATTATATTATAGATAAATCCCGGATAAACATTGGGTTACAATACATAAGATACATAGATGAATACATTCTAAAGTTACAAATACATCAACACTTCCTCTTAACTAGGAAGGTATTCTTTTGACACAATTTTCAGCACTGGTCTTCTTCTCTGTATCAACTGGATCATCTCGTCATCTGCATCTCAGGTCTTCTGAGTCATTAAGTCATCTTCGTCTTCAAGTCATCTTCATCTTCAAGTCATCTTCATCTTCAAGCCATCTTCATCTTCAAGCCATATTCTAGTCATCGGATCTGGATCATCATGGACATCATCACTGGATCTGGATCATCACCCGATCTAGATCATCATGAGGCATCATCACTGGATCTGGATCATCACTGGATCTGGATCATCACTCGATCTGGATCATCATCACTTGATCTGGATCATCACTGGGCATTATCACAGGTGTTATCTCTAGATTCTTCTCGTCATCATAACCTATATAGAGCTAGTCCTTTTTCATACTAGATGTATCATCTCAAAGCTAGTCCTTTTTCATACCAGATGAGGCAGCTACTCAGAGCTAGTCCTTTTTCATACTAGATGAGCCTTCCCAGAGCTAGTCCTTTTTCATACTAGGTAGGGTGTCGCAGAGCTAGTCCTTTTTCATACCAGATGAGGCATCACAGAGCTGGTCCTTTTTCATACCAGATGTGGTAGCTACTTAGAGCTAGTCCTTTTTCATACTAGATGAGCCTTCCCAGAGCTAGTCCTTTTTCATACTAGGTAGGGCATCACAGAGCTGGTCCTTTTTCATACAAGATGAGGCATCACAGAGCTGGTCCTTTTTCATACCAGATGTGGTAGCTACTCAGAGCTAGTCCTTTTTCATACTAGATGAGCCTTCCCATAGCTATTCCTTTTTCATACTAGGTAGGGCATCACAGAGCTGGTCCTTTTTCATACTAGATGAGGCATCACAGAGCTGGTCCTTTTTCATACCAGATGTCGCAGCTACTCAGAGCTAGTCCTTTTTCATACTAGATGAGTCTCCACATAGCCAAACATTTTTCATGCTAGATGTGTGATCTACATAGAGCTAGTCCTTTTTCATACTAGATGTGTCTTCACAGAGCTAGCCCTTTTTCATGTTGGATGTGGCATCCACATATACCTGACAATGGAAGGAACCAATCCTCTCACCATGTCACAGCCCTTACATCCAACCATGGAAGGAACCAATCCTCTTACCATGTCGGAATGGCACTACACTTACATCTGATCGTGGAAGGAACCAATCCTCTCACCATGTCAGAATGGCATAGCATGGACACATCACTTCCTTTTGGGAGGAACCTCAATCTGGAGAACACCAAGCTTCTCCCTGAAGTACTCAAACTTCACCTTAGCCAATGGCTCAGTCAACACATCAGCTATCTATTCGTTCATCGCAACATGTTGGAGCTTCACTGCTCCTCTATGCACCATATCCCTGATATAGTGATACTTGATCTAAACATGCTTTGACTTGTCATGGAATACTGGATTCTTGGACAACTTTACACAGCTCTGGTTGTCACAGTATATACAAGTAGCATCTAACTAGAGATCAAACAAATCAGATAGTAGCTTCCTCAACCATACTGCCTCACAACTAGCTGAATAGGCTGCAACATACTCTACTTCAGTTGTACTCAGTGCCACACAGGATTGCTTCCTGCTAAACCATGAGATCACACCTGATCCCATACTGAAGAAACACCCTGAAGTGCTCTTCCTATCGATGGCATTAACTACCCAATCTGAATTGACATAACCTTCTAGGTTAATCTTTTGATCAGCCTTATACTTGATCCCATAATCAATCGTACCCTTCAGGTACCTTAGAATGTGCTTTGCAGTAGTCAAGTGAACATGTCTCGAATCTGTCAAGTATTGGCTCAAGGTGTTCATAGCAAAGAAAATATATGTTCTCATGTTCGTTAGGTACATCAAGGACCCAATCATCTGACGATACATCGTGACATCAACTGTCTCTGATGAAGCATCACCCAATAGCTTCAGGTTTGATGCCATAGGTGTGGTCAATTCCTTGCAGTCCATCATCCCAAATCTCTTCAAGATCTCTACTGCATACTTTCCTTGTCCAAGAAAGATTCCATCTATAGTCTGCCACACCTCCATACCTAGGAAATAGTGCATCATTCCCAAGTCCTTCATCTCGAACTCAACAGCAAGATTTCTCTTCGTATCAGCAATCAACCCATTCATACCTGTCACAAACAGATCATCTACATATAGTAGAAGTATCACCGGGTTTCCACCTTCCACCTTGTAGTAAAGTTTGGAATCTACTTTACTCTTGGTAAAGCCCAAACCAGATAGAAAGCTGTCAATTCTTCCGTACCATGTCCTGGGTGCCTGTTTCAGACCGTACAGGGCTTTCTTCAATCTACACACATGAGACTCCCTGTCATGTGTCTCAAAACCGAGTGGCTGTTCTACATAGACTTCCTCTTCTACTACACCATTCAAGAAAGTAGTCTTGACATCCATTTGGTGTATCTTCCATTTCATTACTGCAGCCAGAGCAAGTACCGATCTGATGGAAGCATATCTGGCTACAGGTGCAAAGGTTTCTTCATAGTATATTCCTTCTTTTTGGGAGAAACCCCGAGCCACAAATCTTGCCTTATACTTTTCAATGCTACCATCTATAGCATGTTTGATCTTGTAGATCCATTTGGAAGTTACTACTGACTTCCCTTCTGGTCTTGGGACAACATCCCAAACATCATTCTTCATGATCGATTGATACTCTTCGATCATTGCATCCTTCCATTCTTTCTGATATGCCGCTTCTTAATACTTGGAAGGTTCTTTATCAATGAAGTCACATAGTAGAGCTACATAACTGGAACATGATTTGGTCCTTTTTCTTTCTCTGAGATTCTCTTTTGGAACCCCAAATCTTTCCGCACCTTGGATAATCTCTTGTACCCAAGCAGGTTTCCTCTTATGAGGATTCTTCTCCTATGGTGGATCTACAGGTCTTTTTGGTTCTTCAAATTCTCGATCTTCTTCTTGAGTTTCTTCGTTCATGACTGTATCATGAATTCTAGGAGATTCTGCTTCTTCAGGTACTTCAGCAGGTTTCTTTTTGGATTTCATGTAGGCTGAATCTTCATCAAATGTTACATCCCTACTGACATCAATCTTTTTGAATCCTGGGAAGTATATTCTGTGAGCCTTCGAGCTTTCAGAGTATCCCACAAAGATACCCTTCTTTCCTGAAGGATCTAATTTTGTTCTCTTCTCTTTTGGAATGTGTATGTACACAGGATAGCCGAATATTCTGAGATGGCTGACTTCTGGTTTCTTGCTGGAGAAGACTTCTTCAGGAGTTTTGTTCTTGAGTACTCTGTGTGGAGTACGGTTCTATACATACATTGTTCTTCTGGTTTCTTCTGCCTAAAGGTGCATAGGAAGATCTTGATCATGAAGCATAGCTCTTGCAGCTTCCATGATAGTTCTATTCTTCCTCTCTGCAACCCCATTTTGTTGTGGATTGTAAGGAGTAGACAACTCCCTCTTAATCCTTGAGTCCTTACATAATTCCTTGAATTCATTTGAAGTGAATTCTTCACCGTTGTCTAATCAAAAGGTCTTGATCTTCTTTTCAGTATGGTTCTTGATCAAAGCTTTGAATTCCTTGAACTTGCTAAACACTTCATCTTTATTCTTCACGAAGTAAATCCATGTCTTCCTAGAAAAGTCATCAATAAAAGAAACATAGTACACATACCCGCTTAGTGAGTTTGATGACATTGGTCCACACACATCGGAGTCGATGATTTCCAAGATTCCTTTTTCTTTACTTTCGCTACTTGGAAATGTCTTCTTTGTATTCTTTCCTTTCGCACATCCCTTGTAGACCCCTTCATGTTTTTCTTGTATTTCTAGAAGACCTTCAACAGCTTTGCTTGCAAGTGGTAGTGCTCTGTAATGCACATGTGCAAGCCTTCTATGCCATAGTTCATTTGGTTCTACTGTGCCATGAACCAAAGCTTGATTTGGTTGGCCCTTCAACTTTTATAAGCCTTCGTCTTGTTCTCCGATCACAATTGCATCATAAAAAGTCTTTCATTTTGGCCACATGAGAACTTAGCCATCTACAAAAGCAACCCTCATTCCTTTTGCATCCAATGCAGATATGGAGAGGAGGTTCTTCTTTAGACCTGGAACAAATAACACATTCTTCATCTTCAACGACTTTCCAGAGTCTAGTTTATAGAAGGATTCACCACTACCTTTTATTGGATACTGGTAGTCATCCCCAAGTTTCACCTTGTGAGGTGACTCATGTTCAGATAGCTTTAGAAATGATTCTTTGAATCCCATCATATTCTTGGAAGCACCACTGTCTATAAGCCAATCATTGCTTCCATGTGAAACAGTTCCCGTGAGAGTGAAGATCAGTACATATTCATCCTCACTTGAAGAGTCATCACTTTCTTGTCTGATTCTCTTTGAAGAAGGTTCATCATCCTCTGCATCATCGGCATGATGTCTTCTCTTGTTTCCCTTCTTCCTTAGATTTCTTTTGTTAGGGAAAAATTTGGATATGTGACCTTTTTCATCACATGTGTAACATCTAATGGTACTTAGATATTTTCTAGAGTGTGAGGTCTTACCTTTGGAGTGATAATTGTTCCTCCTATTTTTCTTGGAGTGAACTGTGAGAGCTTGATCTTCACTACCCATCTTCTCTTCTCGAGATGCTATCCTAGCTTCTTCTTGAGAGAATTCTTCCCATAGCCTGCTGAACTTGAATAACTTCTTTCTAGCACAGATTCCTTGAATGAAAGAGTCCCGTGATCTAGGGAGACCATTCAAGGTGGTCATCACAATCTCTACATTTTCCACTTCTTCATCTACTACTTCTAGCTGCTCTTTGATCTGAGAGACCCTTGTAAAGTAAGACTAAATAGTCTCAGCATTCTGGATCTTCACATTCTTCAATTGGTTTCTCAAGGTCATCTTCCTGTTAATGTTCTTCCCTTCAAACAATTTGGTTAGGGCATCAAACATAGCTTTAGGTGTCTTAAGGGAGGATACCTGTGGTATGAGATGATCCTTAATAGAATCAGCAATGATTCTCTTTACCATAACCATCTTCTTCTTATGCAAGGCCTTAGCCTCATATCCCTCTGGGACTGGAACCTCCTCATTGATATAGGAGTCTAATTCATTCTCTTCCAGGACCAAGGAGATCCTATACTTCCAAGCTCGGAAGTTATCATCTCCCTCAAGCTTTTCATCAAGCTTGGTATGATGAGACATCTTCAATTGAGAACCTCAAATGGAAATACAAAAGATTTAGATCTTATCAGGTTCAAGATGTCGGATCTGAAACTTGAGCTGAAATCCTGCAGAGCTGGTTTAGGAGCAAATTTGGGTTTTGCTTTTTTGGAGTTATGTCCTTTCAAATGCCTTGAAATTTTTCCCTAACTTCGATTTTGGGGAGGAGATCAATCCAGGCATGGGCTCACTGAAAAATTCCTCTTCTGTGAAAAGCCCTAATTTTCGACAGCAGTGATAGGTCCAAAACTGAAAAACCTCAGAATTGGATTTTGCTTCGACAAAAAGATGCGTCCTAAGGAGGAGAGTTATTCCACCTTACTTTAGCTGAAAATCTATGGAGGAAGATCCACAAACTAGGAATCCCTAGTTTCCCGTAGCTACACAGTGTCTTCTTCTCAGGTTAGCTCTGATACCATGTTAGAATTTCATCATTAAGCTAGCATTATATTAGGATATTTACTGAGAGAATAACAAGCACAACAATCAAACACAAGAGACAATGAACATAGTGTTTATCCTCGGGGAAACCATAAATGGAAAAACCCCGCAACTTCGTTAGAGATAGAATCAGCACCAAAACAGTAAAAGCCCCAAAACAGTAAGTGATCTCCCAACAGTAGTAATCTTCTTCTTGTCTAGCCCCAGTAACTTCTCCTTCCTCAACTATGCGCTACACTTGAGTGTGTATGGCTTGTGTGATAAATAGAGATCACAAATCTCTATTTATACTAATCCCAGCATGACTAAAACCCTACTAGGGCCGACCTCTACTTGGAGATTCTAATAACCCTAGTGCCCCGAAACTGCGGGGACTTTAACCCTTACACAATCGGAGGGTTACCCACTATGACTTGACATGAATTATTTACATTATTGATTCTCCCGATTGGAACATCGGGGCATGACAACATGAATCAATTATATTATAGATACATCCCGAATAAACATCGGGTTACAATACATAAGATACATAGATGAATACATTCCAAAGTTACAAATACATCAACATTTATCAATCACTGCTTTTCCAGACAAAGATTACTGTTGCATATCATCAAACTCCATGTGATCTAATATGCAACTGAGTAATATGTCATTATACTCCTTCTGAGACAACATTCTTCCTTTCTCTTCCCAAAATAAAGGAAGTCCTCTTTTGAACAAAGGGTTAAACAATTTGTTGGGTAAAAACATTAAATAATTTAAAATAGAATTCCAATGATTTAATTGTCAACCCAAAGCGAGAATAAACTTGTGAGGCATAGACAAAATATATGCAGGGGCAGAGTTTCGTTGAACCTAATCTAATATTCTAAATGACTGAAAGTGAAAATATATACAACTGAAATTAAATTAAACTTGCAAAAGCAGAAATGACATGAACGAAAATCTAATCTAGAAAAGCAGGAAATTGCAAAAAATAAATCTAATCTATGAAAGCATAAAATTGCATAAGCGTAAACCGATATAAAGCAAATCAACATTAACTTGTGAGCTCACATAAAATCAATACTATCAATTCATAAACAAACATAACTAAAAATCTACACTAACAGTTCATAAGAAAGAAATACTTAAAATCTATATTAACATAAAAGAGTCAAGGTATGTGCATGAAGCATCATCTCCACTACATAATAATTAGAAATCCTATTCTATGATTAACTCTCAACTATTCTCTACTTCAAACCACTAGAGATATCTCTAACCAAAATGAGGAGAGAGCCCTCCTATTTATACATGAATTCAATATAAGTGATCATAATTACAGATCCACTATTCTCTCAACCTATCCCTTAAAGTTCTCAACAAATAGACAAATCATCCCCCCAAATCCTCAACAAATACACAACTCATCCCTTTAAATCCTCAACCAAATATTGGATGGGATATTCTCTCCACATGTCCATGATCTTCTCCTTCAAGTTAGATCATATCTAGAAGATGAAATTCGAATTTGAGGCTAGGTGGCCACTTTTGAGCTTGCTAAAGTTTTCAAATACACCTGTACACATCACCAAACTCACCCAACTTTAAAGTATAATGAAAATATGTTATTTTTCTCAATAATTAACCATAAATTCACTCAAAATACTAAAAAATAAATTATTTGGAAAATAGTAATGTAAACCCATATTTATTATGAAAGTGATGAATGTTAATGGTTTTATGGAAGGATATAATGGAATAAGGTGATAAATAGTATGTGAAATGATGAATAAAATGTGGTCTTTTTGCGGCTCAACATACCCCCCAACTTGATTGTTTGCATGTCATCACGCAGCTATGCATTGATTCATTTAAAACTTTTGACTTGTAGCTGAGGCTTTACATGATGATGGCATGTAACAGTAAATCATTCCATGATTTTGAAATGCATGAGTGGCAGCAATCTTTCTTTTTCTCTTTTTTTTTATATATTTTTGTGGTTGGTTCTTGTGTGACAACCATAACAAATGTTTGTTCTTGTGTTAACAACATTTGCTTGTTTTATTTGTATTTTTGTTGCAATACATAAGCTTTTAAAAGTATACATGCATTAGAAATGATGAGCCATCAATGTATAGTAAAAATCCTTTTTATAGTTATGACTCATGCCAATATACATAGCATAGTTTGGGACAGACATGTTGATTAAGGGTAAATGAGATGATGAATGTGTAAAATGATAATGAATAGTCCCCCCCCCCCCCCCCTTAAGATGTATTAGGTTTATGAAAAGTGAGAAAGTGAATGTAGTGAGGGAATTTTCCAAATTTATTCATTTTCTAGCATTTAACAAATTACATGGTTAAATATTAGAAAACAACATACCTCCACTTACCCAAAAAGCTAATGAACTATACAAGATGAATGTGGCTAATACTACTGCTAGATGTGAAGGATTTGAACTGCTGCTTGGTTGAATGAAGTAGAAGATGATAGATGAAAGTATAATTGTAGTAGTCTCATATGGCTAGAAGTATGTTGCTGTAAAAATGCTGATGATGTCATGAAAAGTATATAGTGTTCACCTGCTACAAAACCTGATGGTACGATTCTTACCATGCGAATAAATGTGTCGATGTCGAACATGGAAAGAAGTCATTGGATTACCGCCCAATGATGAATGTCGTTAACCAATGCTAGAAAATCTCACCATTGATGTCAATGAGTGCCAAGGTACCTAAGTACATCGTGAAAAGTGCGAATAAATGAGTTGATGTCGAGCCACTTGTAGGATCTAATGATCAAGGGACATTGATGTATTCCCATGACTGTTAGCGAGAGAACTTGCCATTAAGGCATGCAAGCCTCAAGGTACTAAAATGAACTCTAGTCTCTATCCCAGATAATGTGCTGAGGTCAATGGCGAAAGAGTTGAAAGGTGGGCCTTAAGGAATCCCACATCAATCAACACGATTTGTACATAATGAGTGGTAGGAATTTAGATAAAAGATCTCATGGTCAAACAGTTTTTATGGCAAGGATAAAAAAGCAATGTAGTCATGGAAAGGAAGCTAAATGGTTTTATTCAAAAGGTAAAAGATAAATGGAAAATGAGGAAAGTATGTGCGACTTAGAAAAAGTATATAGGTGGGAAGTCATGATATATAAGGAAGAAAAAATGTAGACTCTGACATGGATGACAAACAAGATTGGAAGGAAAAATGGTAAGTAATCATGACATGGAATAACTGATTTCTGAAAGGATTCTTTGTTGCAGCAAATGTCATGACATACATAGGGGAAAACTCAACTTCTTCAAGCTTTAACTGAAATATTTTTTCTGAAAATTTTCTGCAATTCCAGAAATTATTTCTACATGCTATTTGTCTGTCTTTAAATCTACAAAAGAGGTTAGTATTCTTCTTCAACAAACTTGTGAGAGCATTGAAAATACAGAAAAATATGTGTTTAATAACCCAGGTCAAAGAAAATAAATGAAATGCTTTTATACCTGAAAATGATGACACTTCTTGTCAAAACCTGTTTCTGAGTGACTTATGAAAAAAAATTAGCGCAACGATCATAAAATTCATTTATAATTTTAATTTTATGATTTTATTTGTTACCTAATGTTTTTATTTATTTATTTATATGTTTTTAGTTTTTAATTTTTATTTAATTTTTAAATTTTTAAAAGTGTTATATGTATAGGTTTATTTTAATTGTGGTAAACTTCTTTAAATTTTATTATGCGAATGTGCTTTTTTCTAAAATTTTTAATTGTTTTGCAATAAAAGAAAAAGAAAGATAAAACAAAAAGAAATACATTGAACCAAAAACCAGAGATTTTACATCCTCCTTTTTCAACAATGAATGCATCCTTATGTAAAGATTGCGCAATAGGGAGAGAGGGTCGACCCTTTTAGTGGTCAATCCCTCTAAAAACATACTATCTTAATGATCTAGAACAAGCGATTTTATGATAAATTTGGCAGCTCGAAAAACATACCTACCTCCCCCAAAGTAAAGATGTGCGAGGTCTCACTATGCAAAAATAAAAATAAGAAGAAGGCTTAGCTGCGATAACAGCGACCTTCGATTTCAAAACAAACTTCCATTTAGAATTTTTGTATCGGACTTCAAGATTGTCAATTTTTTTCTGAAAAACATCATGAGAAAATGGTAAAGGCTTAAGGACGAGAAGATGGACAAGTGAACATTCAATCATCCCTACCATGTTTTATTTATTCTTGTGCGACTTGGAAAGATAAATGCATATGCAACTGAGAGTCGAGGTTCATCATCTAAATCTACACCGAGTTTGTAAAAAACGCTCTACTATTCCATTAATACATCAAGGAAGATACTTCCATTATTATCTTGAAAAATGACCTTAAGTGGATTGAATGGATAATCCGAAGAAAAATGAACTGTCACCCTTTTTTTGAATAAAGCATCAATCCTCTAATCTCATGCTTAAAGCTTCAACAAATCCCCTTAAATATATCTTAGTAATGCTCATCATATTATTGTCGTAAATAAAATATTGATCCTCGAGCTTTTAAAAATCAATTGAAATATCACTTTATGAATTTATTACTATACAATAATCTAAATATAGTTATCAATTGATTTTTTTCTAATAATGAACTGTTACATATTTATCCTTGCACAAATAAACTATGCTTTATATTGTCCCATAAAATCAATGTCGCACCATAAAACAATCCTCCTTTTGATTGAAGGTGTAAACCAATTTAACCCCGTCATGTTTTTATTTTGTAATATTATTAAAATGTAGCAATTTTAATATTATTTAGTAATATTTTAATGTAAAAGTTGTATATAGTTCAAAATTAAAGTCTAAAATAATTATGGAACATTTGAAACTTGCAAATGTATTATTTATGCATATATCAAGTAATACATACTAAATAAAAGGTGATTACAACCTAGCACCTAACTTTTTGTAAGTATAATATTAACATGACTTTGTGTAATAATGTTCCCATATTTATATATGGAAATACTTTTTTTATTTACATAGAAATTGATTTCTTAAAATTTCATATAATTGTAGAAATCCATTTTAGTTGTTTATCACTAATATCACTATTGCCCAATGCTTTACCCGCGTTTTTCTATATTTAATGGGATTTCTAAACGCATAATGTGCAATATATTGAGAACTATCTATAAAGTATATTCTGCTGAATGCAATAGTACAAGCCAAAAATTGGGCTTAGAAGCCGGATTGCAGAAATTTTAAATTTAATGGAAATTTATTTTATATGCAAGATTATAACACCATATGTCTTAGAGAATAATGGCTGGGAGAAACACCAATGGAGATGGGATTGAATAACTACAAAAATCCTTAGGTGCACCGATATGTACAGTTCATAATTAGCTCCATGATTTTGGATTTGATGTAATATTTTAAACAAAGTTTGATAAGAAATAATTAGATAATAAATAATAAGTGGAAAAAAAATACTTAGATAAACAATAATGTATTGTTACTAATTTAAATGCAATTTTGATAAAGACTGCATCATCAAATCTTTATAAGATGGTAAATCGGAAAAGTTCAAATTTATAAAATAATTTAAGCTCTGGTTTTATTTTATATAAAGATCACCATTAATGAAAGAGTATAAAGATAAATTCTAAGATCTATAAATTCCATATCCAAATTATTAACAAAATGAAATAAACGATTCAATATAATGGATACTAGGCATGACCAAAAACAAAGAATTGTATCAAACCAACACACTATCAACGTGGCTTAACCACCACACGATATTTCATGGTTTTCTAGCCTTTTAAACAATAGTTCAAACTTTTTCTTTTGATATCGTTTGAGATCTTTTACATTAAATGTTGGCAGAATTTCAATGTCCACATCACTATTTATTTAACTACACGTTTGGACACCAAATAATTTGAGCCTCCGCGACGACAATAATACAATCAATGTTGTGAACTTGCATAGTGATACCCTTGATTTCTTCACGATTTCTTTCTCATTGCAGTTTGAACTCAGAACCGTGTCACGAGTTAATTAAGCGTGGTTATCATTGATATGAGAGTAACAAATTAGACAGAGATGGTGTGTTTGTCTTTTTATTATTTTTTATTTTTTTGGATAAAAGAAAATATATATGAATCGGTTATGGATATTAATATAGATCTCTTTCTACTGCACTCAACTCTTTCTACGACGCTCTCAAGGAAGAGTCCAACGGAAGTTGCATAAGGTATCTTTAATAGAATGAAACACTGGCTAAGATTATGGCGTATGAATTTGTAGAAGTAGTGAACGATAATGACACCAACTATATTCAGGATACCGTTGACAGCAATTTCTCCAAACAACAAACACCTCGTACAGATCGGTGGGCAGGAAAATAGTAAAAACTGAATTTATTACTTACTAATGAATTATAAAATATATTTTTTACATTAGTGCATGAGCCTAAATACTGCTTGGTTGATTGGTATTCTTCATCTGGAGTACATAAACAAGGGATGAGTTGGGAACTCAGGTCCCAAAACTAGCGCAGTTACCCGCTTTGTTTTACACTTATTATACTATATAATGGTTTGGACAGCAATTTTAAGTTTCCAAGGGCTCTTTTGGCAAAATAGTGTAAATACCAAGATAAAACATACCCTAACCTAATCACGGTTCTCCTTTTGAGCATCCCTCCTGAGAGGCTTCTTCCCAATTAACAATAGCAATATGTTTAGCTCTTAAAATATCCATTGTCTTAGATTTGGAACACAAGCGTCAAGATCACAGTATTCTTAACAAACACTCTCTCAAGTCTTTCATACCCATCACAAAGCTCTCTTAAGGAAGAAAAAGAAGCCGAGAAGAAATTACTCAAAGGTTTTTAGGTAGCAACAGTATAAACGATGTATTCGATTGAATTTATGGGGAGTGTCGTTTCTTCTCTAGTCATCAATTCACTTATTCAGTTCTCCGCGTCTAAGATGACTTATTGTCAACTTAATGAGTGAATACAGACCTTAGAACGACAAATAGATAAAATTGAGTTAGTGGGATGAATTATAGTTTTTACGTGGTCCAGTGGAAGTTGGTCACGTTTTTCATATTTCCCAAGGGGCACAGTGTTTGCTTACGGGATTCTCGAGGGCATCCCTAGTTAATTGAGTACAGGGAATTCATAGTATTTTTGGGGGTCAAGTACTAATGGAAAATAAAAAGAGACTTCTATATTCCTCTATATATGCAGACATGGTGGATTCAAGCCAATCTACTACCTCACCATAATCCATCCCTTGATCTAGAAGCTACTCCAAAGTGGGCGGGGTTGCAGGGAAATAGCAAAGTCTCTCCTTAGAGCTCATAAGACATGAATGGTAAAGATCAAAAGTATTGAAAAGAATGAGCACTGAGAATGTTAGAGCAGTTGCTAAGAATTGAAATTACTATAAGGTTCTACAGGATGGGATCCGAGGCGGTTAAAAGAGGGATACGAAGGCCTCCAAATACTAGCAGATAGACAACGATCTCCAAATAGGTAGTGATCCCCAAATACCAGAATGGACCGACACTTACCAACATCAGTCCGCTCTATTCACAACTGCTACAACTCTCCAATTCGTTTTTCGTTGTCCAAAATCTACAGTAGCCGCACCACTGTTGTGTCCCAAGTTTCTTGTGCCATCGATCACAGTATGTAACATTCTATGCCCCGAGACTTGCAGCTAAAGCCACAAATCGGAGATCCAAATTGTTTCCAAACACCTAGATAATTAAAGTATACTCCACATGGCAGTAAAACAAGATAGCTTCACACGCCACCACCATGCCCATTCATCATGTAAGTGATTACTGGCGATCCAAATGTCGATGTGTTTGTTCTAGACGTGGAGATAATTATTATTGTTTTCAGATTTACAATTGATTTCATAACCTCCTTAATAAATGTAACAAAGTTAATGCAGAAATGTGGGAAGAACCCGTGAGGTCTGGGGCATCTAACAAATTTTTTTAACAGTATCGATATCTGGCAGTGATAGGTAATTATTCTAATAAAAAATCATGCCAAGTTTTTTGTTGTAACATTGAAGCTCTAGTTCCCAAAAATTATGATTTATTGAAATTCGCTTGTCCACTAGTCGAATTAAATAGGTCATTGAAGTCAATTTAGAATAGAAATGGTTGTTTAACAATGTAAAGGATCTCCTGCTCAGATTACGACTAGGTTTTATAGGTGTTTACAGAGCCCTTTTCTATTTTAGTGATAGATCCACACACTAGTAATAACATCCCCTCAACATATTGTAGAAGATATGTTAATTTTAATGTAGGTTTTAGTGTGGTAGGATGAATGCTTAGATCGAGAGATCGAACTGTTGCCATTATGTTTGCGGGTTGTGCATGGAAGACTACTTGCAGGGTGCACATGAAAGACTGTCTCTATTTTTGCAGGTTTCAGATGAAGGGTTGCTCTGTTTTTATGAATTTTTTTTAACAATTACATAGTCAATGTATATATACAGTTTATTTGTAAAAGTATATGCGAAAAGCATTACTTTCAACGTACTGAATCGTTACATTTATTTCACATTCGACCCTCAAATTTCAATTGCTTTATGTGCATGTTTTTCAAATTATAAATCCTGCCAAAATAGAAGACAGTTTAGGTTGTTCAGGATATTCTCATTCAAGTGTACTTGCTCTTTAGCATTCTATGTGGTTGTCAATACTTAGTTTATTTACAAGCTATATGAAATACAAAATTTGAATTGTATTTCTCGTAATAGTCTCTCATATGACAAAACCTAAAACTTTTTATAAATTATTTAACTAAAAAACTATATAAATTTTTATTATTTGTTAATTTATTTATTTTCTAATTGTTTATCAAAAGACGATAATTCTTAATTCATTTTTTTTATTCCTAGCATCAAAAATAAAGAAAATTTAAACTGAAAATAAATCAAAATTTCAATTTTTTTTTTAAATGTTTTTTTAAATTAAATGGGTTAAGACTATTTTTTGATTCCTAAGAAAATTAAAAACAAAATAGTTATTTAAAACTATTAGAAATAAAAGATTTTTAAAAAAAACAATTAAACAAAGCATCCTATATGCTAATTGAAAGAAACCAAAGCCTACCTACTCTATCCTAATTGAGATTTACAATCATCTAAGTGTAATGAAACTTCCATTAGAACCATACATGTAAAAGTAGTAAGAGAATATTAACAAAATGAAACCTACTGTATTCAAAGGTATGCGAAATTAGGAATTGTAAATGCAAATTAACAAAGTAAAAACAAAAACAAAACTGATCTAACCTAACACTTGGAAGCTATGTCTGATGCAACTTTCATTTGCATGATGGTCACCCGAGATCCCTTCTCCATCCTCTTCAATCTCCAGTTCGAACAAGTGCTCTTCGTCTAATATACAGAATTCTTCAAATGTCGACTGTTCATTGTTCGCTTCACGAAGAGTGATTTTATCCTTGACCGCTGTCAAGATCTCCTCTTCTAAAGAAGAGGAGATCCTGATTTTTGCTAGGATCTCAGTAAGCTTCTCCAAGCTTATGCTCATTGTAAAGATAAAATCAAATCAAATGCAGAAAAAAGAGAGATAAAAACGAGTACATGACAAATGTGACAAACAATACGAACTGAGTTAGTATAAAAAATAGAAAAATAAAAAGCGCACAACAATCTGCATAAAAAAAAATGAACATATAAAACTAAAATAGGTTAATATGAAACAAAGGCTAGACCAAATATGAAAGCAATAAAAAATTTTACACTACAAACTGTAAAAGAAAACTTGCATAGAAACAAACTCACATTTGTAGAAAAGAAAATAATCTGCAGAAAAAAAGTAAATGCTTTGCAGAAAACAAGCAAAGCAAATAATTTGCAGAAAAAGTAAATGCTTTGCATAAAACAATCAAGGATTTGGGGAAATCCACTAAAGTGGATGTGTCTCACTGTTACACCACGAAAATCCCGTAGCGAGGCCGTCCTTGCGTCTTATCATTTCCCCTCCCCCTTTCTATCTAATAAAAACAAACTATATACCTATCTAAACTTTGATCCCTTTTAGCACCTTCCTCGCAACGGTACAAAAATGTTGGGTAAAAACATTAAACAATTTATAATAGAATTCCAATGATTTAATTGTCAACCCGGAGAGAGTGTAAACTTGTGAGGCGCACACAAAATATATGCAGGGGCAAGTGTCGCTGAACCTAATCTAATATTCTAAATGACTGAAAGCGAAAATATATTCAACTGAAATTAAATTAAACTTTCAAAAGCAAAAATGACATGAAAATCAAGAAATGACATGAACGAAAATCTAATCTATAAAAGCATGAAATTTCAGAAAATAAATCTAATCTATGAAAGCCTAAAATGACATAAGCATAAACTGATATAAAGAAAATCAAAATTAACTTGTGAGCTCACATAAAATCAATACTATCAATTCATAAACAAAACATAACTGAAAATCTACACTAACAGTTCATAAGAAAGAAATACTTAAAATCTATATTAACATAAAAAAATCAAGAGATCTGCATGAAGCATCATCTCCACTACATAATAATCAGAAATCCTATTCTATGACTAACTCTGAACTATTCTCTACTTCAAACCACTAGAGAGATCTCTAACCAAAATGAGGAGAGAGCCCTCCTATTTATACATGACTTCAAGATAAGTGATCATAATTACAGATCCACTATTCTCTCAACCTATCCCTTAAAATTATCAACAAATAGACAACTCATCCCCCCAAATCCTCAACAAATCTACAACTCATCCTTTTAAATATTCAACCAAATATTGGATGAGATATTCTCTCCACATATCTGTGATCTTCTCCTTGAAGTTAGCTCATATCTAGAACATGAAATTCGAATTTGAGGCTAGGTGGCCAGTTTTGAGCTTGCGAAAGTCTTCAAATATACCTGTACACATCACCAAACTCACCTAACTTTAAAGTGTAATGAAAATATGTTATTTTTCTCAATAATTAACCATAAATTCACTCAAAATACTTAAAAAAAATGATTTGGAAAATAGTAATATAAACCCATATTTATTATGAAAGTGATGAATGTTAATAGTTTTATGGAAGGATATAATGGAATAAGGTGATAAATAGTATGTGAAATGATGAATAAAATGTGGTCTTTTTGTGACTCAACACAATTCAATGAATCCCTTAATTTGATGATGAAGAACATCAACTTTTGCTTGAACTGTTTCTAAATGATGATATTTATTCATCACTCTTCTTTCCCATGTGATAACCAAGACCTTATCTTGGATGTTTTCTTTCCTTATTTCCTCTTCTGTCAAACTGTTCAAAAAACTGATTTCCTTATTAGCTGTGTCTATGGGTTTTTTGTTTAAAACCTTCTTTACCATGAGGACATTTTTTCTAGCTTCTTGTGTAACAATCTCCTTGTCTAGAATAAAATCCAAGTTTGGCCTGAGCTTAGCTGCTTCTTCTATATGTACATCCCAGATGAGATGTTTAGCTCCCTGTAAGGCTTCCTGTCCTGTCACCTATTTTTCCAATTTATTATTATTTTGTACCATCTCTTTACACTTATATTCCAATTTCTTTCTTTCATGTTCTCTCTTTTCAAATATGTCTTCCAAAATTTTATTCTGGTTCTTTAAACTAATGATTTAAAAATCTCTAAGACTTACCTGAGACATAGCCTGGGAAAAGGAGTCGGCACTAGATTGTACAGAAGGTGAAATAAATTGCACTTGCTTCTCCTTATTCTTTTCTTTTAGTCCATTTTCCAGTACTTCTTGTTTTGTTTCAAAATCCTTTTCTTTCTCATCCCAAAGTCATGAATCTTTCTCCCATTGTTTTTCTTTTTCCTCCAACTTCAGCAACCTTGCTTTACAATCAATGAATTAAGTATTCAAAGCTTCTTTTTCATTTTCAAATTATGTTAGCTTAGAAGTTTGTATAAGCTGATTAGATGGGATATTAATTTCTTTTTTAACAATTGAATTGAATTTTCCTTTTCCTTTAACAACTTCTGTGTGGAATCTCCCTTATTAGCTTGACTATCATCCACCAATAATTCCACTTGCAGCCTTTTAATCCGCGTCTAGTGGGATTTATTCTCCACGTTCTCCTTTCTGAGTAAATATTCAACTCTTTTCTTACTTGATTGTAACTTTGACACCTGCAAAGTTTCTTGTAATAAACTAGTATAAATGATATGACCTATTTTTCTGTGTAAATGTATCATATCAGTAGTAGGAATCTTCTTTAAATTCATCCTCAATTCAACCACTTAATTTCATGTAGTCACAACCAAATTCAATTTGTCTTTGGCCTGATCCTTAACAGTCACCAGGGATACATCTTGACCAGACAATTTTCTCACTTCATCATACAACTTCAATTTTTCATTAAATTTTTTCTCACCCACATCTTTATATCTATATAGAAATCCAGTCTTGGAATTGTACTTATCTGTAGCTCCTTCAGGAATTTTATCAAGAGTATATTCTTGGATTTCAAAGGTTGGGCCTTTGATCTTCATTTGATTATTTTCCCTTTAGCTTTTATGGCCTGTATAAGTTGTTGTCCTACCTTTTCAATCTTTTCCTTCTTGGTTGTTCAAGCAATATCTTCGTCATCTATATCCATGGATTTTGAGACATATATTATTCACTTTCTCAGAAAAACTAGCCAATGAAGTGATATGAGTAGCTACAACAACAATACTAGAAATATCTTGCTGAGGAGTGGAGCTCCCTGGTGTAGATGAAAGTGAATCTTCTTGCATATTATCACGATTATTAATATCCTTGGGGTAATCCATCCAATTTGTTGCTTCAGACAGTCCTACCACCTCAAAATGCTCAAATGGTTTATTTTTATTTGTTTGTCTCCTATTTGAGATGACATTGTGAGGTTCGTAATAACTGCAACTTCCACTAAAAATCCCGTTTCTCTGAGCATGCTTTCTACCATTGAAAGGGATGATTTACTTTTAATGGTAAGGGGACCAATTGTCCATGGAAATTTAATTTATGAAGTCTTCTTAAAGCTCAGGAAATGATCATCTTCAACTATTAACCACTGTCTAATAAATTCCAATGTAAACACTCTCACCATAAAAACTGTTAGTAGGACATAGGATTGATGAGAAAACTCATATACCTGTTATCATGTAAAATGGCACTTCTCCGTCCGAGTACTAACATCCAATATGTTGGTACACAAAAGGATAAACTGGATTGAAGTAGCCAAAACACTATAGATGGGAATGATTGTTGATACATCATCTCCTAGCCAGCTGAATATATTTTTATTTGGACATTAGGGTTGCACACATGACTTTTTTCACAGTAACTAAAGTGTCACGCATGAGTATGTACATTGCAACTCACGTGTACATTGAACACATGGGTTTCCTTAAAGCAAGGAGCATTTCGTACGCGACTTTCCTACATCAATACTTGTGTGTACCTTAATTTGAAGTTAAAAAATATAAAACATGATTTGTCAAGAATAGTTGAGCCCCTAATCATAATTATCTCAACCATCGAAAACTCTCTTTTACCTCATGTATAAATAGAGGGCATGGGATGGGGCTAATCAATCATTCTTAGAAGAGAAAATTTATGCTAGTGGTATGCCTTCAGACATCTTGGAGCAGTAGAACTCAGTTTCCTTGGTTTGCATAGGAGCACTTGTTTCATAAGTTGGGTTGTAATCTCACCATTTCTGTTTATTAATAAAGAAACTTCTTCTTCCAATAGTGTGCACTCTTGTATATGATGATTTCTAAATTATCTTATAGTTTCATTATGAATATGTTATTTTAGTAACCATTGATATATATATATATATCTAAGATATTTGTAGGAAGAACTTGTTCTTTGTAGGTGATTGGAGAAACCTTGGAAGTTGTGGAAATAATTGGAAGAAGAGAAGAAAAGCTTGGATCAACCGTCATAAGCCATGTTTTCTAAGTTTTCTTCCTATTCCTTGTTAACCAAAAAAATTCCTTAGTAAGCTCTACATGACCTACACCACCCAAAGACATCCATGCACGACCTTGATTTAACCCCCACACCCTCAAGAAGGCTAAAAAAATATGAAAAGGGGCTTAAAATCCCCTAAAAAGAGCCAAAATAGCTCTCATAGGGGCTAAAACCTCCAAAAATGGGCTAAAACCCCTCAAAGGATATTAAAACCCCGAAAGGAGCTAGGAATTGGGTGAACGGGGCTAAATCCCTAACCAAGGGCTTAAAACCCTAAATCTCTAAGAAAAAGTATAAATAGAGGGGTGAGGGTCACTCTCAAAACACTCCTCCTCTCCCTATCGTTATGTTGTCTGTGTGAGTGCCTTGAGACTCTTTGCCTCTCAAGTCATTCACCCTCCCTCTCCTCCATTTCTCCACTGAGCCCAAGCTCCCATTCCATTTGAGAGGTTCTCCCAAAGCTAGGGCATGGTGGCTGATTTCCACCCAGAGAAGGTATAATCTTTGTTTTCTGTCATTTTTCTTATAGTTTTTCTAACATATTTTTGCTTGCAGGTTTTTTACTCATGCTTTGTTGCAACTTTCCTTCGGTTTCTTGCAGCTCTTTTGTTTGCTAATAGTTTTATGCAAGGTTTTGGAGCTTGGCACTAACCTATGTTTGCATGTTTTCTTTCTTTTTCATTCCATCCTCACAGGAACCCTACCCTTCCTTCCTATAGACGAAAGGGACCTGTTCCTACCTGTAGCAAGGGCGAAATCCCTACTACAGAACTGGAAACCATACCAGGTCGATCCCATAGGATCCCTAGATTTAATTTCTATGTTTCAGTTTTTATTTTCCCTAGTTTAGTTTTCTTTCAAATTAAGATTAGAACTGTCTTTTTATTCATTTTAATTCATAGCCGATCCTCCTCAAGGACAAACCAAGCCCGATCGGCCACAATACAGGTTATTGTCGGTCGATCATGGCTCAGGCTTAAAAAAATTTCACCTTTTGGATCAGGTCGCTCTTATCGGGCTGAAAGATGTGAACAAGTCACTCATTCAAGCCCGAAAGGTGTGACCTTTTCCCAGAAAGGAAATCTCTCATGTTTGCAGTTTTTGAGCGACCCCCTCCCCTGATTTGGGGAAAATTTGGCAACCCCCTCGCCACATTTTCCCCGAAAAGAGTGATCTGTCTCTCAGATTCATATTTTTTAAGTTATCTAGAATGTCAATGCGGCTTAGCCGCCTCTGTCCATCCGTCTATGTTTATTTCATTTCAATCTATGTACATCACTGTTAAATCAAATGGTTAATGGTTTAAAGAATTTGATTAAAGCTTGAACAAAATTACTATAGGTTAAGCTTCAAGTCTTAATTTGAAATTAATATCTTTCCTAGCCCTTCCTCCTCTACCCAGTCATCATCCTTCAGGGTATTATGGGATAAGATGAAGGGTGAAGCTCGTATAGTAATAGGCACTTCAACTGTAATTTTCCAAAACCACTAAAAACAGGTGACTTGGAAGGTAGAGGGGGTGGATACCGTTTGGGGTTTCATGGTGTTCGCGTTGTCCCTATTGACCGACCTTGCACTTGGAGAGTGACTTGAGGATCTATGGATGGGATTAGTCCCATTGTTTTGAGAGCCCATCACTCCTTCCTGGTTGAAGAGAAATATGGTTGTAAGGCAGTCACCTAGTTAGGCTATCATAATTCAGATTCAAGTATGGCATGTGTTTAATTTTCTGTTTACAATATATTGATTTCATCAACAATTTACCCAAGTTATGAATCCTGCAATAAACCAAACAATCTTTGCAAAATATTCATAAACCATATAAGCAGCCACCAAAGGTAACATAAATACAAAAGCCATGCACACAAACCATACCACATAAAACAACCAAACTCAGTTCATGACACGAAGCTAGCCATTAAAATTTATAATTTACACTAATTCAAACACTTACAGTCTTTGAGGACATGAGTCCTTGAGTGCCTTAACCATGGGAAGTACTTGGGCTCATCCTAGAAACTCATTGTGAGGTCTACCACGAGAACCCCAAATTACCTGGCCACTGATAGGAATTGCCAAGCAAAACAAGCAATGACCCCCACCGATTGGCTAGTACTCTCGTGAGGAAAAATCCAAGTGTTGTCTCTTGGAAGTCTTGGTGGCTGAGTGACCACCTGAAATCCAATAGGAAGCAATTAAAACTGGGGTCCAAAACGTCACTACCATATTTCACCACTTAACATACCAACCAGACACAATTGATCCCCCACGTTCTTCCTGACGCTTGAGAGGTGATCCACCACAGTTTGGGTCCTTGAACCAACATCGTCGAGACCATTCTTGATGACCCTTTACACCATTAGAAGGCCACATAGCATCTGATTCAAACTTAGAATCATACCAATCTGAGCCATACCTATATACTGCACAATCTATCCCAATGGCTAGTGCAAACCTGGATCCATTTTATTTCTTGGTGATTGGAAGTGGACCCACGTCCATACCCCACACCACCACCAACACCCCTGCTGGTGGCCCTAGCACAGTCATGCAAACTGTCATAAGTCAGCGACCGCCACCCATACTGACCAGTCAAACTGCCCCACCTATCATGCCTAGGGGTAGTGTCCCTTCCACTCACACGACACCACTTGGCATGCCTAGGGGTAGTCGCCCTTCCACCTACACTATCCCTCCTATCATACATGGGGGCAGTGGCCCTTCCACTCACACTGTGTCACTTACCATACACGGGGGTAGTGGCTTTTCCATAACTGTGCCACAAGTCATTAGAGGAAATTTGGGGTCTAAAATGGGCCTTATAAGAAAACGCGCCAACAATAAATTTTGTGAGTTGGAATTCAAGAACCAATAGAATTGCAATAAAATGACTCAACCATAATGGTTGAATTGACATATTTGTCATAAAAGAAAACTATTTTTTTGTTTGTAGTTTCGACATATCTCCCTATGTTTTTACTCAAATTTCAAGCGAGGGAGCTCGTTGGATGTAGAATTTAATTCCACATCCAACAAGTACCCACACTGCATACTTTTGACGGACCCCGCTACCCCAAAAACAAGAAATACCTGAAAAAACGTGATGATGATGTCATCATCAAGTTCTTTCAGGTATTTCTTGTTTTTTGGGTAGCGGGGTCCATCAAAAGTATGCAGTGTGGGTACTCGTTGGATGGGGAATTAAATTATGCATCCAACGAGCTCTCCTGCTCAAAATTTGAGTAAAAACACAGGGATATAGGTCGAAAATACGAACAAAAAAGTAGTTTTGTTCATTCTTCCTCCAAAATTAATAACTATTATTTTATTATTTTCCTTAGGAGGCCCATTTTAGACCTCAAATTTCCTCTAATGACCCCCAGTCATGTAGGTACATCATGTTCCTGCAAACCCCACCACCATCGCTGCTCCATCACACATAAACCTTGGGTCAAACCTTCCTTTCATGGCATGCCTCAACCTGCTTGACTTGAGTTGGTTAACAAATGATCCTATTTACCATCAAACCTTTTGGCCTTTCATGCCAACTAAACTCCCCTCCGAAATTCCCAAGTTTGAAGGGAAAGCAGGGAAGTGCCCCCAAAACCATATCATGATATTTCACCTATGGTGCTCATCAAATAGCATCGTAGATGATTCGATCAGACTCGGACTGTTCCAACGCACCCTCACAGGTGTTGCAGCCAAGTGGTACATTGAGCTACCACAAACCAAGTATCCATATTTCAACTCCTTGTCATTTATGTTCCTACAATATTTCCAACTCCCCGTCAGATATGATGAAGGAGTGGAAATCTTGCTATCTTTTTGCCAGAACACTGAGACCCACATCACCGACCACATCCATGAGTGGAGGCGATGTCGTAGCATGTGCAAGATCAAGCTTAATGACAATATCTTCCTGGACTAGTTCTTGAAAACCTTGCTGCCACTTATAGCCAGGGATGTCTCCTTCGAATGTCCCCAAACAGAGGAAGAGGCCATCTTGAAAGCCCAACAATTTGACCTCATCTACGCACAGTCTGGATACCTTTACACTATCATTCTAGACACTCCCCATGTAGGAACCTCCTACTAGAATGCAAAAGGGGCATCCCATGTCACAGATGGAATCATAGGTTTTGTCTCCCACCAACCATAGCACCATCCGACACCACCTACAATACCACCACAACCAAGAAACACCCCCAGTGTTTCCTACCAAAACCAAACTTTGGACTATGCAAGAATGATTTCTGAGTCTGGAGCTACAAATTCTTATGCACAACCTATGCTACAGTAGTAGTCCGAAACATTAGCTTGGCCAACACAACAATATGCGGGAAAAATGCTTACATTTATGGCACCTCCACCCCCCCCAAGTCTACTATGCACCACCCATGCAACCCGCTCAAGCCCCCACCCCCACTCTGCCAGAACCTTTAGGACAATTGTTTGCACAGCAAAACCATCCCAACCAGCCAACCCCCAATAACCAACAAGGGAAAGCCATAAATAACCGAACCCAAAACCAAGGAAACAATCAACCGCAGGGAGGCGGTTAACAACCAAACCCTCCAAACAATGTCGGGGAAAAACGGCCAGCCCAAAAACCTCAACAACCAAATGCACCTAGATGCAACGCTCTGTTGCGCAAAAATAAGCCATGCAAGTTGTGTGAGGTCTATCGGCACTATACATACGAATGCCCCTTCATGGGTCACACTAAGCAGGCCATTCACAATGAGGTTTAGCATGCTACCAATACGGCAGCCCCAACTCAAGCCAACCCAGCACCACCAGGGCCTCGACCTATGGTCGTCCAAAACCCATTACTAATCCAAGGGTTGGCAGCAACTGCACCTGCTCCCCAGCCCAATCACAACTCCCTGGGGGCACCTCCAACAGCAAAAATAGGTGTTCACCACCTACTAGCCATGACAACTAAAGAGGTCTATTTACAAAACAAACAAAATCAGTATGGAACTAACACTGAACTTACTGACCCATAAAAGGCATCTACGTCAAAAACAACCAATGCACCTCTCCATCTACCCCCTTTCCTCCGCGCCCCCCCATACGGTGGGTTTCCAACAACGTCACGGCTAGAGCTATTTTAATCTACAACATCATGGATGATTTATCCCAAACACCTACAGCCATGTCTGATATTGAGGTACTCAAAACATTCCCAACACAACAGAAAGATTCACTAGACACCCTTGGTGTTGTAGACCCCTATGAATCCAATTTGATCACATTCAACAAAAAGAACAGAGAACCATAGATGCCATTGACCATTGCCTTCCAAATCTTGGTATCCATTTAGAATCTGTTTGTGCATCGGTGCATAGTGGACGAGGAGGAATCCACATGTGTTATGTCTACCTTAGTCTGGTAAAAGCTTGGATCCCCAATTCTGTAACCATCCTCTACCACTCTGCGGGCTTATGATGGCCACCCCACTAAAGCCCAAGGAATATTCCCACACGTTCCTATCAAATTGGCTAGGAAAAAAATACTGACTGACATAGAGGTTTTCGATGCTCAGTTGGACTATAACCTTCTCCTAGGAAGAAGTTATATGTATGCCATGAGATCCATAGCATCAACTATTTTCTGTCTTAGGATGTTCCCTCATGAAGGGAAAATCTTGACAATTGACCAACTGACTTATCATGATCCGCAAGGGCTAACAACACTCACCAACTTTATCCCTAAAATCAACACCATTGATCTGTAAGGGATAGCCACACCCCAATGTTATCAATGCAGTCAACACCATGGTTGACCACATACCAGCCTCCCCATTATTGAATGTGGGCCTTGGTTTATTTGCCAATACCATCATGATGGCTTCTTTCCCCTTAGTGTCACCACTACCGACACCAAATGAGATTGCAGATTTGTGCATGGTCTAATCCATCACTGTTGGACCCAAACATGAACCGCAGTCGCAGCCCCAACCGCAACCACAACACCATCTGCAACCGCAAAACCATCAGTATCTGCAACATGCTGCTCAGCCACAGCATCATTAGCAGCTAAATCATCATCCGCATCCACAACAGTATGTGCAGTCACGACCAGAACCTCATCCCCACATGCAACCATCAGGGAGTTATCTAGGCTTCTCCCTAGTCCACACAATTCACTTCCTCTTTCCCCCTCCTGGTGTCATGAGTAAGCCAGTAATGACTACCTTAAACTTACCTAATTTTACATTGGGGATTCCCATGTGGTACCTTAATCCACCGACCCAAACTCTAATGCCCCAGGTAGTCTTAACCCCCATGCAAGTCATTGAAGTTGAATCTCATCCTCCACCCAGGCTGCACAAAAAACCAACCACCCCACCCAAAAAGCGCCTGAGGAAAAAACACGAAAGCTACCGCTGAACCTCAACAGATCCCACCTTGCACTGTTTTTGAAGAACAGGGCCATCCAACCCAAAACTGCCCTGAGATTCCTATAATCCATTTTCACTTGGACGCCATGGATACAATAGAAAACATCGCCATGGTTGAGCTCCCAAGCAGGTCAATAGTGAGAAACAAGTCGTTGAGAATAAACCATGCTTGCGCCCTCTGTGGATTGTATGAACACTATTCTCACCATTGCCAAGACTTGTCCAAGTTTTGAATGGATCTAGCCAACCTTTGACAACATTCCCTTGAATATGAGATCACTCTGATTGAAGGAATCCATCCCCCACTTCCTTCTTCAGACACCATGTCAATTCACATGATGTCCAGTTCTATAGACCCTCTTATCTCCACCATCATCGATGGTTCATCAGACTTGTCTCTTTGTTGCTTCCAAAACGATGAGGAGATAATTGAATCCTTAGCCGCCCTGAAATACCCATGGGATGACATGCACCATCACTCGTTCTTCCTCCCTGAAGAACTGGTGTCACAGTCTGACCAGTTTTTCATGGAAACCAAAGATTTCATTCATGGGAAAGTCGACTGGTTCAAAAATGCCATTCTGACACCAAATGCCTTTGAATAAGGGAACATTGCCAACATCTTGCCAACCATCAAAATCAACATCTCAAGCAATCCTGAAGTTGTTGAATAAATCATGCTGGGGGCATCCTCCTCCCCAGAAGAAGTTGCTGCCTACAAAGCCTTCTTCAAATAATTTCGTGACATCTTTCCCTAGTTCTACACTGAAATGCTCGGGTTGGATCCATCCATTGTGGAGCACCACATCGACACATGGCCTGATGTGGCCGCCATATGCCAAAATAAATGTCCCATCCATCCCTCCAAATTTGCCTAAGTCAAAGCCAAAATCGAGAAGTTGCGTACATCCGGCTTCATTTACCCCATTGCGTACACCACTTGGGTTTCAAATCCTGTTCCTGTGAATAAAAAATAGGCTACCATCCATGTTTACACAAACTTCCGTGATCTAAATTGGGCGTGTACCAAAGACAACTTCTCAACACCCTTCATTGATCATATTATCGATGCATGCACCGGAGATGAGGTCTTTTCCTTCATGGATGGTTTTTCCAGATATAACCAAATCCAAATCCAGAAAGAAGATCGTTACAAGACTACATTCACAACCCCGTGTTGGGCACATGGGCAGACCCGGGTTAATGCTTTATACGTCGCACCAACAAAAGACCCACTGTGTTGGCCCTTTCGGCAACAACCTGCGCGCAGGTTGCAGTCTCACCCGAAACAGCAATGGGGTGCCGCAGAATCAGGTTTCTGCATGCAGAGAGGGGTATTACTGTACCTTAGCCTTTCTAAACAATTATTATTTAACTTCCTGTTAACTTATCATTCATCCACATATAACTTCACAGCATAATAAACAAACCAAACTTGCATAACCCACTACAGGGAATCCATAGCGAAGCTTAGTATTAGCAGAGATCTTATATTATCAGATATATTCAGTTTAATGCATGAAAATGACAGAAACAGAACCAACACAACAAAACCACAACACCAAATATAACGTGGTTCACCCCCAGTGTAGGGGCTACGTCCACAAACTGCGTTTTATTCCTCTTTCCTCAAAACCACAGTTTATCTGCGCACTCAGCTGCAGATTCCTTCAGCTCTTAACAGCCGCGCACACAGCAGCAGGCTTCTGCGCACACAGCTGCAGATCTTTCTTTCTTCCTTACAAAAACCCTCTGCACACACAGCTGCAGAGGTCGTCCACGCACACAGCTGGGACTTGTCCTTTCCTTACAAAACCAACCTTACTTGCCTTATCTTTCCTTACATAAAAATCCTAACCTATCCATTTTACATAAGCGCTTATTTATACTGCGCAGTTTCACAAAACCCTGGTCTTAAACCACGGGCACCCACAAACCCTAAACCCTGAATTTAAACCATGGGTTTATTACAAAAAGGGAGGGTTTTGACTTACCCTGACACCCCTAAGACTATTTTGACCCATAGCTCCGCTTACAAATTTTCTAATTAACCGCGGAGTTACCCCCTATGGAGTATGCGCCCCAACAGGCCCCTAAGACTCACTAGTGGCCCGTCCCGAGACACTCTGCAGCTTCTCTGATGGCCTAACTTCGCTGAGGAGACATATTATACTGCTTAATGAAGCTCTCCATGCTGCTGCTGGCGGCATACTTCTGTCCTTTGCAGCAGGTTTACTGATGAAAGCCGTCGCGACCACCTGCATCAACATCCGGCTCTCGAATGGTCGATACTTGACCATCCACGACTTTGGGGTCCCCTGGAATTGCGTGTCCCACCACATGAGGAGCCTACTTGGCGTGGTTCCGCGACACCAACAGTCGGCACAGGGGGATTTCCCAGAGTCATTCTGCGAGGCCTCACGCCCTTGGCTGCTCTATGTTAGAGCAGAATCCTGGCCATCTGTGCAAATTTAGAGAAAACTCCTGCCTGTCCTTGTACTTAGCCAAGCAAAACTGTGTAAATGGCATAGTTAGAAGGTGTTGCAGACCTCTGTCCCTTACGTCCCGTACCAACGTCTGAACATTACTGTCGTTCGACATAGTTCAGGCTGAAATGTCACAGATGTGCTTCAGATAGAAATTACAAGTCGAAATAGCCCCTTATAAAATCCTAATGCGGAGAGTGGTATCATGGTTTAGACATGATACTAAATCTGACGACGTTCCGGGAATCTGCTCCTGAGGGCACCGGATTTTCCCCAAAATCTCATGATGATCAGTAATGAGAGCAACGCTCATGCAAGCGCTGCCGAATTGCGGTATGTCCCATCCGCCACAGTTGCGGCATACCCTGAGACTTCGACACAACCTGACCCTGCGACCTACGACCAGCTTGTTACTTCGCATGCTGTGGACAAAACAGACTACATAGTGCAATAAGCATGTTACCTATTTAATTGGATCTATCCCCTGTTCTGAACACCTGGCCTGTCTATGTACTTTTTTAAACGGCTCCCGTTTATCATAGAGGGGAAAAGCTCGCCATTTAACTTGGCTAACTGAACTGCGCCCCCATCAGTAACTCTCTGTACTACATACGGTCCTTTCCAATGTGTTTTAAACTTTCCAGGGAACTTCATGAATCTGCTGTCATAAAGGAGCACAAGATCACCCTGTTGAAAATGTTTCCTCTTGATGTGCCTGTCGTGCCACGCTTTTTCTCGAGCTTTCTGCACCTGTTGCTGGAATCCTGCGACAAGTCTATCCTCCTCAAGTTGTAATATCTTCTTCAGCCTTTCTGTGATTATGGCAGGGTCATCCATCTTGGTGAAAGCAGAGATCCGGAGGCTGGGAACAATATATTCCATGGGCATGACAACTTCTTGTCCATAAACTAGTCGAAAGGGTGTATGGCATGTCAATTTCTTGCAAGTAGTTCTGTAAGCCCATAGTACCGCTGGAATTCGAAGATCCCAATCATTCCTGTTAGCGTTACAGACCTTTGTCAATGCCTGCTCAAGGATTTTGTTAAAAGCTTCGACAGTCCCATTTGCTTGTGGGTGATATGCGGTACTCTTTTGATGATAAACTTGAAATTCTTCGGTCAATACTTCAATAGTCTTGTTCAGGAAATGCGACCCTTGATCACTCATAAGAACTTTGGGACACCCAAATCTGGATAAGATGTTGTCTAAGATAAACTTCGCAGCAGTAGCAGCGCTGCAGGTCTTGACAGGTTGAGCTTCGGCCCAACGGGTAAGATAATCAGTTGCTGTAATGATATAGCGAGCACCTGACTTTTTCGCAGGTGGGTTAATGGGACCAACAAAGTCAATGGCCCATTTGTCAAAGGCCTGTAATGTTATTTGTGGAGCTAGGGTCATTTCATCCCTCCTAGATGGTTTACCTGTCCTCTGACAGATGTCGCAGCTGTGGCAGTATTCTCTTGTGTCTTTGTGAAGTGTGGGCCACCATAAGCCAGCTGTCAAGATCTTCTGTGCTGTTGCTTTTCCTGCATAGTGACCGCCTGCTGCGCCAGAGTGTGCTTCTGCCAATATTAGAGGTTTTTCGTGTTCCAAGACACACCTGCGTAATATCTCATCTGGTCCCATCTTATACAGATGTCCTGCTATTAAAGTGAAGTCCGCGGCTCGGATCACCAGCTGCTTCTTCTGTTGTGTGGTCATTTCTGCGGGGGTAATACCTGTATACAAATACTGAGCAATATCCTGGAAATAGTCATCAACTATCTGTATAGCAAATAATTGTGCATCGGGGAGGCCTTCGTCTATATTGGTAGGTTCCTCTCCTGAGTCGAGCCTCGACAAGTGGTCAGGTACTAGGTTAAGTCGTCCAGGCTTAACAATGATCTCAAAATCATATTCTTGAAATAGAAGTAACCATCTGCATATTCTTCCTCCTAGCACAGGTTTGTTGACTAAGTACTTCAGAGCAGAATGGTCAGTAAACATCTTAAAATGAGAACCTAGAAGATAATGCCGAAATTTTTGTAATGCATATACCATAGAAAGACCTTCACGTTCTGTCGTAGTATAATTTTTCTCCGCCGTAGACAACTTCCTGCTGGCAAAAGAGATAGGGTAATCAATATTACCTGCACCTGGCTGAGCGAGCACAGTACCCAAAGCAATAGAGGAGGCATCCACATGCACATGAAATTCCTTGTTCCAATCAGGGAATACAAGGATAGGGGCAGTGACCATTTTTTCTTTCAGAATGTCAAGGCTTGCTTGGCATTCTGGAGTCCATTCGAACTTGACATCTTTCTTTAGTTGCCTCTCCATTGGGGTGGTAATCTTGGCATATCCTTGGATAAATTTCCTATAGTAACCAGTGTGACCAAGTGTTGTTCGAAGTTGTTTGACTGATTTTGGTGGTGGCAGGTTTACAATAATAGCGATCTTCGCAGGGTCCATCATCAATCCCTGCTTGCATACCACATGACCCAGTAGAATGTCAAAAGGCGCACAGAAAATGCATTTTTTTAAATTCAAGGAGATTTGGTGCTGTCTACATTTATCCAACATAAGTCTCAAACTAGTTATATGGTCTTTTACGAGCCCAAAAATACTCCAGTCATCAAAATAAACTTCTAAAAATTTATGTATGTATTCCTTAAAAGCGGAAATGACTACTCGGGAAAATATGGCAGGTGCATTCTTCAACCCGAAGGGCATAACGGTATACTGGAAGGAACCCATTTCGGTAGCGAAAGTTGTCTTGTGTCGGTCTTCTGGAGCAATTCGGATCTGATGGTACCCCGAAAAACCATCGGTAAAAGAGTATATTTCTTGGCCTCTGACATTGTCGAGCACTTCATCTGTAAAGGGAGTGGGGAAAGGGTCGTGCAGACAGGCATCATTGAGTTTCCTTAAATCGACACAGATTCGGATTTCACCCTTAGTATTCTTCTCCTGGACGACCATAGGGCTGACCCACTCAGATTCTTCAACAGGTTCAATTATTCCAGCAGCAAG